>JACVVK020000512.1:60000-65000 GCA_018292915.2 Batillaria attramentaria
GGGGACACCGCACGCACACACAGGCTTGAATTTAATAGCTCCCCTCGCTTCGTCAGGGGAGTAAAACACAAACCATTGACTGCTAACCACAGAAGTGCCGTCAAGGTTTCAGGTTTGTAATGAAAATTTCGTTCAGTTCCTCTTTTCTTTTCTTTTTTAATCGAAAGTGTACTCGCAATGCAGTTTCACCCGATATCAAAGGTGATTTACAGAACACGCCGGTGTCTTACGTGCCGACTCTACACCATTACGTTTCTCGCTTTTCATTTCGCAGATAAAAATCTTGTACGGGGGGAATAGAAGAGCCACGCCCCAGACACTCAATCCGGGTTCTATGTGACTGTCTCCCTTTATACTTATTTTTAGCCCTGCCCCGTGCTTTCAAAAGCAAACCATTACTTGTTGTCTCCACTTCCGCATTGCGGTATTAAACATTGTGGCGTGCCTCGCAACGGCACGAGGGGTTGGGGAGTAGAACTATACAACGGGCTGTAGTCAAAACGGCCGAGGTGTTTCCGGTGCTACTGACTTCGATTCAAAAGTTTGACTATGATCGCTCGCACGCAAAGCAGTATGTTTGAAATATGAGAGACGTCACAGTCCAGGCGCGAATTAGTCTTGGTTGCTTGGGCGGCATTAAGCCCTAACTAACTAACTAACTAACTAACTAACTGCACACGTTACAGTCTTTGCATTGTATAACGCGTTAGCCAAAGTCGTCTAGTTGGTAAACGTCTCCTTTGTCACTGAGTATCACGCCGAAGTTCGTTTGGCGGCGAAACACTCGGTGCTACTCCAGCTTGAGAATGGACACACTCAGTGCTACTATTTGGAATGGCTCTGTCCTTGGGGTGCTACTTCAGTTTGAAGCGGAGTGGCACCGGAAACACGAGTCCATTTCCACTACATCCCCGTGTGTATACTGACCCAGTTTGGTGTCGGTATGCAGGTTGGCCACGAGAGAATGTTGAGAGGTTCGATAGGACAGTGTATTGAAAACGACTCACGGGTGGCGTGAATGGAAATGAGTCGTGCAGGCCAAGTCAGGAACTGAGAGTTGTTTGAAAAGCAAAACTTACCGCTGTTTATACTTCAGGGAATTTTTTTTTTTTTTTTTCGTAAGGTAAAGGGATGTGCGACATTCTGGCTTAAAAGAAACTGACACTCACATTGTCAACTTTTATCTGTATCTTTCTGTTTTCTTATGGTTGATAGCTCTTACCTGACAACTCGCTCCCCTTTCTGTTTTCATGGTTGATAGCTCTTACCTGACAACTCGCTCCCGTTTCTGTTTTCATGGTTGATAGCTCTTACCTGACAACTCGCTCCCGTTTCTGTTTTCATGGTTGATAGCTCTTACCTGACAACTCGCTCCCGTTTCTGTTTTCATGGTTGATAGCTCTTACCTGACAACTCGCTCCCGTTTCTGTTTTCATGGTTGATAGCTCTTACCTGACAACTCGCTCCCGTTTCTGTTTCATGGTTGATAGCTCTTACCTGACAACTCGCTCCCGTTTCTGTTTTCATGGTTGATAGCTCTTACCTGACAACTCGCTCCCGTTTCTGTTTTCATGGTTGATAGCTCTTACCTGACAACTCGCTCCCGTTTCTGTTTTCATGGTTGATAGCTCTTACCTGACAACTCGCTCCCGTTTCTGTTTTCATGGTTGATAGCTCTTACCTGACAACTCGCTCCCGTTTCTGTTTTCTTATGGTTGATAGCTCTTACCTGACAACTCGCTCCCCTTTCTGTTTTCAAGCGAAGACAAGTGCAAATGTCACACGCACATTTCTGTAGGGACAGAGATGAGGATGATTCAAGATTCAAGAAGCTTTCAGTTTATTTCTCAGGAGAAATCTTTTCCTTCGGTGTCGACAGTAGTAAATTGAATTGTATAAATATCTTAACATCTTACGATTTTTTATATCCTAAAAACTGTGCAAAATTAAGAGGTAAATTCACACGTGAGCATTGCACATTACATAACCCCTTATCAGATAATGACTGGAAAAATAAAGAATCATTATTGCACAGTATCAAGTATCACTGCATTGTGGGGAGGGCCGGGGTGGGGATATGAGTTGTAGGGGACGCGGGAATAGTTGAATGGGAATAAAGAGAAACGGAGGTGTCTTTTCTTGACTCTGTCAGGATTCTTTTAAACTTCCCCAGAAAGGTTACAAATGCTGTCTGTGCAGTGCCTGCAGTGATGTGAGTTTTGTCATTAAAGCAGAGTCCGTCCAAATAGTGCGGAGACATTCGCAAACATGCGCAGACATTCGGAGAGGTGCTAAAAGATCAGAAATCACTCACATTACACACACACACACACACACACACACACACACACACACACACACACACACACACACACACACACACACACACACACACACACACACACACACACACACACACACACACACACACACACACACACACACACACACACACACACACACACACACACACACGCGCGCGCGCGCGCGCGCGCGCACAAATACCAGAAGATATGTTTTGGTATTTGTGTACATGTATGTATTTTTGTGGTAAATCCATTCACCTTGAGAACAATTAGGGAATTGAGGATATCAGGTGGAACACAGCTACTGGCGTGCGGCTTATCTTTTGATGACCACAGTAAGTTTTCACGCCTTTCGCCACTACTACCGGAAGTTCCCATTGAACTTGGAAGACACAAAATCGAAAATGACACTTGATCTTTTTCTCTCGATATCCCTCTCTTTAAAAAGAAATCCGACACAAATACACCTTTATATACCAAAACACATCTGTCACATTATGTGAGTGATTTCTGATGTTTTAGCACGTCTCCGCATGCCTCCGCATGTCTACGAATGTGTAGGCACGTCTCCGCACAATTTGGACGGACCGTCAAGGGATATTGAACTGTTGACAGTAAGCTGCAACATCTGATTCGAGTGTAACTGGAAACGCGCGTCATTCCAATCGCGATTCTGCCTCTCAAACGGATCAGCTCTCCGGGAATGAGACTACCCTACAAACGACTTTCTTGTTGGACACGTGATTCAGCCCGCATTGTATCGATGCGTTCAGTGTATAGAACTGACCTGGTTTCTTGGCATGAGTCGGGGCATTCCGTTTAATTCGTTGTTTGGTCCTTAGAGAGGCGGGTTTGATATGTTGACGGGCAAACTTGCCTCTCAGCGTTTCGGCCAAGGCATTTGACGATGGTGTGTATGGCCTGGTGTTTGTGTGAGTGGGCTACAAGCATCAGTACTGTCTTTAATGTCTTACAGGCGGGTAATTTAAAGGGCACGAAACAGAAACGACTGATATTTTTCGCCGAGGTCGATCTCAGAGACGCTGACAAGCTGGACTGCTGAAATCAACATGTTACAGAAAGGGAAAGCGTAGAATTGTTCTTTGTACTTAAACGCGCCTTTTCAGAGTCCTCAAGGAAATGTTGTTGTTGTTGTTGTTGTTGTTGTTGTTGTTGTTGTTGTTGTTGTTGTTGTTGTTGTTTGGTTGGTTGGTTGGTTGGTTGGTTGGTTGGTTGGTTAATGTTTTTGTTGTTGTTTTGGCTTTTTGTTTTGTTTCTTTTGTTGTTGTTGTTTTTGTAATGGCGGGGAAGGGGGGATAACTCCTGAGAGGGCGCATGTACCATGACAAGTAGAGCTCTAAAAGCAATACACCATTGTCCGCTGGCCGCGCCAACTTTGACAAGAAACGACCCGAACCTCTGCTTTTTCTAACACGTTAGCAGACCTTCAGAGACTGTGAAAGAGTGTAACTGCGAGGGCATTAATACGCTGCGATGGAAGGTGCTGAGGAAATCTAGCCCATTGCATCGGCTGTTCATTACATTGCTAGCCATACCACAACCCTTGACATTTCGTCCAAATGAAGGCAGGTAGAAAAAAGGAGAGGAAGAAGAGGGTGTGTAATACAACAACACCTTTAATGAATCACTTTAATTTTGTGTCCACAGAGCAATTTGGTGGGTTGTTTTTTTTCTTTTTCTTTTTCTTTCTCGAAAACAATCTACCTCCATTTCATTTCTTAAAGCCGCTATTTCCGTGCTTACTGGAACTTTGTTTGGAACTGTTCCGCTTTTGGGTACGCCTGTACCCTCGAAACAGTCTTAATGATTAACAGAGCTGGAACTACTACTACTACTACTACTACTACTACTACTACTAAGTGCCGTCTACAGGCTCGGTGAACCTGCGAAACTTCAAATTCTCCTACTCAGGCTCAGAACGATCTGCGAGTCTCAAAATCTTAAAACTCGGGCCTTTAATGAGAGTTCATTATATCATCAATACTTTTTTTATATACCGGGTTAATTATTTGTGGGAGCATTTTTCACACGAACGAATGTAGACATATGTCAGACCACACACTGATTACACTGTTTGATGTCGGGCATGCCAGAAGTCGATGTTGTGAACGACTGTCCTGTTCTATTATAAGCTGCGAACTGAAATATAACACCCTGGTATTACAGGGTCATATTTTTTTCACCTCCTGCATACCTGTGTACTGTTATTACCTCCCCTGACTACCACTACAGTGCTACAGCTTGGGTGTGGTTTGGCTTCTTCACCCACGTAGATTTTGTTTGTGTCATTGTGTAACCGGGTACAGCAAAACCTGTCTAATCGATCCATCAATGTTGTGGATGGTAGAAGGTTTCAGTGGCTTGAAATTAAACGTTTTGTCTGCTGCAAAATAAATTTTAACACCTGAATAAACGTTTTAAAACACTTTTCTCAAGGTACAGTCTATCAGTTGATTCCTGAATCCACTATTCTGTCACCTGAAGTCAGCCCCCCCCCCCCTCCCTCTTCCTCTCATAGCAGGCTCCCCCTCAGGGCTCTAGCACTATTTGTTGACCTTAGAAGTTTGTTTAACATATCCAACGGTCATAAAAACAAACAAAAAATAAAGAAAACCCACACGACACGAAACTACATGCAATTCCAGGTTCTTTTGGTTTCAGCGTTTCTTTTTG
>JACVVK020000512.1:77500-90000 GCA_018292915.2 Batillaria attramentaria
CCCGCTACCTCCCTGGATATGATGACGTCTGCTGACCAGAAACCGCTGACGTCACGAAGTCTCAGTAACACGAAGATTAGGTAAAACTAATCAGTGTTGTCGTATGACGTCTTGCTAAGTTTACATGATGAACACGGTACATAAGTGACGATACATCAGTTCAATCAAACATCTGTTTTGCCGCAGTACGTGTGGAAACTTGTCAGAAACCAGCACAAAATTGTAATGGAATTAAACGGAATCGAATGGAACTGAACTGAATCATATATGGTGGAGGTTGTTCCTTCTTTTGTCATCAAGTATGTTATCAAAGGGTAGAAAGGTGTGTGTGTGTGTGTGTGTGTGTGTGTGTGTGTGTGTGTGTGTGTGTGTGTGTGTGTGTGTGTTCAGCACAGCTAGACCTTTTGTGGAAACAGCTCTACATAAAAGGGTGGATGAGTGGGTAGGTGGGTGTTTAGGGGTTTAACGTCTTTTTCCACCACATACGGGTGATATCGGGCGGTCGGTGGTCTAGTGGTTAAGAGACTTGTCACCAATGCGAGAGGTGGGGGGTTCGAGTCCCACTCGGGGCAAAGAATTTTTCCTTCTCGTATGTGGCACCGTTCATTCGGGCCGATCGTCGGGGGTTCTCTCCGGGTACTCCGGCTTCCTCCCCCTCTGCTTTGGAAATGTTCAGCCCACCAAATTTGAAAAATAAATGCAATTCTAAATTCCGAAATTTAAATAGCTGAGCTGACCCTTCGCACCACGTGATTGTAATATGTTTATGTCCAGTGTGTGAGAGAATGCGTGTGATTCACGTGAGCGTGCGTGTTGGGTTCAGTTCGCGGCGCTTTGAGCCGATTCGTGAAATTGGGTAAAGCGCCTATACAATACTCATTATTAATATTATTATTATATCAAAGACGGGGCAAGAAGAAAACAGGTCAGCACAAATATCTATCCCCAGCCGGGATTCGAACGCGCTATATAAGAACCACTGTCTTTATCATTGTCACTCTCATTACTATGGTCCTCGTTTCCTGACAACCAGATGTCCCGTGGTGGGGGATTGTAACGAGCAGCCCGTTCACTACATCCCGTCCCTCATGCCGCGTCGACAGAACTGCCCCCTGGTGACCAGCAGGACGGCCCCAGCCCTAGGGGAGCTGCCCGACCCCCGGCGCCCACACTGGTTCGATTCCCCTCGGGCAGTGGCTGCTGACAAGGGCTCGCTCACGGACAGGTAGCGTGAACATTCTGAAAACGTTACTGCGTACCGGGTATCGTGTTTTTTATCGGGTTTTTTTTCTTTTGGAAATTGTGTTTCTTGTTTGTATTTAACGCTTCTTACGTTCGTTCTGTTTGTCATTTTGTTGCCATACACATCTTTGGTTGTCAGGCCAGTTGTTGGGTAACAGACGACTCCACTGACCCGGCACGCTCCGAGGCCAAAGCCTCACCCCTTTCCTCTGCCGTGTATTCGCAAAATACATTACGTCCATGGCGTAATAATTATATGGGGTGATTTCAAGATGGTAGAGATTGACGTAGTGGTCTTTTTCTTCAAATGACGTCAATGCTTTCTTTCCATGTGTCAGTCATATCAAACTACGCGTGCTTCCCTCGATGTAGTGTCTGGCAAAGAGTTAGCCAGACCATGCCATGTGTTGTGCTCATTACGCCGCGGCGGGGCGCGATTGGCTGAATTTTGTGGGCTAGGCCCTTTTGATTGACAGGAGTGGGGTCATCCATTGTCGAGAGGGAAAACTCACCTTTGGTTTAATGTGCTGGTTGTCTTGTCCTGACAGAGCCCCAGCCCGGGGTCTGCTGACTGTGGTGGGGTCTGGCCCGCAGGACGAGAGACTAAAGAAAAACAGATCATGTACTGACCTGGAGACCGTGTCACGACGACCCAGTAAAGTGGCGGCTGCACCGGGCAAGACGTTGAGACATTCAGCTCCTGAGTCTCTCACCAACGTCAACATGGCAAGGTGATTAGCCGCTGCTTTCTTCTTGTTGCTGTCAATGTTCCTGATTACGCACAGGTGTGCGTATTTGTAAACTCTTAAAATGACGCATCAGTTTGAGAGCAGCGCGTCACAGGGGGCGCATGTTCCTGGTCTCGCCATGACAAACAGTATTTTTCCAACACTCTCCGGGAAACTCGATGAACAAAAAGCGACCTGTAACTAGCAGCAAGCACTTGCAGCATCGCATTTCCGCCGAGCCGTTGTGCATAACAGACGGAATCTGATTGGCTTAGGCACACTGGGACACTTTTGTCCAATCATTGCGCTCTACTTAGTAACTAGTAAGCACGCGGGTTCATCGCCTTGACGAATCGCTATATGGATGACAATAATAATAATAATACATCATATTTATAAGGCGCCCGTCTCTGAAAAGCAGACTTAGAGCGCGCGCACACACACACACACACACACACACACACACACACACACACACACACACACACACACACACACACACACACACACACACACACACACATGAACATGACAACAACAACAAACGGTTTTGACTTTCAGACTTTTCATACCAAAAGACCATGGACCCTCCAAATTTACAAAAGGACCCTCAAAAATATGGAGAGAGGGTCCCAAGGACTCTCCTCTTTTCGAATGACAGGGAACACTGGCTGTTGTTACTGATGCTGTTTACACTAACAACCCGGGTTTAACTCGAGTTTACGTCAACTCGGGTTGGACGCGGGCCAGTAGCGTTTACACGACATTCTCCGCAAGTCTAACCCTGACAATGACGTAGGAAAACTTACGTCAAGCCCGCCGTCATGCCTTGACGAAAGCATCATGTCATGACGCCAGCTGTATGTTTAGATCTGAAATGCGAGTTGGCCCTGGACCCGGGTTCAACCCTGGTCCGTAGTAGCGTTGAAACCGGGTCGCTTTTAATCCAGTAATACTGGTAAATGTAAACAGCCTCTTTGTTGGGTCCTATTATTTCCTGGAAGCATCACCGGAAATACCGCGAAGTATAGTAAGAATGCGCACAAAACACGTACACAGATGTAAATGATGATGAAAGATGAAGATGTAAAACACCATTATTGGCCTGCTCTGAAATTAAAAATACGTACCAAATCCAGTCCCAGTCTAACCACTAAACCTAACCAGTCATTCTGACAGCTAACCCTGATCTTCATTTAGCCTAGGTTACTAGTCATAAACCTTCTTCAACCTGGGCTACTATCCCTAAATCTCAGTCTGATGCTTGTGTTTCCGGTGTCTCTGGTAAACAGTAGGACCCGTTTTGATGGAGTTTAATTTTTGTGAGATAGTACATTGGGTCTGTGGCTTTGAGTGTGGGGAGCCGGGGTGGTCGAATGGTAGAGCGTTGGACTTCTAATGCTCGGGTCGTGAGTTCGATCCCGGCTGGGGCCAAATATTTGTGCTGGCTTTTTCATCGTTGCCCCGTCTTTGATATCACCCTATGTGGTGGAAAAGGACGTTAAACCCCCAAATAACTCGGGAACCAAGCCAATGATACGACCTCGACCTCTTAGCCACGTGACTGGGGTTAACCCCCAAACACACACCCACCCTTTGAGTCAGTGGCATTGAACTTGCGTTGATGACATGTTTGTAGGCGTCAGCGTTGCTCGAAAGAATAGAATAGCAAAAGTCTATCCAACCCTACCGAAAAGGGCATAAGTGCCTATCAGATCCATGGCGCTTAAGCCCTTTTACCAAACGACGGTGTAGAACTCATTTACGTTGAAAGGGAAGAGGTTAATTGGAAGTGCGTCATAAAGTAAAGTAAATTACGTCATCTTAGACGTTTTGACGTCAGTCTGGAAAAACAAATTCATTTTTGTTCCTTTGCGTATCAAACTCTGGGTGTAACTTGAGTGAAGTTTGGTTTGAAAGTCAGCTTGCATGACTAGTAAGACTCCTGTTTCCTCTCCCTAGCTTGTCACTGTCCGCCGAATTCGTGGAACGAGTGAGAGAGCACACGCCGGCAACTCCTTCCTTGGTAGCCACCTGCAGTTCTGACGACAATGATGACGTCATTGACAGCGGAAGTGACGATGGTAACACGTCTGTGGGCTGCGTCAGCGACTGCTGTCCATCTGACATGGAGGAAGACGATACGATGGGCGGATGTGTTGGTTCGCTGGAAGACATCGTGGTGGAGTGCGTGGATACGGACGAGGAGCTGGAAACGTACGTCAGCCGACTGGAAGAGACAAACCGCAACCAGGCTTACTTGCTGAGTGATGACGACGAGGAGGAAGAAGACGACTACGAGGAAGACTACGATTACGACGACGACGATTCCGACGACTCCATGGAACCCAAACTGGCTTTCGTCTACGGGTCGGAATGGCGGGTGTCGCAATCCGTCTGTGCAGCGGCACCTAGCGGCTCCGGCGAGAAAAGCGATTTGTCAAAGACCACGACCACGACCACGACCACGGCCCCGGCTGGCGACTCCACGAAACAGATCACACCACGAAGAGCCCGCAGCTTTCTGTTGCCGTCCGAAAACACCTTCGACGCTGTCTTCTTGCCCCAAGAGGAAGACGCAAAAACGTCCTCGAGCCTGCAGGCGAACGCAAAAGAGGACCCTGCTCTTTCTCGGGCCCAGCACAGCCACGACCTGCACAAGGCCCACAGCGAGAACGTGCTAGCGAAGCGAGGGGGGTCCAGCCCCGCCAAGACACCCTCCACCCCCAAAGACAGCGCCCCAGCGAAACGTGGAGCCCAGGCCTGGTCTGCTGACGCCAAAGATGGCGGGCAGGTGAAACGGGTGGGGTCTGGTCCCGCCAGGGTGTCGGTGCCCACGCGTAGCGCCCTGCCCAAGGGGTCCGGTCACGCCCAGACTGCCCCACCCCAGGACGGGGACGCTGACAAGAAGGGAGGAGAGAGCGGCGGGGGACAAGGGGCGGGTTCAGGCAAAGGTGAGGTTACTGTTGTTGTAGCTGTTGTTTTGTATGAAATGGTCTGTATATATGTCGGTCTGCTCTCTGTGTTTCTGTCTGTCTGCACATACCCCCCCCCCCCCCTTGCCCCTCCCCACCCCTCTCCCGTGTGCCCAGTGTTCTGCTTATGTATATGTCTTAACAACCCATGCAAACTGAAATCGTAATTTTAGTTGAAACCTTTGGATGACTAGGAACCACTTCAAGCCACAATTACGCAATCTGCAGCGGCCTTGGGCCGACCCGGGGAAGACCCAGGCCTTGCGTAATAGTGGCTTGAAGTGGCTCCTACTGGTGTGCAGCGGCTCGTTCTTTTTAACCAGTCTTATCATATAGTGGGCAGGGGGGCGGTCGGTCTCTGGCTCTTGAAGACTTACAGCGTGGTTGGCCCGTTAGTCTCCTTAGCGGCGTGAAAGGGAAAATGGCGTGGGGACTAATCTGTGGTGGCGATGAACAATCAATTGCTCCGTGAAAGGTTGAAAGCCGTTCCCTGCTACCGTCACCAAGACCCTTACCCCTGCGCCCCCGGCGTCGGCCGGACCTCGCTGCCAACTCACGTCACCAAGACCAAGTAGTCGTTGGTTTCAGTCTGCGGGGCAGGAGTTTGGATCTGGAATTTCGCACAGGCGTAGTGGGTTGGCCTGTTGTCCGCATCAGTGGTGATAATAGACGACTCCATTCGGCCCCTTTACTCTGCCGTGTACTGGCAAAACACGGTAAGCCAATGACGTTATTGTATGGCAAAACACAGTACGTCGGTGACGTTACTGTATTGATTTCAAGATGAAAGACTGACACTGACGTAATGGTCTTTTTCTTCAAATGACGTCAGTGGACTTACTGCTTTCTTTCCATGTTCCAGTCATATCAAAGTACATGTGCTTCCCTCGCTGCAGTGTCTGGCAAGAATGTTTGCCAGACCATGTGTTGTGCTCATTATGCCGTGGGACTGACGCGATTGACTGAATTCTGGGGGCTCGACCCTTCTGACAGGAGTGGAGTCGTCCATTTAAAAAATTCTTGTCAGTAGAGGGGACGCCTCTGTGCAGTTAGTTAGAACGAAAAGGACTGCTAGAGTGTTAGTAAAATACAGAACAATTCAGGTCAGGGTCGACCACCCACCATTTAACCCCCCCCCCCCTCCTTAGTTCCCAAGAGGTTAAAAACAGGCCTGTTACTGGTAGCGGTTGTATGCTGCAGGTATGTCAGCTACGTTTGTGTTGTTACTGTTGTTGAATCGGCAGTCAATAATACGTCAGATACTGACTGGTTCGGTAAGGAGTCTGTGTCACCAAGGAATGTCCGCTTGAATCACACACACACACACACACACACACACACACAGCGACAGGTTATTCAGTCGTGGAAATTCCCTTGCGAACGGCGCCCAAACCCGATTACCGGGCTTGCTATCGTACGCGACCTGATTGGCATTAGTGGTCATATCAGCTGAACTCGCCCCCTAGCGGCCAGATTATAAATCTGTACAGCGCTTTTATTATTTTCGGCAACCCCATCTTAGAGCGGGGATCAAATCGGCTTACTCGGCCAGACTTTTCTTCCTTCCCGCCAATTTCACCAGCGGATTGCATCACCGGCCCGCGCCGCACTTCTGCTTCTTTGCTGATAATTAATTGGTTGCTGCTTAGCAACGGACTTTTTCGTTCACGTATAGGGAAGCTGCTTCCTCTTGCGGAGCTGTCTATTTTTGTTTCCCCCCAGTGAAGTGGTCCTCTGGGCGGCAGGGCAGTCAGTGCTGCTGGTGGTGGCTTTATAAGAAGGTTGACCTGCACTTTGGCCCCAGAGGATTGGGAACTAGGGAGAGTGGGGGTGGGGGGGGGGGGGTTGGTTGGGTGGCCGACCCTTGGCATTGCTATGTGTGTGTGTGTATGTGTTGGCCTGTGTGTGAATGTGTTGTATTTGCTGATCGGTCCGAGTCTGTGAAAACGGTTAGAACAGTGCACGACTGTGTGAGTGACCAGTGGGTCGGTCTGGGAATGACCTTTCTCTGGTGTTACCTGGAAACCAGACAAACCACTTCAACCCTGGCTTGGGGCCGGTGAAGGAAACCCGATGGAAGATGAGTTCGGTCAGTATTATGATCCTGTAACCTTCTCTTGGTCATTTGTTCCGTGTGTACGCCACTTAGATTGTCATGGACAGTAACACAGCGTTGGTCTGTTGGCTTTGCTGACCGCCGGCCCTGTCCCTTGGCGGTCAGTGGTTTCCACACCCTCGGCAGTGGAGTAGAGTGGACAATGTTTGGTCGTACGGCGTCTGTGGCAACTTGCAGTCGAGTCCAGCGTATAGTGCGCAGACTACATTCATTTCCATTGGAGACGAAGACAGCAACGGTCGTATGTGTGTGTGGGGGGGGGGGGGGGGGGGGGGGGTCAGCGAAGCTTCTCAATTCACAGAATCAGTTCAGTGATGAATGTGTCTCTCCATGCCACGGTTTACCGTCGGACATACTGCATTCACCGCCCAGTGACAAAATCAGTTTAGAACTATGACTCGAAATGAAAATTGCGGACGCATTCGAAGGCGTTCAGTCATGACAAACATACACAACGTACATACAATAATTCGCTCGTCAGTGTTTACCCTCTCATCCCCACGCTACTATACTAAGCAGTATCAAAATCATCATCATCATCTCTCTCTCTCTCTCTCTGCTCTGCTTTTTGCTGACGTCGACTTCCTTTCTATTGACAGTGTCCATGGTATCAGTGACTGACAATAGTAAGGTGCACGCACAGTTTTCAGTGCACAACAGCCGGTGATACAGGTCGTCAATGGATACGAAGGAATTGTTTGTAAACTGGCGAGAACCCTGACAGTCTCTTTGAAGTTGATGATGAATCCAAACAATAACATGGACATTAACCGTGGTGTGTGTGTGTGTGTGTGTGTGTGTGTGTGTAAGAGAGAGAGAGAGAATTTTACAGTTTTATTTCACACTTCACCTGTACACCAAAGAAACTCAGGAACAAGGTGAAAGAGGCGGGCGAAAACTACACTTGTCTTTTTCGCCATCACTGACCGAGTTTCGTTTTCAGCACTGATCCAGCCTACACACAGTGACACTAGAAGCCTCCCTGCGCACGCGCTGCTCGTGCCGATAATAGAGTGACAAAGTCAAAGGAGATAAAGGCCGGCTATTTTTGGACGTCAGGTTGTTAGGAGTTACCCAAAACATCCAATCCACGATAGAGAGCTATCAATATCAGGTGCTGTGGACTCCTTTAGCTCTGCTTTCACAACGGGGTAGTTATCATCAGGGGGGTTAAAGCGACTGTTTCCGGCTCAAAAGTGCTATCATTCTGTACCAAAGTGTCGTCATTGTGTTCGATATGGAGTATAATCTTGTCTGACAAAAGAACGAAGTTTATAAATTAATTAACAGCTGTACTTAAAATGTAATCAGAGACCGAAAACAGGAGTTCTGTCCCTTGGTTATCACTTTCGCTGACGGCTGTCGTCGACCGATTTTTGTCCCAAACCAAAATATGTCCGTATCTCCTACGCAGGAGACTTTACTAGCGCCGGTACGTTTTTTTTTTGTTTTTTTTTTTATCGGTCCTTACTACTCAGCAAAAGACCTATGTGTTACCAGAGAAACACCGGCGCCTACTGATGTTTAGCCGGATACACACGTACGTCGTCGTTTAGTCCTATTGGCTCCTAGAGAAGCATAAGGCCTCAACAGCTCTCCTCCATCTCACTCTGTCCCTGGCGCAGGTCTTGGCCTCCTCCCTTGTCAGGCCGGAGTCTCACAGCTAGCAGTGCAAGCTCCTCCTAGGTCTCCTGGGCGGAGCCCCAAATCTCCCCAAAACTGAGTTGGTGTGTTTTTCTGTTGATGGTTTCCGTAACTAAGTTGTTGGGTTTTTTTTATGAGGGTAGTTAACCCAGCGCACAACCCCCAACCTGGAGGACCAGGGTGTATCGTTTCGTCTGGTCCCTACCCCACAGACCTGGTGAGCCTGGTTGGACCTGCCAGGGGCCGAAGCCCCCGCCCATATAGCTCTGGGGGTCACTGGAGCACGCAAGCCATCCCACCGCAACAAGGCGATACACTATCGGGACAGATACACACGTACACACATGTGCAAATTTGATTGCTTTCTGTAACATCTACAGTTAACTGAAAAACCGCGCTTTGCGCAGGCGCTTTAGATCAGCTTGTGTGTGTGTGTGTGTGTGTGTGTGTGTGTGTGGAAATATCACGGTGCTCAGTGCAGGTCCGTGAATTACACGTTCTCATGTTCACAAGTAAAGATCACCAAAGAGACTTTGCAGAATATGATCTTTATCCTTGGAAAATAACCTTCCCCCCCTCTCCCCCCGCCCCCAAATCAATCTCTGTCTCTCTGTGACGCACGCACGCACACACACACACACACACACACGCACACACACACACACACACACACACACACACACACACACACACACACACACACACACGGCAAAGTGCTGCTGATATTTCCATATCCATTGTTTTAATTCATCTTCAAAGAGACTGTCAGGGCCATAACCTCTCTAGTTTACAAACAATTCCGGTGTATCCCCTGACAACCTGTGACGTGCAGAACACTCAGCGTGCACTTTCCTGCTGCACGTGCGATAGTATGGACACTGTAATGGGACGGGGTTTAAAGTGCTGTCAAGTTATCCATGGCACAGCAAACACTCTCTCTCTCTCTCACACACACACACACACACACACACACACACACACACACGCACACACACACACTGTGACACACACACACCACTAGTGATGCATTTCAAATCAGTTTACATGTCCATTGTCTCGAATTATCTTCAAAGAGATTTTCAGGGTCATTGTCTCGCCAGTTTACAAACAATTCCTTCGTATCCATTGACTACCCGCTAGAGTATTGTGCATTGAAAACTGTGCCTGCACTTTATTATTGTACATGATACCATGGACACTGTCAATAGGACGGAGCTGAAAGTGGTTTTTTTTGTTTTTTTTTGGGGGGGGGGGGTTGGAACAGTAAAAATTCTCTCTCTCTCTCTCTCTCTCAAACACACACACACACACACACACACACACACACACACACACACACACACACACACACACACACACACACACACGCATATACATACACGCGGAAACATGCTCACACACACACTTAAGTGCTACCACACCCACGCGATCGAATTCAGTTAATGCATAATACTGAATGAGACACCCGGCTAACAACCAGTCCCTCTCTCTCTCTCTCTCTCTCTCTCTCTCTCACGGTGCACAGTTCCACTGAATTATTCAAGTGTATGCACACACACACACACACACACACACACACACACACACACACACACACACACACACACACACACACACATATGCACGCACGCACGCACACACAGAGCGGCATTGCCAACGAGAGCGTTGTCACCCACACTGATGATTTTCAATGCATAATAACCTTCAACGACACGCCATCAATACATTCTATTTCTGTTTCAACACTTTCCCCCTACTGTTTGTTTCCGCGTTGCCTTGGCACAGTTTACCTTCCATGGTGTTGCTTGTTGCACGGCGGGTATTGTTCAGCTCGGCGTCCAGCGTATTGTTTTGTTGCCGGGGTTTTTGTTGTTGTGGTGGATGGAGTGTAGACTTGTTGCCCCCCAGCAATCGCTACTGACATCTCCCCTGATTTCCTGATTTGTTGCTGTCAGCTGAGCCGGTACTCAATGACGGTTCCACTCCAGTCTCGTTTAAACGGGGTAATTCCATCTTTGCTACGCCAGCTTATAGCCTGGGACAGTTTAGCTCGTGAGTGCGCCTGTACGGTCGAAATACTGACTCGAGCATGTAGTTACTCTAAAGTTTCACCGTACATGTGTCCGGAACGGCATCAGTTTTGTAACTAACGAAGCCTTGTACACTGTTAGTGGTTGAGGGTGGGTGGGTGTTTGGGGGGCTTAACGTCCTTTTCCACCACATACGGGTGATATTAAAGACGGGGCAACGATGAAAAAGCCAGCACAAATATTTGGCCCCAGCCGGGATACGAACTCACGACCCGAGCATTAGAAGTCCAACGTTCTACCATTCGACCACGCCGGCTCCCCGTTAGTGGTTGAAGTGAGTGATGCACGTAGTACATACAAAATGGGACATTGACTGAGATCGTCCAATATTCCGCCGTAGTCTGAAATGCATGCAGCGTTCGAATTGAGAAACAAACTGGCGAGAAAGAAAATGATGCCGGGTAATTGCTTTTTTTTGCGTGCGTCTGTGTGTGTGTCTGAGTGTACGTATTTCTGCGAAATATCTCAAGAACGGGTAAACCAGTCAACACTAGTTTTGGTATGTGTTTGTTCATTATCCAAAGAAGCCTAGTTTGGGTGAACTTAAGTTCTACCCTGCCCCCGAGCAGAGGTTTGTTGTTGTGTTTGTTGTTGTTTGTTTGTTTTTGTTTGTTTGTGTGTTGGTTGGTTTTTGTCGGGTTTTTTTTTTTTTTTTTTTTGGGGGGGGGGGGGTGTTGGAGGGGTGGGAGGATAAGAAGGGGGTCAGTGTTGTGAATGGAAAAGAGGAGGAGGCAAAGGGGTGGGGATTGGGTGGGGTGTGGGCAGGGGGGGGGGGGCAACATGTGACAAGCAAGGCTAAAGGTCATACGATGAAGGTGACCTTTTGATGACCGCTTGATGAAACGATCTTTCTTCATTTCACCTGAGGTTTGCTAGTGCAGTTACAGCGAGCCCGGTCTGACACCGCAAACGAAGACCGATTGAGAGTTGCTACGGATAATTGAGTTCTGTTCGATCTGCACCGAGAACGGCAAACGAACTGGTTGCCCCCTGTCCTCATCGCGACACAAGTCACGACTCTATATTCGCTATTGAGTGCCCCCTCATTCCCACCCCCTGACCCCCCACACCCAGATCGGTTGGCGTTACGGCATTTTCGAAACCTACTCGATCGAACCTAACGCGAGGTGTGTAGTCAAAATGGCCGGGAGTGTTTCCAGTGCTGCTCCGCCGCTTTAAAAGTATCGACCATGTTTGCTCTCACGCAAGCCATGTTTGAAATATGTTGGTGGCGGTCGGTGGTCTAGTGGTTAAGAGTCTTTGTCAGCAATGCGAGAGGTCAGGTTCGAGTCACAATCGGGGCAAAGAATTTTTCCTTCTCGTACTAGTACGTGGCGCCGTTTATTCGGGCCGATCGTCGAGGGTTCCCTCCGGGTACTCCAGCTTCCTCCCCCCTCTGCTTTGGAAATGTTCAGCCCGCAAAATTTGAAAATAAATGCCATTCTAAATTCGGAAACTTAAGTAGCTGAGCTGACCCTTCGAACCAAGTGACTGTAATGTGTTCATGTCCAGTATGTGAGAGAATGCGTGTGGTTCACGTGAGCATGCGTGTTGGGTACAGTTCGCGGCGCTTTGAGCCACTGAGTTAAAGAAATTGGGTAAAGCGCCTATACAATACTCAGTTATTTTATTATTATTATTATTATTCAGTATAAATATGGGCTTGCACACATTTCTTTATTGTAGTAACACGGTAGTCAGCGGC
>JACVVK020000512.1:95000-97500 GCA_018292915.2 Batillaria attramentaria
AAAAAAATGGCAGTCTGGTGCTTTTTGTTGGCTTTGTAAACAAGTTTCATGCCAGGTAATAGTAAAATTAGGGAAAAATGAGCCTGGCTTGTGGACTATTTGTATTCATGCGCGGCTGGCACAGGAGCCAGCAGACGACCATGGATTGAGGGGGTATGTGGTCGCTGCCAACATTGCCAAAAAAAAAAACGGAATGTTGGAATTTGTTGAAATTTACTCTGCACATGAGTCTACGGCTGACTGATTTTTGTGAATTTTAAAGCATTTCTAGGGTGTCAACTGCAACCTTATGTGTCAGAGGAATATATATATATATAGCGTTTTCCTCCAGATTTGCATCAATGGTACGTAGCCTGCACTGTCGTGCCAGTTACCGTCACCGGTTCCTTATCTGTTGTTTCCACGTTCTGCGCTACAGTGATCGGTGTTCACCACAGACTGTCAGACGGACTAGCAGTTGTTGGTTTTTCTTGCAATGCTAGCTTGGCGCATTTTTGTCGTTGTTTCACTAAATCCATCTTTTCCCATGTTCATCTAGTACCCGGATTTGCAATGACGTAATTTGAAATTGTGCTTGCTGATTGTGGTGATAGTCACTTGTCTATCTCAGAATACGCGACGCGTCTGCTGCAGACAGAGCATTGAAGTAAGCAGCATGACGTATTCTTGTTAGGAACCCAGATAGACAGGTTCAGTTGCAGCTCCAGTCGATGCAGTGCTCAGTGTTAGCGTGACGTGTTTATCCAACGCAGATCCATAGTGTTTGATAGGTCCATGGTGCTACTATAGTCAAATCACTTATCTGTTACACTCGACTGTTGACTGACGTGCAGCAGAACAATAGGGGATGACAGCATACTATGGGACAGCTACGTCGTGATGTCAACCCAGGGCACACTGTCCTACCGTGACGTAATAGGTAGGACATCAGTGTTGGAGTGTTGTGATGTGGGACGCTGACGATGACGTAATCAGTAGGACACGCAGGTTGGAGCGTAGTAGAGTGGGACGCTGACGCGGCTGACGATGGCACATGATTGGCTGGTCACACGTCGGACGTCACGTGGTAAATGTAAAAATGTGGCGTTTCTGGAACCGACCGGTATGACCGCGTTCAGCTCCAGTCTGGAGTTTGCGGCGGAGATCTACGGGAAGTCCATGGTACTGCGTAGTGAGTGTCGCCGTCATTATACATCTACCGGCCAGCGGCATTATGAGGGGAAAGGGGCAGACGATGATCATGGGAAAGGGGGAGATAAATGTGGTGCGGATTGTGGCGACTAGTGAGATTGATCGTGTGTGTGTGTGTGTGTGTGTGTGTGTGTGTGTGTGTGTGTGTGTGTGTGTGTGTGTGTGTGTGTGCGCGCGCGTGCGTGCGTTCGCGCTAGTTGAAGATTTTACTTTGCAGTATTTGAGACACATTTTCAGTAATGATTTTTCACTCATTCTGACCCATCCACCACCATGCACATTCACTCTCCCGTCAGTCCTAAGTCAGTCCTCATTTTTCCTCCTCACATGTTCCGTATCCAACTCCAGTTTGGCAAATTCAGATGGTATGATCTGATAAAATGAAATTGGTAAAGATCATGAAGTAGCTGTGAAGAAAGTACCACAGAGAAAGGAAAAAAAGTGACATTGGCAAGAGATGATGACGATGATGACGATGACGATGATTTCCGTTATGTTTCCAGAGCCCTCCGAGTCTGACCAACCAGGAGGGGAGGAGGCGGGTGGCGATGCTGGAGGAGAGGGAGGGGGTCGGTCCGGCAGACGGGGAGGTAAGAAGACGCCGGGTGGCCGGCCCACCAAGTTACCTTCCTGTAGTCTGCCCAGCAACATGACGCCGACATTCTACGTCGGGGGCGGCAACGGCGTGTCTCTGTAAGTTCATGTTGTTGTCGTCGTTGTTGTTGTTGTCGATGTTGTCGTCACTGTTGTCGCCGTTGTTGTTGACAAAGCTTGTAACTGACTCAGTTGTCACGGTGTGTGTGTGTGTGTGTGTGTGTGTGTGTGTGTGTGTGTGTGTGTGTGTGTGTGTGTGTGTGTGTGTGTGTGTGTGTGTGTGTGTGTTAGGGGGGATGCCCTAGAAAGTCTGAGACCTAATGTCCCGTGCACATGTGCGTAATGGCTGATTCCTTCAGATCAGAACTCGCACTGTATAGCTAGGCAGGGGTAGAACTCTCTCTGTCTGTCTGTCTGTCTGTCTGTCTGTCTCTCTCTCTGTCTCTCTCTCTCTCTCTCACGCACACACACACACATCCCCCTTCCCCCCCCCCCCACACACACACTGCTCGCTTGGGTCGTGAAGAAATCAGTTTCTGTGTGTGTGTGTGTGGGGGGGGGGGGGGGGGGTTCAGTGTCATGGGTGTTTTCGATGTGTTTTCGTCCACCCTCACCCCCTTCCCCCAATCACTGAGTTAACAGTTATCCACTGTGAGCGTATCATTGTAGTCGTTACTGATTGTTCGGCCCGGCTTCCAACAGTGATGCAAACACT
>JACVVK020000512.1:102500-105000 GCA_018292915.2 Batillaria attramentaria
GCATTTGACAACAAAGACATGCCAGCAGTATTCACAGATGGACAACTGCTCAGACCTTTCTTAGACGAACCGGGCTTGAGATTCTGCATAGGCACTTACAATGACACGCCGGGAAAATGAACTTGAAGAAGCTAAAAATAGCCACACAAAATGCCAGAAGTTACTCATATCAACAGGCGCGTAGGAAGATGCTGAGAGGAAGGGGGGCCCACTAAGTCGGGTGAGCCATACGGCCGGGGTGAAGAAGGGGGGGGGGGATGTGTGTGTGTGTGTGTGTGTGTGTGTTTTGACTGCCAAGGATTGTGTCCTGCGACAGCAGAGCAGGGGGGCCCCACCACTGGTGGGCCCCTTCTCCTCTTATCAAAAGCAAGGGGGGCCCAAAGATATTCGGGCCCCCCTTCCAAAAATCGAACAGGGGCCTGGGCCCCCAGGGCCCCGGTGGTTCCTACGCCCCTGAATTCAATCGACGCGAAGTTTCAGCGTCCGGTACAAACTTGCTACAGTCATGTACATCATCAGTGTAATTACCAAGGTCTCCAGTTCCGGAGGCGGTGTACCAAACGACCGAGCAAATCTTCGCGGTTATTCAGTCGCTCCTCGTTTGACATCACTGGTGAATCTGGTTGGAGCGGCGGCATACTTGAATCCCGAGCACTTTACCGGCAGCCGCTAGAGCAAGACACAAAATCCATTTCCTACGCTCTTTGATCATTGAGAATAATCAGTACCCACCCTCAAACAGTTAATCGATTCGCGGGGTCAGTAATGAAGTCCGCCATCTTTGAACTGATCACGTGACTGTGGCCCGCGGCAGTTTTCAAGTAGTGTGAAATTAATGTCTTAATACGTATGGCAGGCGTACAAAGGCGTGTGGAAAACATTTTTTTTTTTCGAATGTGCTTAATCTGTGCATCCGAATCCACGTCCGTCCATTGGGTCACTGTAAAGCACCTGAAACCATTGTGGAGACTCTAACCGGCGTTGACATGATAGTGTTCTAGAAGTCCGACGGTACCGCGTACTGAGCAGGCGACGTAATCTTATGTTTGGTTGCGGACTGAGGACCAGCTAGACTGACGGCGCTGATTGGTGGCTATTTTAAGAGGATTTGTCGAGTCCCAGTCTGTACAGGAATAATTCTCGAATACTAGTAGTCCGAGCGGCACGGTAGAAGCCATAAGGTCACGAAAACGGTGGCGACGGCCAAACGAAATACTGACCTGCCGGCAAACGGCATTAGAGTTTCGAAAGCCGCGGCAGTTTACCATTTCAACAACGTTACGAACTTTACGTGGCTGTTCCGGACTCGAACCGTCATCAGTAATGCTGAGTCAGCAAGTTTGAAAAGGTTTGCGATGCCACAGTCAGTAAGAAATTATACAGAAACGTCCAGCATCTCGCGTGACCGGTGACGTCAGTGACAAAAATAATATATGCCACATGCACGAGAGCGAATAGTAGGGTTGAGGTTCGTGCATAAAGTAGCGCATAGCAGTAGCCTGCAGGCCGGCTTTCACTGCTGCATCCTCCAGCCCCGGCCGCGGCGCCTCACTGAGTTGAGCGTTCAGTTTCAGGAGAGACGGATAATCGGTGTGCAGAGGACAAGCATAGCATATCATACTAATCCTAACGTCACGTCTTTAGCACGAAAGTCGGCACAGAATGAACTTGAAAAGGTCACATGCTGTTTCCATCTGTGTCTGACAGCACCAGCTCGGCGGCATATGTGACATTTTCATTCCTCTGCTAGCCCTGTTGGACGTCAGGAAAGGATTGAGCAGTTTTCCGATAGCTATCTGTCAGAAATCAGCCAAGCGTGACGCCCGTCACTGAGGCGTGACAGCGCTCATGTGGGATCAATTTTTCATATTGCCCAGCACGGGTCTAAAATGTGCCTGTAGGGGGGATAACCTCGGTGTCCCGGCGGCCACACCCATTACTCTCAGTAGATCACATGACAGGTACATAACGATGTATATATCACATGCCACGGGCGGACATGCTTGGGCAGGATGTGTGTGTGTATGTGTGTGTGTGTGTGTGTGTGTGAGAGAGAGAGAGAGAGAGAGAGCTTTACTAAATATTTTCATCAGGTTTAAAAAGAAAATTCTTTGCATGAAAATTCACTGTAAATGCACTTTTCCCAGGGGGTGAGCATACAGGATTTTGTTAGCTACAAAACTGACACTGAAGGAAACCAGTACAATCATTGTAGAGGGGCCGGATCCAACAACTGAACCTGATTTTAAAAAAACAAACAAACAAAGAAAAAAACGCACAGTGCGGGTATCGCTGACACACACTTAATGCTCCCATTTAACAGTAGCTGGGTTTGAGCTCAGGGCTCCAGACAATTACTGCAGCTGCAATAGCTAAGCAAGAGAGATTACTGAAAGTGTTTATGAGAAATTGAGAAGTGCCGCCACGGACAGGCAAGAAGCTTTCACCCGAGCTGTAAATCAGTCTGTTGATCATGTCAGCTTGGATGTGAAAATAATGA
>JACVVK020000512.1:107500-185000 GCA_018292915.2 Batillaria attramentaria
CCTTCCTTACTTTTACTTTTTTCTTTTTGTCTGTTTTTTTCTTGGGGGTGGGGGGGGGGGGTGTGTGTGTGGGACTTTCGGTTGTTTGGATTTTTTTTCGTTATTATCTTTTTATTGTTTTCTCGTTTTGTTTTGTTGTTCTGACAAGTCTCTGACAAGTCTCTGACAAGGCTGTGAGACTGGTTTTCAGGATGTTTTGTCTTGCCTCTCAACTGTTGTGCATTTAAAAACAAAAAGTTTTACAGCCGGCTGGTTGTTCGATTATGTTTATTTCTGTTTTTACCCATTCCTGTATTTGTTATTTCTTATCTTGTCGTGTTCACACACACACACACACACACACACACACACACACACACACACACACACACACACACACACACACACACACACACTACATATATCAGTAATTCTACACAAGTTTGCTGTTTCACCAGCTTTGTATTTCACTACATTTATGCGTTTGATTCTCATACTTTTATTTTTATATTTACCTCTATCATGTGTTTAATTTCTCATACTTATTTCTCATATTTATTTATCATAGATCTTTCCTCTTTACGTATTTTACCGTGGAGAAATATGACTGCTTGCCCCAGATTGTAATATCTTCCTGTTTACTGGTAGCAATAGAACTGTACAAATGTATAACACTGTATTACTGTATTCAGGATGGCTGCTATTGAGCAGTGATTCTCACGTCTCTTTTCCTGTGGTCAGTTTGTGCAGAAGAAAGACCCCAACTACAAGGACGTGAAGGAGGACACGGCATGGAGCATGGAGAAGTTCAACGACTACATTAACAAAAATTTTGCTGATGAGAAAGGAACTGAGCAGGACTGGGTTTTCAACACTTTCACAGTAAGTGCAGTGTACACCAACAGCACAAATTCTGCCGTGTTCTGTTGCGGAGTATGTCTGTAGCCTGACTATTTTAACATAGTGGGCTTGAAAGTGTGAAAATCTGTTGGTTAGCTGTTTTGGTTTTGGTCGCTGTAATCGAGAAGCCAGCGAGAGTAATAGTTCTTTCACGGCTGTCTTGCAGGGGTGAACACTGTGCCTATTCGCAAATCTGAAAATTTTCACGTTTCGTCTTTTGGGGAAAAGGTGAAGATTGCTGAGCAGCTGGGACCAGGTTCTTGCACGACTTGCACAGTATGCATTGTGTTAACCGCAAGTGGTTATTTTGCCAACAGAAACAGATGCAGAGGATCATGCTACACCTGTTCAACAGTGTCAAACACAAGCTGCAGTGTAAGATCGGTTACTTCGCACTTTATGGCCTCGACTTTATGATCGACACAGACATGAAGGTAGGGACAAAAGTTGTAACTCTCGAAGGGATGCTACTTGAATGGACTTTGTTAAGAGGGACGATGATATTATTTCCCTCCGTCACGTTTTCTTCTTCTTTTTATTTTATTAAAAAAAAAAAAATTTGTAAATTTATTTTTGTAAATTTTTTTTTTTTTTTTTTTTACTTCCTCCTGCCTGTGCACATGTGTTTATGCCCAGCAGTATGGGTCTGCGCTGTCTTTGGAAGAAGAAGGAATTTGAAGGCACTGCAGTACAAGTATAGAGCTAAAATATCACAGTGATGAGAAAAAAGAAAACCCAGAAAACATGTTGGGGTAGTGGAGGGCAAGACAGGGCACAAACTGTGTGTGTCCTTTCCCTTCTGGCAACGCAAGTCAGATTTGGCGACCTCATGAAAACAAATGGATCAAGTCTACAGGGCCAGACAGGAGCATCGCACATGTCATATTGGTGCAGTGAAGAATATCATTGTCACACACGTATATTACAGCCTACAACCTACTTTCAAAGCATAGAAGTCTCCCCCAGGTTAACAGACAAACTGAATGCATATAGTAGAGAGTTAAGGTGGTTGCTTAGTATAGTTTCATGACATCTAGTTTTCTGCTAGAAGAGAATGTCACGTTCACAGATTTGGTTTATTTTGAAGCGGGTAAATGAGAGACGCTAAATTCGGAATGAATGAATTTTCAGGTGTGGTTGATTGAGGTGAACGTGAACCCTGCTCTGCACATCAACTGCGAGGCGCTGAAGGAGGTTATACCAGGTGTGGTGGAGGAAACTCTTCGTAAGTAGACCACAAAACTCTACAGACTTTCTTTGGCAGGTTTTTGCAGAAACATTGGAATGATTATGGTACACCTTGACGGGAGTGGCTGACACAGTGAAATTGAGGGTTACAAACTACCAACCTGTATCTAAAACTCATCAACACTAAATTTCACATCCACGGGGCTTCGTAACATTCAAGCTGAACTTGTCATATCCATGCTCTTCCCCGACAGGTCTGTCAATTGAGTGTTTTGACAAGAGCCGCAAGAACCAAGCACTCATGCCGCTTCAGTCGCTGAAGGGGTTCCAGGTGTTGCACTGTGGGAGCACGCCATACAACGTTGTTCCCCGTCAAACCCGCAGCGTCTCGCCAGCCAAGGGAGACAACTCTGAGCGACCGAGGCAGGCACAGACTGCCCACTCACGAGCATATTCGCCACCCCGCAGTCTACCTCGCATGAGTCTCACCACTACTCAGGTTAGAGGATGTTGAGTTTCATAGTTCACCACAGCTTCATATCCTCAAGAACTAAAACAGGACAAATGTCCTGACTGATGTAAAAGTATAGGACGTTTGACCTGAATCTTGATGACTTACATCACAGAAATGATATGACATATATGTCCGCCTTGGTAAGAAAGTAAATGGACGTTTCGAAAAGAATTGGTCTGTGACCGATGTCTGACATGGACTGTAGCCCTGGTTCACCATGTAGGGTACGCAGTGTTCACAGTTTGAGTACAGTATAATGTGCTTCGGTCGTGGCTACAGTATAATGTGCTTCGGTCGTGGCTATAGTCTTGTCAGCTCTCTCTCTCTCTCTCTCTGGCTACTTTGTTGTCCAATTCAGGTAAAGTCATGTTACTCCTGAGTCCTCTCTTGTGGTAGTGTGTTGCCACAGCGCAGCACTACCGAACTGTCGCAAGAGGTGACACTTGCGGTATGGGCATGAAACCATTTTCGTCACATCTAATATTAGAGAAATATGGCTTTCATGTATATATGCATTTCCTGTACGAATACAATATTGCAACTTTCTATAGAAAAAAACAGCCAAGTCAGCGCCTTCGCTCCAAGCAAGTCCATAGAGCAATATATTGCAGATACATTACATGAACCTTTGTTGTGGTCTCTTATTTTATTTCCTCACAAAAATGGCTGGCTTTGAAGCGCTGGTTAAGTGCATTCGATGGAAAATTTCCACAATATCTGTTTTATGCCAGACAAAGATATTGAGACTTTCAATACTCATTATATCATCAGCATTGTCATCTTGTTTCATTTGCTCCAATGCAGGTGTCTCCGTACCAAAGTTCAGCATCACACAGCGGTGGAGGGGGGTTGCGAACGTCACAGACGGCCCCACTCCCCACCATCAGGGGCAGCAACAGTCAATACAGCAGCAGCACCACCTCAACCATCAGCAACATCGACGTCTCTAAGCCCACCAGCAATGCCAACGACAACAACAAAAACGGTGGTGGCGGAAGTGGGGAAGATGTCAAACTGAAAATGACTCACGCAAGCTCCTCATCGGGTCTGCACAAAACGCGGGAAAAACCTGACAGAGGCAATTGACTAGACAGTGCGCGACTCAGACTTCCGACTGTGGCCAGCAGCACCTACAGACTACGAAGGGAGCAGTGAAGACTTCAGTTTATGACGCCAGACTGTCCATGCATGTTTCTGTTGAGAAGAAAACCATCGTGTAGCAAAACTTCTGTGCCCGGGGTCAGCATGCATGAAAGTGTAGCCCAGAAGTATATATCCTAAACTTCCATAGATGTTGCACTCTGGTTTGTATCAGAGTTGACTACTGGCATCTAGGAACCATTAACAAAGGTAGACATGCCTTCATAGTAGCGACTGCATGTCAGTTGAGTAACCCTGTGGTTCTGCTTGACATTGTACCTGTATCAGTGTGTGGACGAATCTGACGTAGGTAGCTGCTGAAAAAAGCGGTAATCATGATGTGTGTTTATTTATACTGTATGTTGTACCATATTTGTATGAATTTAATGACATGATGATTAAAGATTTCATTGATTGCCATGGTACATGTAATTCAAGTAAATAATTATTGATGATAATTATTATGTGTGCATGCTAATCTGTCACAAAGATTCATCCCTGAATAACTCGCATCAACCATGTCAGCGTATTGATGGAAGTTTTCTGTTTTAGATGGAGGAGAAATAAAAACTGCACTGCTTGTAGTAACTTGGTCATGCATACATTCAAACATACTATATTTTTGTGTGTGATCTTGAAGAAAGGGACGTGCAGGGCTTTTGACTGGGAGACAGGCGTTACACGTATTAGGGGTCGAGGATGGAAGGGGGGGGGTGTTAGGTAGTAGATGTAAGAGTTAATTACCGGTACATCAGTTGTTACATAAAATTGGTGCTGGGATTTTTTGTTGTCTATGTTTGCTCAAAGTTTTGTTTGCCCCTGTGTGACAGCACTGTTTAAGGTTTTTCATGGTGTGGCATCTGTATTTGCATCTTCTCGTGGGTTTGAAGCAATGAACAACAGTGGTTGGAAATCGGGATGAATTTGAAGCAGGCCATCGCTTACCTTTGATGGCGGAAATTCAGCAAAAATAGTGTTGAACACTCTGCCCCTTGGTTTTGATTCAAGGAGCAAGACTTTCAGATTTCACACACACACACACACACACACACATGTACGTTGCACCAATATCTTTGGCCTTCGAAGGTTTGTTTTGCCATGACTGTCATGTTGAGTGACTTCTGGGTATTGTTTGTTAATGTTTCTTCTTCCTCTTTTTTTTTTTTTGGGGGGGGGGGGGGGGAGGGCAGGGAGGCCATGGATTGAAGTGGGGTGGTGGAAGCAGGTTTCTATTGTTATATCTTTGCAAAAAATGCCAAGTGTGTGATTTGCTGATGTTTGAATCAGTTCCATTGTTCCATTGTTCCAACATGGCTAACAGTCCTCAGTTTCTGTCTTGTACCTCTCAGGGGCCATGGTTTTTTTTGTTTTGTTTTTTTTTAAAGATTTCCATATCTGTTTTCTGTGAAAGCAGTCTCGATGAGCGAAGATGTTCTGTTGCCAAATTGCTTGTTGTGTAAGATGGCAGCTCTTGGACTAACTCCAGTAGTTTCTGTGTGTTTATCTAAGACATTATCAATTCCTGAAACCCCCCCTTTTCATCCATCTATAAAAGTATAGATCACATTAGAAGCATTGTTTGGATGATTACTAATGGATACAAATGCACTTATTATATTGAGTGAAATTAGAAAGATACAGATCTAATACAGCTTAGAGACCTCTTGGTTTTTGTATACATGTATAGGGACTGTATTACATGTATATGCAATTTTTTAAACACCTTCTCCCTATCCGTCCATATTTATGTAGTTCATTTTACACAGAGTGTAATTTTACATTCACAGTGATAAAGTTTTGGCAGCATACGTTCGTTCAACTCTTCACATGTGATTTGTGCATGCCTGACTGTTAAGAGAGTTCATGTGAGCAGGAAACTCTGAGAGGTCCATCCTTACCAGCACTGCTATCTTGCTGTGTCCAGATGCATGTATGGACATGTAGCTGAGTTGTGAGCAACATTGCCAGAAACCGATTTCAAACTGATTGTGAGATCGCTGAGAAAATGCTTCAATGACAGATTTTTAAAAGAGATTTTTAAAAGCTTTGTTTTCCGCTTTATAAGTTTCACTTTGATGGGTTGCAGTAGCCAGAAAAGTCTGTGATATTTTCATATACTGCTGAGAAGACTGCAGACCTCGCGCTCTTTTCATTCACAGTCATATACTCTCCGTTCATATTTTTGTTACGAATGGATTTTATTTCCAATTTTGAAATCAGTATTATGGAAGTTTATGATGGATGACTAGCTTCAGCATTAGTCTGCACTCACGTATTTTTCACGCTTGTGCATTTCTTTTTCAACATTTTTTCCCTTTTTTTTTTCATGAAACATTTACAAGTACGGTGTAAAAAAGGTGACGTCTGCACTGTTGACTAGGGTACAAAAGCAAAGCAAGCAGCTTTGGATGCTGCAGGGGAGAGAACTGTGCATGTGAACAAGATCTAACATCCTTTCTTTCGGTTTTCTTATCATTTGCAGACCAAATTTTACATGCTTCATGGTTCATTTTTCCCAATAATGTGCAGCTCTGTTATCAAAAATGATTTGCGCGTTGCCAGATTTCTGTTTAGAGCTGTACGTGTCAAGAACTTAGTATGTTGTTTTTCCAGTAGATGTGCATGTGTTGTCTAGCAGAGGAGAGGTCAGGGATAATGCTGTTTTGCCAGTACATGTACACTGTACCTTAATTACGTTTTCAGGCTCCTGACATTGACGGAAATGATTACTTGATCATTCTTGAAGTTATGTTTATCTACCGGTACTCACAGTGAAAGCGGTCAACCTACTTATATATATCTCAGATCCAAGTTCCGCTGATCAGGAGACCAGACAAGGAGACCCGTCCATTCAGTGTCTAACTTGCCTTTAAACAAAAGCACAGCAGCATTGTGAATTCATTAATAGCTGCTCTCAAAATCAGGTTTAAGAGAGATGTAACATGCAGAGTCTATAGTGTTTTCCTGGTGCCAAAGTCTCTCTGATTTTTCCAGGTGTATTTATGACTTGCAAATAAATTGCTGATTCAAGAAGTTCAATGCAATTTTTACTGTCCATGTTTGTTCTGATTGCCAGAATTACCCATGTCATATTTAGCCAGGGACTGTACAATTCACAAATTCCCTGACTTCATTTTTTCTTGACTGGTAAAAATTCCCAGATTTTTTCCAGTTTTCCAAGAACAGGATGAACATACCCTGTCCATACCTTTTCAGAATTCAATTTGTACTTTAATTTTTCAGGCTGTTGATACTTAAGAGCGATTTTTGCTCCTGTGGGTTTATTCGACCGATTTTGAATTATCCATCCATTGCACATTCCATTCCATTTTATGCAACAGTATTCGGCGGTTAAAATATATATGTTTGAGTATACATGCTGTCCTTTAAAAGAAAGCTTTTCAGTAAATGTAGGTTGTCAGCTGGAAGTAAATATGCTCTACAGGCGTATGCAAAGCACTTCTTGTCATTGGAACAGATGAATATGAATCACACACACACACACACACACACACACACACACACACACACACACACACACACACACACTCTCTCTCTCTCTCTCATTCAAATATTTAGAAAGATTTGCACACAAAATACTTTCATTCAAATCACATTATACCACAAACATTTTGTACTCTACATTGTCATTTTCAAACCCTCACAAACCTCAATGGGCACTGCTCTACCTCTCTGAGAAACACACCAGAAACTCGGACAATCATCACGTGTGGTTATAGATGACTAGCTGAAAACTCCCAAGACAGTCTGATGTCAAACTGGTGCATACACGGAATACAGTGTAACAGGGATGATGACTCTCCTGGGAGTAACTATGTGTGCTGAAGGTTCATTATGACTACACACAAACTGGTCAACACACAACCTTGACAAACTTCACAAACAACTTAACTTGTCAGCAAACTTATCAGACTTGCAACACAAGATAAAAACAGATATCTCCACCTGTTCATAAGCTTGGAATGTTCCAACACTGTCCTACCTGAGGGCACACACACACACACACACACACACACACACACACACACACACACACACTGAGGTGTCCACAAAGTGTCAATAAGATTACATAAACAAATCTGCCCCCAAAAATCTTCAACACCTTTCTCCGCCCCTCTCTATTTCACATCCTCAGAACTTCACAAATAGCAATGCTAACATGCTTCCTCGATCAAGCATATCAACACAAAGATTAAAATGAACAACAACAAACAATGGACAAACAGAATACAAGTCAATATCTCACACTCAATTGCACATCACAGCATACGGTCATTTCACCACAGGAAGATAGTTGTGACAAATGCAATGTTCACAGATTTGAATCCAACACAATGCTCTCAGTTGCTACATCAGTTTATCAAGACGCACAACTCGCACTTCCTCTGCAAAGCACCACAAAGTTAAAACGGTTATCCTCTCATTTCCTTTCACACCACATCTGTTATCAGGTAGGAAAATCACCGACACTTCACAAATATCACAAACAGTACATTATACACAACAACCTGAAAACGCCCTCATGACCCTTGTCGTCTGAATGACAAACGAGGTCATATTCAAATAGCAACAAAAATGTCATCACGGGGAAAAGTTTCCTCCAAAACAACGCATCCTTTGTTTCCCTCTCTGACTACTTCCACACTTTGATGTGTCCGTTCCGAGCCGCAGAGACGACGAGGCACTGGGAAGCTTGACACAAAGTCACGTCACTTATCGTATCGAGATGACCCGTTGCCGGAGCGTCCGGTCCGCGCTGAGGGCCTTCCTCTTTCTGCAGCGGATGCTCCGTCTTGACCTCTTGGATGACCTCTGACCCCTCAATCAATTGTGACCTGGAAAAGCCATAATGTTAACTGTTAGGCAGTTTATTCTCCCCTTCGTAATAATCTCACCAGCCAGCAATGGCTGTAATGACTGTGACCAAAAAATATATGTGGCTAAAATGTTCAAGTATGAGATTTTTCAAAAATCCAACAGTCGTTGAAAGAGAACTGCAAACTGCTGAGTTTTATTAAGTGAGCAAAACACGGAAACACAAAAAAAAGGTCCTCATGTCCTTCACTGCCACATTCTCTGCAACTGATTTCACATGCAATCCTCATCATTCCACTTCTCTCTGCAAATAGAAAGTCGGAAGGAAGAGGGGAGGGGGACAGGGAGGGGTCGAGGGATGGTGGCTCAATGTGTCTCTTTGATTGGAGCTGCTTGCTCACCTGTAGTTAATAAGGGTGGTTGGAGTATCAAGAGGTCCGTGACTCATGATGAAAGACTTGGGTGGAAACTTCAGATCCCAGTAGCGCACACAGCGATCGGAGCCGCCCGTCAGAGCGAAGACGTGAGTGTCAGTAGCCGCCATGTACAGCCCGTGAACAGTGTGGCCATTGGTCTGAAAAGAAAAATCAAGGTCACCATGGTAAAGTAAAAAGGGTTTCAGCACTATGAACCTGATTAACAGTTGGACCCGTCTTCCAGCTGATGGTGACAGCGTTGCAAACTCTGTCAACTGTAAGAAACACGAAGGAAAGAACAAATGCTTTCCTTACCTGTTAGAATTCGCTAAAACTGTAACGAGTTCCTCTATAAACAAGTGCTGTGTGTACCTTCTACTTTGTTTGGTTTAAAAAAGGGGTTTGCATGACACATGATCCAGCAGCAAGTTGTCTTTGTTTCTCAGGGTGTGTGTGTGTGTGTGTGTGTGCGTATGTGCGTGTGTGTGTGTGTGTGTGTGTGTCCCTCTGTGCGTATGTGTGTCCCTCTGTGCGTGTGTGTGTGTCCCTCTGTGTGTGTGTGTGTGTCTGAGTGTGCGTATATGTGCCTTGTGCGTGCATACATGTGGTGTGCGTGAGAGAGTGTGTGCATGTAAGAGGAGGGGGAGGGGGGGGGGGCGGGAACTAGGTGGGTGGACAGGGCAGGCAGATGGTGTCCATCTTTACCTCTCGCTGCGTGAGGGGAGGGTGGGGGCTGGCCCAGAGCGCCTCCTGTCGCTGTTCACTCTCTACGTCCCACATGGAGACCTCGTTGTTCCACTGTACAGCCGACACCAACCACGACTGTTTCTTTGGGTGCATCACGATGCGCCTCACACGCGCTCCTATACACACACAGAGATAACACTGGATCATCAGAAGAACCAGGTAGACAAGACAATACATGTACATTGTACTATGACTTCTGGTGTAAAGCAAAGAAGCCAAAAAAACTGAAACTGAGAACCACCAGGCACGATAAACAAAAGAGCAGCAACTTTCTACAATTTCTACTTTTCTAAAGATAAACGTGTGACGTAAAGAAAGTGGAGCTGCCAGAGGTAAATCCATGTGCCTCTTAATCGTTTATAAAATGACAGGTACGCACTAATACAAGCCAAGTAGCAAGCTCTCACACACACGCACACAGTTGGACACAGAGTTGGACACGCAGTTGGACACACACACACAGTCTCTCTCAATCTCTCTCTCCCTCACACACACACACACACACACACACACACACACACACACACACACACAGAGTCACACACACAGAGTCACACACACACACAGACAGACACACACAGACACACACACAATCCTCACCAGTAGGATGGGTGACGGTGTTAATGGCCAGCTGGAAGCGTAGGTCCCAACAGACGTGAATGCCGCTGCTCGTTCCCACGGCTAACCAAGACTGTGTTGGATGCACTGCAGCTGTGGTGATGAGCCCGTGCTCCAGATTGTTCTTCAACACCCACGCCTCTCTGTCCATCCGCAGATCCCAGCCGACAACGTGGCCGTTCACAGTCGAGAACACCAGCATGGACTGCGCCCCTACAGGAAAACACAGAGAAACTTTTTCCAACAAACTTCAACCAAGGTGAAGGTAACACTGAAAAAGTCTCTGCTAATCTCTCTTTTGTTTGCGAAGCTCTCTGTATGGTCAAGAAAAGCAATAGAGGATGTAAGATGAAAGACTGCCGTGTATAGTACAGGGCACTCAGACGAAAATTACCTTGTACTAAGTCGTAACTAGTGACTATGTGAGACAGACTTGACTGTGCTGCTTTTTCTCATCCTGAAAAACTCCTGGGCTGGTATGTAAAAGTTGAAGTTAATTTAACCCACGGCTACGGGCCTAACCCAGACTAGGACAAAAGAAACCCAAAAGCAAAATTACATAAAAAAGGAAGCGAAGAAAGAAAGAAAAAATCCTTCTATAACGGCTCAGGCACCTTCCTGGAATGGGCCCACTTCCTGATTTAAAACAAAAAACAACAGAAAATTTAACCTTAGAGCTAGTTTAGTTCGAGATTAGACTCTAACCCGGGGCTAAAAACCCTAACCTCGACTATTACATACTGGCCCTGGCTATGAAATCATTTGTGTTTTGAGTGTCAGTAACCACCTGTGTCAAAGTGAGCCAGGTCGGTGATCACACCGCGGTTCTCCTTGTCAAAGTCAATGATCTGCATCGGTGTTGTGCTGCTGTTGTCAATTCTGCAAAACAAAATAAACAGTAGGACTGCAAAATCTATATCATAAAGTAAAAACTTAAAAAATGAAAATAAAAATACCCCATAATAAAGAATGGAGAGAGAGAGAGAGGGATAAAAATAATGATCCTTTATTTTAAAATAGAGGAAATAAAACCATTTTCAGACTTGCAGAGAGAGAGAGAGAGAACAAAATTCATCCCCTCCCCCCCCCCCCCCCAAAAAAAAAATAAAAAAAAATTGTAATGTAAACATATGGCTGTGTCAAGACACATGATAATTATAATGATCATGAAACAGTCAATACATTTCTTTCCCCTTGTAAGGCGTTCCTATTAACCTGACTAACTGACGATACACTGTCACTGGAAGATATTCGGCTAAGAAAAAGATTAAGGCCAAGAAAAGCATATTAACGACATAAAAAGGTAAATTGCGCCAACAAGTATCTTTGTATTATGCTCTCGTCTACCCCTCCTTCAAAACCTTTTCACCAATTTACTGAATTTCATTATGTTACAGACAGCAGATCTATTAAAAAAAAAAAAAAAAAAAAAAGGCACAAAATTGAAAACCCTGTGTCCTAACGGCATGGCTCATGTGTCCAAGCCTTCCTAGTCCTACAACTGCTCATAGCATCCAATGTGTGTACAGGTAAAACTCTGGACAAAGGATGACACGCACCTGTACACATGCAGACTGCCATTATCAGAGGCGGTTGCTATGGAGTAAGACCCCTCACAGAACGTTGCACACTTGATCCGACCACCTGTGAGGAATAGTAACATTGTAACTGTAACTACAATGACATTGTAACTACAGGAGACAGTTTTCTGTCATGTGTAGGTGTTTCTAAATGCTTAGTTTCTTCAATATCCAAGTTATGAAAATAATATTACTGATCAAATGGACATTACAATGACCATTCGCATTCAGAAATACAGCTCCCCCACCCCACTGTTAGCTCACATCTGGTAACTTCAATGTTTCCTCTTCTGGTTTTTGGGTTTTTGTTTGTTTGTTTGTTTGTTTGTTTGTTTTTTTGGGGGGACGGGGGGTGGGGGGGGGGTGGTCCTGGTGAGAATGGAGACTTGCTACAATTCAGAAGGGATAGAACATGGCACCTTGCTTGTTAAAGATTGTCTGGGAGCGGTTGGCGGCTGTTTTTCCCTCCAGACGACTCACTTCCCACAGCCGCACTGTGCCGTCGTTGGAGCAGCTAGCAAAATACTTATGATCGTGACAGACAGACAACCTGAAAATAAAGCATTACTGGTCAGTGGATACAGCAACCTAGCAGTTCTGATCACGACCGTAAAGTTACAAAAACAACAACAAAACAAAACAGAAAATGACACATGCGTACAAGCACATGTAAGCTGCAAGAGCCTTTTTTTAAATCAAAAGTAAAAATGTTTGCGATGACTACAGAAGATCTTGCCTGTTGACGGCTGCCTTGTGCTCTTGTAGATGGGCCACCAGGATTCCGCGAGGTCGCCAGTTGTCGGGGGGAGGCCGTCGATCCCAAGCGATGCCCTCCATCAGGTCACGTGACAATACTTCTGCCTCAAAACGGTCCCGGTGATGGTGCACCAACGCCCGCAGGTCCCATTTACATTTGGCGAACGTCTGGGAAACTGTCACATACACGCACATGTGTTATATAACACACACGTGCACACACACACACAATTTTAAGAACAGCTCAGGGTGGCACTCTTTATCTCCTCCTGAGTTTCTCAAAAATTGCTGCAGCAACATTTGTTGATCACCATTATCAATCACAGCTTAAAATGGTCCATGATCCAAAAGAAGGAAACATGTACAGCATTAAGTGTGTATAGCATTACTTGATGATGTGGCAGTCACGAGTGTGTATAGCATTACTTGATGATGTGGCAGTCACGAGTGTGTATAGCATTACTTGATGATGTGGCAGTCACGAGTGTGTATAGCATTACTTGATGATGTGGCAGTCAACGAGTGTGTATAGCATTACTTGATGATGTGGCAGTCACGAGTGTGTATAGCATTACTTGATGATGTGGCAGTCACGAGTGTGTATAGCATTACTTGATGTGGCAGTCACGAGTGTGTATAGCATTACTTGATGATGTGGCAGTCACGAGTGTGTATAGCATTACTTGATGATGTGGCAGTCACGAGTGTGTATAGCATTACTTGATGATGTGGCAGTCACGAGTGTGTATAGCATTACTTGATGATGTGGCAGTCACGAGTGTGTATAGCATTACTTGATGATGTGGCAGTCACGAGTGTGTATAGCATTACTTGATGATGTGGCAGTCACGAGTGTGTATAGCATTACTTGATGATGTGGCAGTCACGAGTGTGTATAGCATTACTGATGATGTGGCAGTCACGAGTGTGTATAGCATTACTTGATGATGTGGCAGTCACGAGTGTGTATAGCATTACTTGATGATGTGGCAGTCACGAGTGTGTTATGCTAACGGTGTCCAGAGGCATACTCCCCTCAAATGTTTTATAAAATCATACTTAATTCTGCGCGGTTCAACACTTTTTGGCATGAGCTTAAATACTTCAAAGGAGGGAACATTATTTTTGGAGGCAAATTTTTAGAAATAGACTAAAATCTGTGCAATTTGGTGTGTTTTGGAATGATTTTAAGAGCTGTAGAGGAGAGAACCCACTTTTGGGGGTAGGACAATTTTTAGCCAAAGGTGGAAATCCGCCAAAACGTGAAAGACTTTAACCCTGATTCAAGGTATTTAAAATTATAAAAAATCACCTGCTGAGTTTCCTACCTTCTTTTTGTCCAGAATACTTCAATCACACCTATGCTTATTTCCTTATATCATTTATTTATTTATTTTTGTTAATTCTCTCCTTACCAGGCCGTGGTGGTTTTTCGGGGTGCTGCCTGGGTGGTTCCATGGACAGAGGCTGTGGGGACGAGTAGCTGCTGTGAGAGCCCAGACTGGGTTGCTGCATGATATGGGGTGGTAACGTCGCCGATTTTTTCGCCTCTGACATATCCATAGATTTATCGTAGCTCGGCCCCCGCTTAGGCGAATCACCGGATGATCGGTCTGAATCGTCTGTACCAAACATCTTTTTCCACTCTGCATTCTGTGAACATAATAATAATAATAATAATCACATTAATATAGGACTTTATCCCAAATATTTGGCTCAGAGTGCCGCGAGGTAAACCTAACATGCACGCTCATATGAATCACACACATTCTCTCAGACACTGGACATGAACACATACAGTCACGTGTTGCGAAGGGCCAGCTCAGCAATTTAAGTTTCAGAATTTTCGATTTGCATTTATTTTCAAATTTTGTGGGCTGAATATTTCCATAGCAGAGGGTGAGGAAGCCGGAGTATCCAGACAGACCCCCCGATGGTCGGCCCGTATAAACATTAAATCAGAACTTGAAGTTTTCCCATGCCCCCAATCTAAGAGTTCATGGATATAAGCGATTTCAGTCAGCGTAATGTGTTAATGTCCAGTGTAAGAGAATGTGTGTGACTCATGTTAGCTTTTACAGTGGGTTCAGCTCAAGGCGCTTTGCACCGAGCGATGGATAAAGCGCTTACGTAATGCACATTTTTATCATCAATATTATCAATCTGAACTGTTGAGAAGTGACAAAGTAGCTCACCATTGTCACGGCTGGTGGCTCCTCTTTCTTTGATTTCTTCTTGGGTTGCCTGCAGCGCAAAAAGAGGAGGCGTGAGTGACGACTTCATACTGTACAATCAGACATCAGTTCCCTCCTTCCACTAACACCCCATCACTATATTTTGGCTTCAGATGGGCAGCCAGCTCACAGATTTATTTTTTTTATTTTTTTCTTTATTAATTTATTTCATTTATTTCATTCTTTCATTTTAACATTTATTTACGTATGTATTTTATTTACTGTATTTATTCATTTATTTTTTATTTATGAAAATAAAATAAAATAAAACAGATGAATAAATGAATAAAATAAGAACATAAATTGAAAATAAATGAATAAAATTAGAGCATAAACTGAAAATAAATGTACATATAAAAAGGACAAGGATGATGCTTCCTGAGAAGACACTCTTTTATGAAACGATGTAAAAACACTATACGGAGGTACAACAAAATGTTCACAAGATGTTTTTCAATCAAATCCACATTCACTATAAGCACCTGGTGACAGTCTGCGCTTCAGACGATGCGTCCTTGGACTTGTGCAGGTCGGCATGGCGACGCGTGATGACCATACCAGGCGTGTGGATGTTGACAATTCCTGATCTGTTTCGGTCGTCCTCGTCCCCGGCTCCTGTTTCTGAGGAACTGGAAACAGACAAAATATCCCCTTAAAAACTTGACAGTCTGAGAGAAAGGATGTGAAGGTGTGGAATCTTCCTTAACCTGGGACATACAAACAAGATATAAACAATCAAAGTAAAAAATATTTTTTTAAAATCTAGAAAACTTTCTGGTTTTTCCGACCCAGAGAAATGTAATCTTACCCAGCTCTGGCTCTCTGTAGCTTCAGCATGAATTCTTTCATTGCCTGCAATAATAAAATCAAATTTTGTTACATGTTCCTCTCACGAAAAACAAAACAAAACAAAACAAACAGAACAAAACAAGCGCAACCCCCACATAAGCAGTTTTATCATCATTTTTTTTTTCTTGGGGGGGGGGGGGGGGGGGAGGGTGTCCTTAGGGAACCATGACATTCCGAATCAAGTGTAATAATATTTATACTACACTGCATGAATACAAGGCGTAAATTCTGTTACTATTGTGTGATTGTTTCACTACTAAAATCATGTGACTAATCTCTTACCAGCAGCTTGTTCTCCTGTGCCTCGCTCATCCCCAGTGAATTCAGCTTGCGGAAAACCTGGTCGACAAAACAGGAAATGACAAAGCAGTGAGACATTTTACTCACATTCACTTACTGGTTTTACTGATGTCTTAGGTTGACATATTCACGGGAGTACATGTGCTGCGTGCCTAGGAAAACCTAAAAACTGATTTTTCAAAGTCAAAGACGCCCAATAAAAACTTATACTAGGTCGATGAAAGTACTAGACTGCTGTTTCATTAACCAGTAACACGTTAGAATACGTATCTGGTAGAAAACCTCAATCAATTTTTTTTTTTTTTTTTTTTTGGGGGGGGGGGGGGGGAAGGAGTCGCTTAGCACCTTGCAAAAACTTACTAGTTATCATCCAAAGCTATCCTGTTCAAGTATGTCATTCAACAATCCTATGGCACTTTGTAATACGCTTACTGAGTGGCCAAGTAGCAGGGTTATCTAGTGCATCTGGCACTGACCACCCGACCATTTATTTCACAGCCTAGACCGACAATCACAAAAATCTGCAGGGGCAGAGATCTGTAGCAGTAAAAGAAACAGACAAAACCTGATCTCGCACGTTTCCCACCTGTACACAAAACCTGATCTCGCACGTTTCCCACCTGTACACAAAACCTGATCTCGCACGTTTCCCACCTGTACACAAAACCTGATCTCGCACGTTTCCCACCTGTACACAAAACCTGATCTCGCACGTTTCCCACCTGTACACAAAACCTGATCTCGCACGTTTCCCACCTGTGAAAGAGCATCATCCATTTCTCTGTAGATTGGTCGATGTCCGGGACGCGTGATGCTGCGAGCAGCAACGCGAGAATTCAGCACCTCAAACACAAGTTCCAGTTGGGGTGAACGCAGCACATAGTCAAAGACAGTGCGTGAGATAGGCTCCGCCAGCGCGTCCAGCAGGATCATCTAAAACATGGATCAGACGATGTGTGGGGGTTCTCTCTCCGTATATCACACACCATCACATGAATCAAGCACATTCACTCACAAACCAGACATCAACACATTACAATCATGCGGTGTCAGCTCAGCTTCCAGGTTCTGGAATTTAAAACTGCACACGTTTTTATTTCCAAATAGATTTCAGGAGGGGAAGCCGGGGTATCCAGAAAGATTCCCTGAGGACTGGCCTGAATGAATGGTGCCACATTCTAGAGGTGAAAAATCCAGTACCAATACTGGAATGGGGACTTCACATCTCCATTAGATATTGGTCATAGGTCATTCATTTTTGAAACATCTGATTACTTTCTTACCAAGGTGGACATGTCCTATCAATTTTCTGCCACAGTGGACAATGTTCAGGACAAATGTCCTATACATTTGTATGCTGTTTTTTGTTTGTTTGTTTATTTGTTTTGTTTTGTTTGTTAGTTTGGTGTTTTTTTTGTTTTATTTTTTTTTTTTGGGGGGGGGGGGGCATTATGTGCAGTGAGTGCTGTGAATGATAGTATGAAATTACTGATCGATCGACTGATTTTATTTTGTTACTGTGTTTACAAGTTTTATGTATCAGTATTATAATTATTGCAACCCTCAAGGTTTTCCTAAAAATACAGGGAGAAATATTCTGCCGATAGCAGCCATTCCTCCTATGACCTCCGACGACGCAGGCGTGACCACTCCCCTCGTAGGAGGTCCCGGTCACCCAACCACCGACAGCCTGATGGCCGGCGCTTGGATAGAAGCTCACGCCATGCTCCCTCCCGCCACGTTAGGCACCGGAGGAACACAGATCATCACTCCCGCTCCCGGTCTCCTCTCTCGGAAGAGTTCTCTGGAGCGTACTCTCGCTCAGGGTCCCGGGCCCTTTCCCCGACCCCTCTTTGTGGCCTCCCGCCCCGCTGTCATGTGTCACCACCCAGGTGGCTCTCAGTCAACGCTTCCACGTTTTCAGGACGGCGTTCCTTGTCACATCAGAGTTACATGGACCAGGAGAGATCGCCCTCGGCTGAGCCGAATCTTGCACCGCCCCCGGTAGTTGGGCCCCATGCTCCCTGCCCTAAGGAGACTTTCACAGAGGCGAAGTCTCAGACATCTCACATCCTGAACCTCCCGGCTCCCGCCCCTGCGGCCCCACCTGTTATGGCTTCTGTTGACAGGCGAATTCCCCCTGTTTGGAACCCTCCCAGATACCTTCCGCAGTCAGGCGGCTTTGAAGGATGTGTACGGCTCTGCATACGCTATCACGGACCCCCTCAAGTTCAAAGACGGGGACTTTCTCCACCCCTCCACCCTCTCTTCCTTGTGAAGTGAGGAATTCTATCGCACCACCTAACCCCCCCCCCCCCCCCCCCCAAAGCTCTCACAGCCAATACTGGACAAGTGCGCTGAACAGATGGCGGACACGCAACGAAAGGCGCAAGCTGGTGCACTCCCCAGCGTAGTTAAAGCCTCTTCCCTTGTCCTTTGCAGATATCGTCGTTCCTCTAGTTGGCGACGGAAGCACTAGTGATCCACCTGGCCGCAGATGATAATGGCAACGCCATCGCCTCGGCTGCCAGTCAAGCTGCATTGCACCTTGTAGTGACCCTTGTCGGCACGGCTACTGATTTGGATCTGACCAGGAGGGATAAAGCGCTGGCTAACATGCCGACTCTCCTTTCCGACTGCGCCGCCGTCCTTCGGGTTCTGCCCGTAGGTGGGAAACTTCTGTTCAGCAAGCAGTGGGGCGCCGTCAAACAGGCATTCAGGAATTTTCCCTCTCCCCCTCGCCCACCCCACCCGGCCCCACCCAGGCGGCACTTCAGGGGTGGGTGGGGTGGGTGGGTGGGAGTTTAATGTCCTTTTCCACAGCGTAAAGGTGATATCAAAGACGGGGCAACAAGAAAAAGGCCAGTACAAATATTTGCCCTCAGCCGGGATTCGAACTCACGACCTGAGCACTGAGAGTCCAACGCTCTACCATTCGGCCATCCCGACTCCCCGCGGCACTTTTGACGGCCAGCGCCCTTTCATGCCCCCTCCACTCCCTACGACCCTTCAAGGTCAAAACCAAAGCCCCGCCCCAAGAAGTCCCTGTTCACTCTGGCTTGGGAGAGAGACGTTAAGGACCCTTGGGCAGTTGACGTGGTCTCCAACACCTTAAGGATCAGCCCCCCCCCCCCCACTTCGTCACAGCCCGGCGTGGGTGAGCGTGCCTGCAGATGTCAACAGAGCCACCACTCTTCGGGCAGAAGTAGCCGCCCTGCTACGCGAGAATGCCACAGAGGTTGTAGAGGTGTGGAATTCCCCAGGCTTTTACAGTCACATCTTCATAGTCCCGAAGCCCGGAGGCCGCTGGAGACTGTAACAGATCTGTCAGCACTGAACAGCTACATTGACGCCCCACTCCGGAATGGTTGTTCCCATCTCTTTCTACCCCTTAAGTGCACGGTTACACGACTGCCAGTCTGCATGTTGCCATACTCGGCTGCCTGTTGGCGGGCAATGGTTTTGGCGCACATGCAGCCTGTGGCATTGCAAGGTTTGGGCAGTGATTGGTCAGTTGGCTGTACGCGCTGCCTGTGGCTAGCTGGCTGCCAGGAAAAATAGAACGGCTTTCTATTCTCGCGCCGGCACCGGCAAGGGGGATTTGCCAGCTGGCAGTCAGCGATTTAATTAGGGTTTCCTGCGTTTCCAGCCCTGCAAGTACCAATCCTGGCAACGTGTAGCAGTGGCCCTTAGGGCAGATAAAGATGATGTTGTCCCTCAGACCCTATCCTACTGGCTGCGCTCTACCATCAAAGAGGCGTACAACGATCTCTCTCAACCTGCCTCTAAACTTCTGAAGATTAGGGTGCACGAGGTACGGACCGTGGCCACGAGTCTTGCGTTTGATCGCAACTGCTCTCTGCACGACACAGTAAGTGCGGTAGGCTGGAGGACAAGCTCCACATTTGCCACCTCTTATCTCAGGGACTTGTCGTCTCAACAGTCGCTGCAGGATGTCGGTACAATAATTGTGGCACAGTCTGTCACCAGGACTCCCGCTGCGCCCGACCAACCACAGTAACTCGCATTGCTGCTGCTGGTATATTCAGGGGTATAGCGAATTCTGTTTCTGTAATTTTGTTTAGAGGGCAGCTCCCCTGCCACCTCTTCGGTATTTGTTCTATAGTAACACCATCGGGTAATGTATTTTGAAGGAATAAACGTATTTTCACTCCAGAATTAATTTTTCCTAAAAATACTTACCTGATGGTGTTACTCATATGACCCTCCCGCCTCCCCGCTCGCTGGGCTGGGGCTTGCTATTCAGAACTGGTGTGCGGGCATGGGTCAGCCCACTACACAGGGGAAGGAAGGCAACCCCTCTCGGTTGTTTGCTGAGCACAGTTGCCCCCCTTAAGCTGCTTACCAACAGTAGCAACATGCTGGTATTTTTGTACGAAGCTTAGTTCTATAGTAACACTATCGAGTAAGTATTTTTAGGACAAATTAATTTTATTTTTAGAGTAAAAATACGTATTTCTATTTAACTTAAATCATTTTTGCTTATGTGTGTGAAAGCCTCAACCAAAGAAATTTAACTCACCTGATTACTAAGCTGCATGACCGAACGCTTCAGGAAAGGTGCAACCTTCGGCAGCAGTTTCACATGAAGGTCAGCCACGTCCATACCGCTGCCAACAGCGGCAATAAATCCCACGCTGCCTTGCCGGATCCACACGTCCTGAAAACAGACACTAGTGTTACTGAGTGTAGCAGTGCTGATGTGAAAAATAAAACAAGATGCAACGACGGAACAATGTTGTGTCATTCTGACACTGTCACAGAATTTTGGTGTAACTTCATTTTGAGAACAGCTCGAGAGAAGAAAAGAAAGTTTGTTATCATGAGGTATGTGTACATGAATCTTCAACGCTGAGTTAGGCGAAAAATTCCACCACAAGATCAGTTTGTTCTATTTTGAATAATATACTGGCATCCTCAAAAGTAGGCTGCATGAAGGAACAGGTTTTACAAATGTTAAAATAAATGTTTTCTTACATGTAGTAACAAACAACAAAAAATTAAAAAGCACACATTAAACACTGATTAGCAATGTCGCAAAAAATTAACAAGTAAGAATTCATGTATGCATGCATGGATGAACACAGGCATGTGTGCACCCACACACCCATTCATCAATCCACCCACACCCACACACACACACTGAGTGAGACTTACTGGGTGGGCGAGCAGTGGAACGACGTCGTGTAGGAACTCCAGTATCACAGGTTTCTGCATGAGTCCCATCCCTACCATGTTCTGTAAGGCTCCCAGTGTTTTGAACACAACATGCTCCTCTGTGTCACTCAAACCCTTCAATCAATCAATCAATCAATCAATCAAATATCATGTAACCACCCCTACCCCCCCCCCCTCCCCCCCAAACAAAGGGCCTCACCAAATAACTATACGTGAAATTAGTACAACAGATTACAATACAAGACATGGCTAATCTTGCATAGGCTATTGAGAGCAAACTTTATTTACGCTCTGGAACATACTGACTTTAAAGCAGTAGACTACTGACTACAGTCCTTTTTTTTTCAGCCAATCACAGCAGACTGCTGACTACAGTCCTTTTTTTTCAGCCAATCACAGCAGACTGCTGACTACAGTCCTTTTTTTTTCCAGCCAATCAGATGCATTTTGTTCCCTGACACACCCACCTGACCCGTTCTGCCATCCCCTGTGAAAAGGCTGCATGTATGAACGTTTAAAAGGTGCGGAACATAATTATGTCCTTATTTATGTATTAATTAATTATGTAGTTAATTAAAAATCAAGTTGATGAGTTTAACGAGTTTACCTGTTGGAGCAATGGTTTCAAGATGCCAGCACTCTGCCAGCCCACGTAAGCAGCCACACCCGTGATGGCATCAAAGAATGACACTCGCAGCTGCCAGTCACGCTGTAACATGTTTGGAAAACAGCAACACAAAATGGTGATAAAAAAAAACAAAACAACCAACAACGGTACGCTGCACTGCACTGTACAGTACTCGTAGGAGACATTTTTTGCTCGTCTTCAGTTGTTCATCCCAATTTTGTCATTTCCATATGTAGGTTTCTGGCCAAAGTTACTGTGAAAAATAATACCCAACCATTTCTACAGAGCGCAGAATCCCCACTGCTGTGGGCTTTGAGCGATATATAATAGCCAAAAACAAAAAAGGTGAAACAAAACTACACTGCACTGCCCACAACACACACACACGCACGCGCACGCACACGCACACACACACACACACACACACACACACGCACACACACACACACACACACACACACACACACACACACACACGCACACACACACACACACACACACACACTGCTAAAACTGCCATGCTGCACTCAGACTGGGCTGGGGGTTTCATGTTGCATGTTAGCTGTGTAAAGTTTGATGAGTGCACTCTCTCTAATGTACAATGACTTAGCATTACAAAATTTTATGCAAAAGTAAGCTTGGTTTTTCCTCAAACGCTCAGTTCAAACAGTCAAGAAAACAACTAACCTGTCATTCCGCCTGTCAATCAAACTAACTCACCTTGTCATTCAGGAATGTGATCATATGCGACAGCAGGACGTCGCTCGCTGTAAAACAAGACATGTAATGAGTCTGAATTCAGAGAGCCAAGTCACGTCATAAAACCAATTCACAGTGATGTGCTGACTATCAAACGAGGACAATATCACGGCACAAACTGTCTGTATCAAAAAGGCAAAAGACACGAAGCGTCTACCTTTCTGTTTTCCAAAGAAGACACAGAGTCGAGTAATTCCGTTCATCAGAAGAGTCTGTTTGACAAAGTTGTCTGGGTCACTGAGTAAGGTCACGACCTTCTGTTGTATTGTCTCTTGCAGTGCTTGCAGCTCCATGTCGTATGTCGACTCCACTATTTCCTGCAAAATATACATATAAAAGAAGTTACTAACTCATATCTCGCCTTTTTTAGCACCACTTCTGTATGGGAGATATCACAGACCTGTTCATGTATCAACACTGAAATATCCCATAAACTACATGTACATTACTGACAGTCCTGGCAACACAGCATCATTTTATAGAATGATAGCACTTTGCTCATCGACAAATCAAACATTACAGACAAGGTTAGTCTATTTCTGACCTCCTCCTTGGTGTCAGGGTCATTATCAATGTCAAGGTCAGCGGCCTGGTCATCGTCGGACATCTGCTGCTGTTCACCATGCTGAGTGAGTTGTGTTGACTCCAGTACTCTGTGAAACACAGGCAAGAGCAGGTTGACAATATTAGCACTGGATACACAAGGGCGTTCGGTCAACATGTGATCACAAGAGACCTTCATCCTAGATCACCCCTTGATCAGTGCTGAATGGGCGCTGAACGTTTATGTAAAGGTAATCAAACATTATTCAAATGGGAAATTTGGGCGTGACGGATTTTAAAACACGACTAATAATTATATATTACCTTACTAAAATGAAACATGCAAAAGTCATATCAAGAGAAAACGGAATGTGAACGCTAACCTGAGTGCTGTCTCTGCAAGCTGTGCGATGTTTTCTGCGTACGCTGTACGGACAGTGGCTGTGTCATCGTGTACCAGGTTAGCCTGCAGATAAAAAAAAAACCCAGATTAACACCGGTACATTTACATCAAAGTAACAAGTCAAGTTAACTCCTCTACAGTCTACTATGCGTACTTAAGGTGCCTCAGAACTTTGAAAGAAAAAGATCAACTCCAGCCTTGAAAATCATCACTTTTGTTGAGCACCTTCAGTTCCTTCCTACAAACAATTTTGTTATAAGTCAAAGTTACAAGTTTTAACCAAATCAAACTTACAAGAGCAGGGAAAATGTACTCCGGAAAAACGTTGGCCTCACTGTAGAGAAAAAGACAAATGAACAAGATTAAAGTAACGGACAAGAATATAATTACCTGTATACAAACAGCTAACGTGAAATAAATGACAAACATGCATTCATAAAGCTGTAATAATAATGATGATGATAATGATAATAATGGCAATAACGATCTCTTTTACCGCTGTCTCCACAAAATTACAGGTTCAAAATGCTTTTCCATGGGAACACACGGTAACCCAAAATAAGAACAAAGATACTGCAATGTACATGTACAAAATCTAAGATGTTTTCAACCATTTAACACAGGCAGGTTGCGGAAGCAGGTTTTGCAATGGAATTAGAAATAATTAATATGGATGGCCTTTGAGTAATGTATGCAGCGTGGGAAACTGTTCAAAATTTCAAGAACCTACGGGCAAATGGTGTACGTCTGTTATATATATACTTGTGGACACTCACTTTCTCGGCACATGCGTGAGATTTGACAAACACATCGTCAGTGTTCGGACAGCCTCTGCCCTCACTTGTGGGTAAGGATCACTCACAAAATACAGCTGTGGACGCAAAAAAAAACAAAAAAAAACAAATTGTCTCGGTACAACACAGAGGATGAAATGACTGTACAAATTCATGGGCATACAGATCAGGCTTTAAAGGTCATTATGCTCAGCATTTAAAACTGAAATTTCAAATATCAAATATAACATTGATATAGATAACAACGTACAGAACACAACACCTAAACCTAATTTCATGCCCAGACGAAATTATCAAATCACTGTTCATCACTGTACAAAAAAGCAAGCCGTTGCAACACAAGTTTTTGTGGCTTTTCTTTCTCTCTAAACTGTTAAGGCAAATGTAGACACTCACAATGTAGGGCAGAATGCGGTTGAGAATCAAATCCTCAGTTACGTAGACAGACAGCTTGTACAGAAGCTCAAGCGCACTCTGACGTGAATCAGAAAACTGAAATGAAAAGCAAACCTTGTCACCAGTAAACACTGTCAGTTAACCCAGGATCTGCAATCACTTAAAACACATGTACACTCATGAAACAGTGAGTGTGTTGAATGGAGGGAATGCCGCTTATGGAGTTAGTTATTTGGGGCTTTACGCCGCGCAAGCCGCTTATGGAGTTAGTTAGTTAGTTGGGGCTTTAAGCCGCGCAAGCCGCTTATGGAGTTAGTTAGTTAGTTGGGGCTTTACGCCGCGCAAGCCGCTTATGGAGTTAGTTAGTTAGTTGGGGCTTTACGCCGCGCAAGCCGCTTATGGAGTTAGTTAGTTATTTGGGGCTTTACGCCGCGCAAGCCGCTTATGGAGTTAGTTAATTAGTTGGGGCTTTACGCCACGCAAGCCGCTTATGGAGTTAGTTAGTTAGTTGGGGCTTTACGCCGCGCAAGCCGCTTATGGAGTTAGTTAGTTATTTGGGGCTTTACGCCGCGCAAGCCGCTTATGGAGTTAGTTAGTTATTTGGGGCTTTAAGCCACGCAAGCCGCTTATGGAGTTAGTTAGTTATTTGGGGCTTCAAGCCGCGCAAGCTGCTTATGGAGTTAGTTATTTGGGGCTTTACGCCGCGCAAGCCGCTTATGGAGTTAGTTAGTTATTTGGGGCTTTACGCCACGCAAGCCGCTTATGGAGTTAGTTAGTTATTTGGGGCTTTACGCCGCGCAAGCCGCTTATGGAGTTCAAAGGCAAGGAGACCATTAAAAAAAAAAAAACTTTTAGAGAAATATGGCTTTTCGGAATGTGCGGCACTTTTCCTGTATGAATACGACCTTGACTTGTTTCTAGTACAGCCCAGTCAGCGGACTTGCTTCAAAAGCTAACCACAGGTCAATATTACCACAACATGAGTCTTTGCGGAGGTCTGCTGTACTGTATCTTTATGCAAAGTGACTGTTTTCAAAGCACAGACTGAAGTGAATGCATTCAATGAAAACTTTTCCGTAACATTGTATGCCCGATGAGTGTTTAGAGGCTTTCAGTACAATCTTTGTGTTCATATATTATAATCAGACTGATCAGTTTTGGGTATATCTGACATTTCACAATCCACTGACAGCAGGACTACAACTTACATTCAAGTTCCTGCATGCAGATCCAACAAGGGAGATAAGCAGAACCAGAGTGCCGTTTTGTGTCTTGTCATCCTCCCTGATCTGAAGATTCTTGATCAGGGCATTGAAATCTCGCTTCAGGCTGAAAACAGGAACATAACCAATATCACCTGACGATATGGGGTGCAAATGTTTTACTGATTTATTTCTTTATTTCTTTGCTGCTCTGACACTTTGCCAGTTCTAATGGGAATACACACACGTGCACACACACGTGCACACACACACACACACACACACACACACACACACACACACACACATTCTCTCTCTCTTTCTCTCTCTCACAACCACCCTACATATGCTTCACCTGCACATTCCTACTTACATATTGATTCTTTCATCAGAGGAGACGATAGGTGTGACAGCAAACTGCTGCTGATAGATTTTCAGGCAGGTGTAGAAAACGTCTGGAAACGCTTTCCCTCGCTGTTTGACCAGGTACTCCTCAGCCGTAAGCCGATGGTTCGGATCCTTCTGCAGCATGTGGCGCACCAGTTCCTAGCAAAGCAATCAGAACATGATAAAAAGATCAATATGAACATTAAAAAGCGATTCTTACATGTATAGCCAAACCACCACCACCACCAATAAAAAAAATGCACCAGAATAAACTCCCAAGACACTGAACACAATTCCTAGCCATGACTGGGAAAAAAACTGTAATCTACGCAAATGTATGCAGCTGGTTCCAACAGACACCTATGTGAAAATATTATTTCAAAGCAAGTTGAACTGCAACTGAACGATGCTGAAATAGATATAAAAAAAAAGCACATCAGTAGTAGATAAAACACTTTGAGATACTGCACACTGACTGTACCAAAAGAAACCTAAACTGTACAATTCCCAGCTAGCAACCACAGTAATGAAATATTGCCTGGTGTAAACAGCCCATCACTATGTGTCAAGCAAGTAGAGAGACTCGGCTGGGAAAGAGCTACACACCCTGATGTTGTAATCTTCGATTTTCTCCAGCACTTTCCAAGGACTGTACTCTCCAATGCGGTATGCCAATAGCAGAGAGAGGTCAAAGGGCGGCATACCTTCGGTGAACAGCTCCGTTATCACACACCTAGTTTGCAGGAGAAAGAGAGCTGATAAGCATACGTATAATTATGACATGCTTTCATTTACAGTACAAAAACATAAAGAACAATGGTCACATGGTTGGTAATTGAATAGTGCTGCTAAAAGCTATACAAAAATGTGGTAACTCAAAAAAGAACACAAATAACTTCCAAACAGAGAGAAACTAGAAAGGCAAAAGCCTCCATGGCTCCCTTGTGACACAGGTCAAGGTCATTCACAAGAGTATGTAAAGCTCTTATCACTATCCATTATCATGCCAAGTAATGTGTCTCTGGCGCTCTGAGTTCATGGCAATATTAGTTATTACAATTTCCCCTGAAACACTTTATATGGCCTTGACCTTTGGTCAAGGTCATTCAAATGAGATCTCATCAACGTCTATCATTATGCCAAGTTTGATGCCTCTAGTATTTGTAGTTCCTCCGAAAATGGTAATGTTAAAATTCACAACAGACAGCTTTAATGACCTTGACCTTCAGTCAAGGTCATTCAGAAAGGTAGGTCTCATTGCTGTCTATCATCATACCTCGTTTGGTGCCTCTGCTGTTTGTTATTTTGGAGAAAATACCAAGGTTAAAGTTTCCCAAAAAACGCTTGCATGACCTTGACCTTGACTAAAAGTCACTGAACACAGGTATGTCTGTAAAGGTCCTGCTAATGTCAATCATCGCACATATAGTTTGATGCTTCCAATTCTTCTGGATTCTGAGAAAATGCAAATGTAAATTTTCCCAACAGACTGTTTTAATGACCTTGACCTTGAGTCAAGGTCATTTAAGGTGGTATGTGTGCATAGGTCTTATCAGTGTCTATCAGCACGCCAGGTTTGGCGTCTCTGCTGTTTGTTGTTTCTGAGAAAATGCCAATGTTAAGGTTTTACAAAAATAGCTTGTACGGCCTTGACCTTCACACAAGGCCACTGAATACATGTATATCTGTAAAGTTTTTATCAACGTCTATCATCACACAAAGTTTAAAACCTCTGGTGTTTGTAGATTACGAGAAAATGCCAATGTAAAATTTTCAAACAGAGAGCATTAGTGACCTTGACCTTGAGTCAAGGTCATTCAAAATGATATATTTTGAAAGGTCTTGTGGTTGTCTATCAGCATGCCAAGTTTGGTGCCTCTGCTGTTTGTAGATTCTGAGAAAATGACAATGTTAAAGTTTTCTGGACACACACACACACACACACACACACACACACACACACACACACACACACACACACACACAGACAGACAGACAGACGACGGAGGGTTAATACATAGACTCCCATTGTTACACAAGGGAGCCAAAAAATCACACAGTATCTGTTCTCGCGAGCACACACACAATCTCTCTCTCTCTCTCTCTCTCACACACACACACACACACACACACACACACACACACACACACACACACATATTCAACTGGTATTTATACCCTGCAGAAAAGATGTCCATTGCTGGAGTGAGGTCCCCTGTCCTGATTTCATTGAAGCCGAGATCTCCCTCCGAGTTGAGTGACCCGCTCTCAACAAAACGCTCAGGCGCAATGTAACATGTCCGTCGTCGTGAGGTATCAAAAAAGTAGGAAAAATCTGATGGGTTGTCCTACCAAGCACAGGAAAGCAAACAAATACAGGTACATGTATACACATTTGTTTGAGCAGAGGTAGAAAACAAACAAATACAGGTACATGTATACACATTTGTTTGAGCAGAGGTTGAAAACAAACAAAAATTACAGTTTGTACGGGGTGTTTGGCCAATAGTTATCTGTAGGTCCTGAGGTAGCAAAATGGGCAGGACTTTGCTTGGTGATGTTTCTTTATCAAATCAAGCAAAGAGACTCACATACTGTGCCTGTCTCGTCTTCATGTACACTAGCATGCAGAAATGACAAGTTTTAGCGTACCTCTGGCAAATAGGTCGGTTTGAAACTGGCAAAGTCGGTCAGCACGACCCAGTTCCAGCTGGTCACCATGACATTCTCAGACTTGATGTCCCCATGGCACACCTGATACACACACACACACACTCGCTCATTTAGAAAATATGGAAAGATGCATATATAATATTATCTACTCTGGTGAAATTCAAAGGCAACACAGGCGGTGATAGTAACCATTTTCACATCTGTCACAATTCATCCCATCCATGACAGGCTTGCTCTCAACCATGGACTAGAGCTCGTTGAACGTAAGCCCTACAAAAATATCATTATAAACATATTATTATTATGGGTCCAAAGGTAAAGACACAGGAAATATTAGCAGTGAATGTGTGCATCTGATGTGTGTGTGTGTGTGTGTGTGGGGGGGGGGGGGGGAACAATACCATTTGAGAAGCATACGATCACCACTATCATCAGCATTAGACGAATGTTTCATCTCATCAATATCATGCAACAGAATTATGGTGCTATGCCAAAAGATTTTTTTACCCTATCCCCACATCACTCCAATAGTATAAAGTTAAGTTCTAGTCAGTCACCTTGGCCTTGTGGCACTGGTTCAGTGCACACAGCAGTTGAAATGCGATCCACCGTTTCTCCGTCAGGTTGAGAAAGGGACGCGTGCTCATGCGATCATACAAGCTGTACTTAATGTACTGACGAAACAGTAATGCTGAGCGGTCCAGTTGCTGCAAAAGAAATAAAAGGTCAACGTCAAATGCCAGATTCAAGGGCAAATTATGTGATTAGGAAGAAAAAAATTAAGCGACCAAACACTCAAACCGAATGAAAATATCAACATTTATTATTCTGACTGCTGTATCACATGAATAGAAGCTGACGAAGACAGCCCATTCCCCCCCCCCCCCCCCACACACACACACAAAAACTTGAAAAAGGAATTTAAAAAAAAGAAAGAATTGTCAGCATTGATATGGTGACCCTGGCGCATATTACCAACCACTCTAAAACTTTTTTTTTTTAAATGTCAACAATGTTTATTCCTCACAACACCACAGCTACGGCATGTCAACAATGCCTCACAGGACACTGGCAAAGTTTTCACAAAACATAGCAACATCATACATCACATTGCATCCATGTACATAGACTTACAACTGCACACTGCACGTTGTATATGTTTCTGTTTGTGTATGGAAGCCCATCCCCACCGATTACTTCAGTTGGAATACCAAGTCAGTGGTGGTGGTTTTTTTTTTTTTTTTTAACCTCAGTTGCATGCGGATGGCATCAGGCCAAAAAATAAATGTAAAAAAAACCCAACACCTACTTGAACCACTCTAAAACTTACTTACCACAGACTTCTGGAATGGGAGACAGTTTGGAGTTGTTCTCAGCCGCACGGCAAGCTCTGGATGAACATAAATCATGATGAAATTACCACCGACGTCACACACCGACTATTACACAAACCATCAACAACAAAAGAAATGTAAAATTATTTGATGAAGTATGTGGACAGATGTGATCTCCTAACTGTGTTTTAACATCTTTGAGAAAAATGGTCTGATTTCCTTGAGAAAATACAAACAAAATTCTCACCTTCAAGTCGTTTGCGGTGCACTTCCAACGGGAGGGAGGGATCGTGAATCACAAACACCTTTACCACTGCCAATCCCTCCTTACACTTTGCTCGAGCAACCTTGAAAAATCTTGTGCTTCCAAGGCTGTAAATAATGATACAGAAATGATAACAAAGATAACAAAAAATAACAAAGACCAGAAATAACAAAAAAACAAATTAAATAAATAAAAAGTGTATCACTTCATCAGTAGCTTTGGCTGCAATATAAGATCTCTACAGCTAAACTGCCTTTGAAAGTAATGACCAACTTTACTGTAAGTTTCTCCTCACCTGCTCTCATACTCATACTCTGTGTTGTCTGCCAAGTAGTGCTCCACAGGTAAAATCTGGGAAGGTGCCACACCTGTCAGCTGGTTGCCCATGGTGACCAAGTGTCACATGAAGCAGCTAACTCTCTTTGTTGTGATCGAAACCAAGCAAACCAGGAGCAGTTCTCCTGTTAAAAGTGTCATACAATTACAAACTATCAAATTACAAAAACAGCAGTGATGATGATGATGATAATATTTAATTGAAGAATAAGAGAAAATTGCTGAGACACTGTACCTATACGCAACTGCCTCGCTCATTCAACTGAATAACATAAACGCAACCTACAGGTGTAAAACAATGTCAGGTTTTGACTGAGTGGCAGTTCTAGTTCTTGGTGATGAGCAGATATGCTAAAGAGTAAAAGTGCAAAATGTTGCTGGATTTTATCTTACTATGTAGTCAAGTCAAGGCAGAATTACAAAACTGATGACCAGCATAACTGATTGTCTGATACCAAAGGTGAGCAACCGGACACTGAAGGCTTCTAACGAATGGGCCATTGTGACGGAGACCCATGTTTTCTGTTCACAACTTCAACTCAGAGAAAATGTTTTAAAAGTGATGACCAGTAACATTCAGCCTAAGTTATATGAAATATGGTAGAACTGAACCTCATTATGAACCACTACAACCAGCTCACAAATAAATTTAGGCAGCAGATCTCACGATGACATCTATGGCAGGTGGAGAGTCGTATCTATATGTACATCACATAGACGGAAAAGGATTGCACAAACTTTGCCCTGCCGTGTACTTTTCTTGTGATCACTGCATTGACTAAAAAAGGTGTGATTGCTGCCTCCTCCTCTCACACACCAATATGTTACAGTGCATTCCTGTGAAAACATAACTTACACACAAAAATGATGAATGCAACAGCAGGAAAACCAAAACCAAAACATTGAGCTCATGTCTTCGAATGGTTCAAACCATGTGGGAATCAGAAACCTCCCATGTCGTTTTATCGGCATTCATACGTAAGTACATCAATGTGTTTTGTAATGACATTTTTTGTGTGAATCAAAAAACAGTGGGTAAAACACTCCGACAATATTTTTAAAGCTGTGTAAAATATCTCGTCAATCTAGCGAGACTAAATTTTCATATGGCCAAAATTCCCAAAGTGTTCTACGGATATATCTTTTTAACCCAAACTTTTTATGATTTCATGTGAAAAAGGGGAATAACGCTTCCGCAACAAATTGTTAATTGGGAATGCCTTACCACAATATGGTATTAAACAAACGATAATGGCCATCTGTGCAAATCACTATTTTTTTGTACAACTGAGGGTCTGAGGTCGTTTGCGTTTGTAAGATTCCAGTATATTTCGGTATTTAGTAAGAAGGGCTGGGAGGCAAGGATGCGCAGTGTAACACCCTCTTCCTCATACGATCCATTCTGATTCAGATCTACGTTATTATCCAAACGCAAACATGGCAGACGGCATTGCGAGAATTCTTGCCAAGTCGACGTTTGACCCAGAAGCGTGTAAGTAATCGATTTGGTCCGTACGGTCTCCGGATTGATCTGAGAGTGAAACTCAAAGGTTCAACATTATGATTATGACGGACGTACCCGTTCATACATGTATTTTTTTTCGATGTCGTTTTTCTTCACCATGTGTCTTCTGTTGCAGATACAGACCTTAGGAGTCCGTTACATGTTCCTTGAGCTTTTTTGCGGAAATGGTACTTTGGGGTATTTTCGGTTATTGGGTAAATTTGTCACTAAAAATATTGCTATTGCATGCATTCATACATGTGTGTATGCATCTTTGGCTGTTTCAGTCATCGCCAAGCTATCAGCAGGCGGTGAGGATGCCTTGCTGGACCTTCGACAAAAGGTGCATGCTCTCAACGAAGACACAGCTCAAGCACTGAAGAAGAATGTATACAAGAACTACTCCCAGTTCATTGAGACTGCAAGAGAAATCTCAAGTAAGGGTTTCCTTTTAGTCATCCACATGTACCGTATCACCTCTAGTTCTCTCACTGAGGGCGTACGGCTTACTTCTAGCATGATGCACTCAGTACATCGTGAAGTCAGTTGTAGTGTGACCTGGATATATGGCTCCCATCTGTTTTTTCTTAGACAAATGTTGTAGAGTGAAAGAAACAAAATTAATCTGCATAACTTAGGCGCTCTGTGTGAAGATTGTAGTCTGTCTATAAGACATTTACTACAGCGACATGCCCAGTAGTTTCTGGAAGCTCAGTCAGATATCCTCCTCCGCCTCACAACCAATATCCAATGCCCTGAGTGGCCATGCAGTCAAGGAAAAGGAAAGGAAAAATTTCTTACAAAGAAATTCCAGAATTTACTTCTTGTGTTTCCTTTTTCGCTGTTTGTTTGCTGTTGTTTTATTTATGCATTAATCTGTTTGTTTTTCTTGTTGTATTCCTTATTTTGTTAGTTAATAGTAGTTTTTAGCAACGGCAGGTATGAAAACTGATTACTTTGATGTCAGCTGCCTCTACCATTGTAAAATAATTAAAGTTTCATTGATTCATTTTTTCAGTCCTTGAAGGGGAGATGTACCAGCTGAGTAACATGTTGACAGAACAGAAATCACTCATGTCCTCCATGATGGAACTGCCCCTTGTCAGTGACAAAGGTATAAATTAGCTTTTAACATACTAGAATATATGGAGTCCAAAACAGTGTTAGTACTGTTACATGGCTTCTTGTCTGCTGATGGTGTTACAGTGCTAGTACTGTTAGTGTTAAGTTACAGGTGTTAGCTGTGGCCTCTTTGTGACCATGATCAGTGAAACAGACAGGTATCACCATCTGTGCATGGGGTCCTACTAATTACCGAAAACAACCGAAACAACTCTTAATACGGGTAGACGCAGTTAAAACATAGAAATAACAACACACAAACATGATTAAAGGTGAAAAAAGAGGCCTTAAACAAGTTAAAAGGAAAAAAAAGTACTTATTCACTCCAAGAGAACAGGACGAAATGAACATGTCTCCCAAGGGAAGCGACTCTGGTCCAGACTGGTTATTTTCTGCAATATCAATCTTTTTTCGTTTAGCTCTTTTAGGGCCTCTTTTTTCACCTTTAATCATGTTTGTGTGTTGTTATTTCTATGTTTTAACCGCGTTCTATCCGTATTAAGAGTTGTTTTCGGTCGTTTCGTTGTTTTCGGTAATTAGTAGGACCGCTGTGCATGTGTTCAGGGCAACAGTACAGTTATAGTTCCAGCTCTTGCCATTGATTTCTAATTGTTTCCCACTACTCTGGGATTATAATGGTGAGTTACTCAAACAGCGTATAGGTGTCAGTGCAGGAAAATATGCACAAGTACCTGTATTTCTTTATGTACCTGTCTAGAATTTAATATAGAATGTACAGAGATGGATTTACTCAAATATGCCAATGAGACATTGTCTCCTTGACCAGTCATTTTTATGAGACATTTTCATTTTCTATGAGACAATCAAGTTCACCCGCATCACTCTGTCACATGTCTGTGCCGAGAGCCTGTTCCTAAGTGCAGTGACGTTCAGGTTCTGAACGGAAAAGGACCTCTCGATCGCAGAACTGAGAAAACTGATAACGCGCCAATATTTTTTGCAACTCTTTCGAGCGAGAGTTCCTGGCAGCACGCACGGCGAGCGGGATAAGTAAGCCTCATCACTAATATTAGATTAGTGTAACAGACTCTATGACTGACACGGACAGCGCATCTCTGCTTCGCGTTGTCAGGTGCGCTTGTGATGTCATGTTCGTGCGACATATGACGCATTTCGCGAAATTTCTATGCGACATTTTATCAAAATATGAGACATAGTCGCACGGCGCGCGAGAAAATCGATCCCTGAATGTAAAGTGTATAACCGATTATACTCAAAGTCAAACTGGCATTCTTGCAGTTGAAATAAGTCCATTGTTGTATGTGTAACTGTTTCATGCTTGTGTGTTTAATCCCTGCATGTTGTTACGGGGTACAGCGATGGTAGAAGGGCCAAAGGAAGAGACGAAGGAGGAAAGTCCTGAAGAGGAAACTCGAAGAAACCTTGCTTTTCTTCTGGAAAAAGTAGAAGGCTGTTCTGTGAGTAATATTTATATATCCTTTTTTTTTTTCCCCCCTGATTGTGCATATCCATGCATTTTGTGGTCAACACTGAAGTATCTCCTTATTGTCATTATTGTAACAGAGTAACCTTGTTGTCTGTGGTGTGGTGTGAAGAGGCTTTGCATTTCAAAAAAAAAAAAAAAAAAAAAAAAGAGGGTTTGGCTTTACTTAGAAAAAAAGCAAGCTTTCATGGGGATTTGTCTTATATAGATAATGATAGTGTGTATTATTATGAATTTAGAAAATTTTTGCATTCATTTGGAATTTGGAGGCAGGGGGTAGGCTGAGGTACCTGGAGAGAACCTCCAATGATCAGCCCAATACATACCAACCAGTATTTCAATCTTCCTTGCAGAGTGTGACGGAAGTACCAGGGCGCCACCTGGTACACGACACAGACCTCGTGGAACTTGACCCGGAGACACATATCCAGATTCAACGTGTGCATGCATTTCTTCTCAGTGACAGCCTCATGATGGCCACCTGGGTACCAACGAGGTGATTAGACTTTTGTTTCCAGCTCTTTGGCTGGCTGTTCGTAGACAGGGTTTGTGCATACCAACACAGTGTGATTTTTTTTTTTCATTTGCAAAGTTAGAATGGTGATTTTGTTTTCTTGTCTGTGTGGGTTTTTTAATTTGTTTGTGTTTTGGTTGTTGTTGTTATACAGATGTTGACTGTTGTGTATATTTGTTTGATGCCTAAAGTGTAACTTTCAGATTCTGAGGATCGGGAAAGCAAAACAGTTTTAAGATGTTTTGGGGGACACTCTGTGACAAACAGATTTGTTGATTGTCTATGTGTGTGACTTGCAGGCGTGGGGCAATGCGCTACAGATTTCAAGGTCTGTATGAACTGGACAGTTTGGCTGTGGTTAACGTACGCGACACAGGACCAGTGAAAAACGCCTTCAAAATCCTCATGTTCCCTGAAACCAGGATGTACCAGACAGACAGTGCGAAATCAAAGGTAGACGTCGGAGAGGAACTTACTTGTCTTTTGCGCACGCACACCCCCCCCCCCCCCCAACACACACACACACACACCCCCCAAATGCTGTTTTGTTGTACCGGTAACTGGATATTTTGAAACAAATATGTGCCAACAAAAAACAAGAAGTTACTCTGGGAACTGCAGATTCAGTGAATCTGAATGTACAACAGCGCATGGCCTCTGTAATGTATTAATTTAGTCTAAAAATCCTGATCTGATCCCACAGATTTCTTTCCATGTTTTGTATGTGCAGAGTACGTCCTCAATAAATTTTGTGTATAAAAGTTGCACTCGCTACAAAAGTAAGAAAAATTCAGCAGTATCTGTATGCAGTAATTGACATGTAGCCGGTTCCTTATTGACAGGTCATACTGGCCAATCAAATGGAGTGAATACCCCGCCAAGCTAACCCACCCACACCTGTTGCTAAGCATGTCTGAGTATGTATCTGACAGAGATCAGACGGTAAAAAAGCGTGCGCTGCATGTGGTTGCCATGGAAGATTTATCTTTGTCTGTGGGAACAGCTACAGGTGACTGGGCTACATGTTGATTGACAGTTATCCACAGTGGTGTTCCCTATTTGAATTTCTAGCGGCAGTGGCTGGACATTCTAGAGGACACGAAGAAGAAAAAGGCGCTGAAAGACAAACAGAGGAAGGAAGCCGCCAATCGTTTGTCTGACCAGCTCAGTCTGTCTCCGGCCATGTCACCCAACGGAGACGCAGTTCCACCTGGCTGTACGTATTACATCTCTGAGGTAGACCAGGGCCTCATATCAGTGGGAACTATAATTATTAATAGGACAAATGTCCTGGCTGACCTTAAGAGTATAGGATATTTTGTCCTGAATGTTATCCACATTGTTGCAGAAATGATATGACTATAATTTATGTCTGCTGTGGTAGGAAAGTAACTGGACATTTTAAAATGTCCAGCGCTGATGTAAATTAAGCCCCGGGGGTATACTAGCTTTCCAGCGATGGTGTTGAAAAGGGATGGAGTGAGTGAGTTTTTAGGGCTTAAAGCCGCGCAAGCCACAAAGACTAATTCGTGGCTGAGTGTGCCTGCACTACATGGAAAAAAACAAAAATGTAACGTTGGACAAAGGATGCAAACTGGTCTACGGGGCAATATAAACCCAGGACACGCAGGAGACGCTGCACCTTCATACTAATTTCTCAAACTCCCGATTACAAAAAAGCGTAGAAAACAAATAGCAGTTACAACTATGAAAGGGGGGGGGGGGGGGGGGGGGGGGGGGGTAAGCACTGTCTTGGGTGGAGGGAGAAAACTGTTGCTATGCAGGGAGAGGGGCGCTTTGGGTGGCCTGAACTGGAAAGGATTATTTGGACAGGTCTTGCATAGTAAGAGCAGTGTTGACAAAATATTGATTGGAAATGAAGATGAGTGGTTCACTTGAGACAAACTCTATTGTTTGTCAAGATTCTGATGAAGCAGAAAAGATTGTGCCAACTTAACAACATCGACTGGCTTTTGAATGATCCTGATCATGAGTTGTGATTAGTTTGTGAACTCAAGTTAGTGTTAGAACTTGTTCAAAAGTCATACAAATTGTTTAGTAAGTTCTCGTCCACTCTGCTGTTTTCAGCACCAGTTGCAAGCAAGGAGGAGGAGCCAGTCACTATGGACACAGACTTCCTGCAAGCTGATTGGTTGCAAGAGCTTCCAGAAGATTTAGACATGCTTATCGCCCAGAGAAACTTTGAGGGTGCTGTAGACACAGTAGAAAAAGGTAATTTACATATATGGTATATTTTCTTGCAAAGGTGTTCGAGAGCGTAGGTCTTCTGTTAACAGAAATCCTTTCATATTTAAGTTTAAGCTAGTCCTCGGTAGTATTACTACATTATCTGTAGAAGCATCCATTGGCCTCTAGTTCTCATGCTTACAGATACGGAATCTCAGCTGTTGAATTTTCACATCTGTTTCAGTGACTGAATTTCTTCAGGCCTGCCCAAAGGGTCCTGCTCTTAAAGAATTTAAGTAAGTTTTTGTAATACATATAGTTTTGTTCTTCTCCTTTGGGGGTGGGTGGGTGGGGGATTTGTTGTTTTGTGTGTGTGTGTGTGTGTGTGTGTGTGTGTGTGCGCGCGCGCGCGCAACTGATACTAGTGATAGAGCTGAAAATCAACTGATAAGTCGTACCAGTAGCTGATTTATCCAGTATTCCCAAATTTCACCCAGTGGACTACTAACAGTTATTTATAAACACAATTGTCATGGAGAGAGAATGTCGCTTGCATGATTTTTACACAAACGTTGAAAGTTTGCATAGATAAACACCTCAAAGAGGGTTTTGATGGCTTTGTCTGCCACTGCATTGGTACCTTAAACATATTATTAAATAAGTTTTGTCTTCATTGTGCAGAGCAAGGATAGAGCATCGTGTCAAACAACTGACAGACGGCTTGATGAGTGAACTTCAGGTATCGCCAGAACGTTCTCTGCGCGGTGGTCCACGAGCTGCCAGACACGCGGTAACCCAACTCATCCGCTTGGGCAAGTCTGCACAGGTGAGTGCACGTACATGCTGTTCACATTCTGATTGATGTGTATTCATTTAAACTTGACATAGCACACAACTCCACCCTAACTTAGTGCTGCCGGCAGGTAATGATCAGTTTGGTGTACAGTACCTTGAGGTTACTCGGTCTGCGTTTGGCAGTGTTGTAAAGAGACAAGTCTTCAACTGACAAAATAGTAACAGGCAGTCACAGGCTTTGTTGTCAGAGGCTGTATCCCAGCACCTAATTATGGAGTGTGCCGAGAAGGCTTGACTGACTGGGAAAACAGCATGTACTCTACTTAGGACTTTCTTCCCATGATCCTTTGTTATTGCTGGATTTCAGCAAGGGTTATTAGACCGTCCGCGGCCCTATGTTCCCCACGGAATTAAGAGGCATAAGTCAAGTATTAGACCGTCCATTGCCTGTGGACAGTGTCAGGTTTGGCTAACTACTGTGTGAAAACAGAATAATTATGTCAGAAGGGCAAAAAAAAAAAAAAAAGATATGGGGACATGCCTCTTGATAATTTTGTATTGGGCTCTGTATTGTAGTAATGAGAAAATGTTTCAGCGTTCATTATACCAAGCGTTACCAAGCTCATGATATTTGTCTTTCTCCAAGACTACATGGACGTGTTATGCTTCCAGGCATGTGAACTGTTCTTGAAGAACCGCAGTGCAGTAATCCGCTACAACATTCGACAGCTAAAGTTCGAGGGGGCCACCACTCTCTACATTCGCTGCCTGTGCACCGTGTTCTTCAGCAGCCTGTCGGACACAGCCAAAGAATTTCTGAAGGCTTTCCCTGACCACTATGGCTGTTACTCTGGTGCGTACAACATTCTTGGTTTCTCGACATAAGTAGGGGAAAATATAGACTGCAAAAGAGGGGTGCACTGTTGGTACACTCGACGCTTTATGTAGAGTACCTGTACCAGGAGAGGCGAAAGTTGCACCGCGGCAGCTGGGTATTTTTAGCCCTTGCGTTGACAACCCTCATTAACTCTATTTCTGCCAGTTTTTTTTTTTTGTTTTGTTTTTTTTGCTGCCCCAACTCTTTTTGCCAGCTCCAGTGGTGTTCCTCCCAGGTCAAGGGTGGAATCCACGGAGAGCTCGAAGGCTGGGGCAATTTTTATTATGCATGATGATGGAGATGAGGATGATGGTAAGATGATGCTATGGAGGTCCATGTGGTTTGGGACTGCGGGACAGGGCCGCATTCCACGCTTCCTGTCATAAATATCCCGGCGTTCACCAGGCCCGGGAACTACGGCACCTGCGGTGCTGGCCGTGTAATCATCCACATCATAAGACGTGTCATACCAAGGGAAGCACCCCCAAAGTCGCACCCGTGAAGTGGGTGAAGCTCGGCTGTGTGGCAACAGCCTCCCCATCGGGCCCATAGCACACCCGCTCTGGGTAGGAGCTGACCTAGGTAGGAAAAATCCCGCTTGTCTCGGCTGGGATTCGAACCCGGGTCTCCCGGTCCATGGTCCGAAGTGCTAACCACTACACTACGGGGGCCGGTATTTCTGCCAGTTAACTTAGGCAGGAACCAATTACCCTAAATAAACACATGATCTCTCCCCAAAAAGCACCTGCAAAAGAAAAAAAAACAGCAGGCTTGAGTTAGAACAACACGTCACATTCCCACAGACACACAAATAATGAAAAGAAGGGAGAAGGGGGGAAATCACCATGTGTGGCGTGTTATGTGTTAAAGCATCATTTGTAAATTTGTATTTCAGCATTTGTGATTTGGGCCAAGCACGAGCTGATCAGCTTTGTCAGTATCTTCCGACGTCAAGTGTTTGAGAGTAAAGCCAGTCTGACCACTATTGCCGAGTGTGTCCAGCTCGCAAAGAAACACTGTGCTGAAGTGAGTAACCATTGTTCTTGTTCATTAGCTTGTCCTTGTCTGTGCAAAATGTCTTTTCTGCTGCAAGGTTAGGTATTGCATGGACTTGTTTCTTGTGATGAGACAAACGAACAGATTCTGGCGTAACATACAACTTGAAAGTACAAATTCAAAGTGCAGAAGTTCTTTTCTACTGTAGGGTTAGGTATTGCAGGTTTTTCACAGAGTTGGGCTGTGTGAGGAGAGAGGCAATATAGATTTTTTAGTAACATACATGTACTACATATATATCCTTGAAAGTTCAAACTCATGGGATATTTTCATGTAATTATTTTCTTTATTAGCTCAAGATATCAGTGCCCTCTGACCAAAATGGCAGGGTTTTTCAATAGCATACTATTCCTTTTCAATACTGTTTTAAAGCTGTGGCAGGGATGGATTTACTCAAATATGCCAATGAGACATTGTCTCCTTGACCAGTCATTTTGATGAGACATTTTCATTTTCTGTGAGACAATCAAGTTCACGCGCATCACTCTGCCACATGTCTGTGCCGAGAGCCTGTTCCTAAGTGCAGTGACGTTCAGGTTCTGAAAGGAAAAGGACCTCTCGATCGCAGAACTGAGAAACTGATAACGCGCCAATATTTTTTTGCAACTCTTTCAAGCGAGAGTTCCTCTGGCAGCGCGCGCGGCGAGCGGGATAAGTAAGCCTCGATCATCACTAAAATTAGATTAGTGTAACAGACTCTATGACTGACACAGACAGCGCATCTCTGCTTCGCGTTGTCAAGTGCGCTTGTGATGTCATGTTCGTGCGACATATGACGCATTTTGCGAAATTTCTATGCGACATTTTATCAAAATATGAGACATAGTCGCACGACGCGCGAGAAAATCGATCCCTGCTGTGGTAAAAAAAATTACGTCAGATGTGTTCCTCCTATAGTTTTGCACTACAGCTGGACAGCTAGGTCTGTGCCATCTGTGCCTCTCCGGGTACTCTGGCTTCCTCCCCCTCTGCTTCGGAAATGTTCAGCCCACAAAATTTGAAAATAAATGCAATTCTGATATTCCAAAACTTTTATTGCTGAGCTGGCCGTTTTCAACACGTGATTGTTATGTGTTCATGTCCAGTGTCTGTGAGAATGTGTGTGAATCACATGAGCGTGTGTGTTGGGTTTAGCTCGTGGCGCTTTGAGCCAAATATTTGGGATGAAGTACCGATAGAAATGCAGTTACGATTACTATTCAGTGTTGCTTGTTTCTCTGTTCCTGATGGTAGTTGAGCAGTATAGGTGTGGACATGGAGTTTTCCTTGGCCAGCATGATGGATCTTCCCATCCAGCAAGTTATTGAGGAAACGCGCGACCAGACTGTGGAGGGGATCCGCTACCGTGCTCAGGTATGTTACACCATCTTACAGTTTTACATCATAATGATTTTTTTTTTTTTTTTTTTTGCTGCCACAACTCTTTGCCGGCTCCAGTGGTGTTCCTCCTTGGTAATGGGTGGAATCCACGGAGGGCTCGGAAGTTGGGTCAATTTTTATTATGCATGATGATGGAGATGAGGATGATGATAAGATGATGCTATGGAGGTCCGTGTGGTTTGGGACTGCGGGACAGGGCTGCATTCCACGCTTCCTGTTAAATATCCCAGCATTAACCAGGCCCGGGAACTACGGCACCTGCGGTGCCGGCCGTGTAATCATCCACATCATAAGACGTGTCATACCAAGGGAAGCACCCCCCAAAGTCGCACCCGTGAAGTGGGTGAAGCTCGGCTGTGTGGCAACAGCCTCCCCATTGGGCCCATAGCACACCCGCTCTGGGTAGGAGCCGACCTAGGTAGGAAAAATCCCGCTTGCCTCGGCTGGGACTCGAACCCGGGTCTCCCGGTCCATAGTCCGAAGTGCTAACCACTACACTACGGGGGCCGGTTACATGATAATGATGATAATAGACAGTTTAAAGTGACTGTATGTAAGGTTCTAGTGGGGGAAAATGCCACTTTCGAAGTTTGAAATCAGTTCACAAATGAAATGATGCTCCTCTCTGACATGGTGACTATGTGCATAACTTTGTGGCTGCTAATAGTAATATTGTAGAAACTTTTTTTCAACATTGTTGTTGTATGCTTGACACACACACACACATATATATATATTGTTATCTGAATGTCACACGCTTGCACTTCTTGCTTGCAGGACGAGATGTGGCGACCAATGAATCTGCAGAATAAGAACGACTGTGATAAGTTTGTGGCTGACATGAAGAAAACTGGTTTTGACATCGAGCAGTATGTTGTTGGTGAGTTGGCATCAAACCTGTAGTTGTTGAGAGTGATCGTCTGTTTCATGTATTATATTGTATATGGTATGGTATGGTATGGTATGGTATGGTATGGTATGGTATGGTATGGTAGACTTCTCCTCGGCGCACATATCCATCTCTGCTGAAATGCTCATGGCGCCGCAGGGCTGGAGGATGAAGCAGTGAAAGCCTGCTGCCGCTAAGCGCTACTTTATGTGTAAACCTCCACCCTGCTATTCACTCTGGTGCGTGCAACAGTATTTCTGTTTTCCACGACACTGGCCACAGCTTACTCTTCTTTGAAAGATGAACATGGGATTTTTAGCTTGCACACTTGATGTATGTGCGTGCGTGTGTACACGAAGGCGAGACAGACACCGTAAACGAGTCTGCACATGGATTTGACTTGATATGGTAAGGAAAAGTCCTACCAAATTCCTGTCCACTGGGTACTCGTAACAGGCAGCTCAGGATCCGAAGTCGGATGCCTTAACCACTAGACCAGATCCCCCTACATAAGGCCTGATTTGGAGGTGAAAAAATCCACTGACACAAAAATCCATTCAACAATATTTGTGCTTCCACCAGATAAGTGCTTTGTGTCCCTGACCCAAGCAACGGTGCAGTTCGCCAAGTCAAGCGTGACCATGGTTGAGGATTTGATGAAGCTGTACACTATAGAACTGGAGAGTTTGATTGCGAACACCATAGAGACTGTCGTCATGGCCCAGTTGGCACAGATCCAGTCTGCCCTCAAATCGGACAAGTTCAAGTCTGAGGTGAGCAAAACTCAGCTTGATTTGCTTGTGTAAATTAAGCGCTCATTTCTGCCTGGTGAGGGGGATCTTAGTGCGTGGGAAAACTGTTATTTTTACCCACAACATTTGAACTCAGTCACCTGATCATTTTGGGTTGCTTTGTTTTCAAGGGACATGTACTGTGTTTATGCTTTAGCAAGCGTTTATTATATATTGTTCTTTAAAAAAAAAAAAAAAAAAAAACAAGAGAAGAAGAAACAGAAACGTGTGGAGCATATGTGTGTGTGTGTGTGTGTGTGTGTGTGTGTGTGTGTGTGTGTGTGTGTGTGTGACACTGTGTGTGTGTGTGTGTGTGTGTGTGTTGGGGGGGGGGAGGTGGAGGGGGGAGTACATTGGGGGAAACACCCTGTAGTTTGTCACATTCAGTGTTTGGATTTAGGTGGCATTGGTACAAAAGCTGTACATACAAAGAGACTCTAGGCAAGAGAGTATAGAGACTCAGAGCATACATGTATTTGTGCAAAAAATACTCGGCAAGTAAGTGCAAATGCAGACTTTTAGGTAAATAGTTCATTGTACATGTGCAGCCTCTGTCTTACCACAATATTTTTTTTTCTATTTCAGCGCCCAACCATCTTGAAGAATACTCAGTTTGTCGCAGAGAAGGTGCTGGGGCGGATTTTCGAACTTTATCAGCAAAATGACCTGACTTGCCCTCGCCAGCTGCAGGCTGCGCAAGCCAGTTATCAGCAAGTCAAGCAGTGAGATGACGCTGGACTGATGTGTTGATCAGTGTGTTAGTTCTGGTGGCAAAATATGATATGGCAACCATTAAACTGTGAACAAAGTCCTTTGTAAAAGAAATCTAGGACATTTGTCTTGAATCAGATGACAACTATGTCACAAAAGTGATAGGACATGTATGTCCACCTTGGTGAGGAAGTGATTGGATATTTCAGATTGAATCAGTCTGTGACCGGTAACTGGCGTAGATATGAAGCCGTGCAGTGTTCCGAAAATGGAGTTAGGTCAGACTGCCACGACAACATATTCAGCTGAGCCTGGTGTAGCATATGTACGCTGGAACTGGGCGGTGTGTAACTCAAGTGCAAATAATATTTATAAACAGCATGCATCGCAGAAAGGTCTTTAACTCTTTGACGACGGAGCGCAATTTCTGACACACGATTTCCTATAGGAAATCGTGTGTCAGAAATTGCGCTCCGTCGTCAAAGAGTTAACCCTGGCAGTGCTGAGCGGGGATTATTCCGGGCCATCTGTATGACTTTGTCAATGTAAGACAAAACCCTTTTCCTCTGACAGCATCAGCCAGCAGTGAGCACCCTCCAAAATGTCACAGAGCAAACAGGCAAGCGCCCACAAAATACGGAGGATGCTATGTTTTCCATGTTAACCTAGTCTCACCATGAACGGTATTCTCGTTTTCTTAGTATCCTCTACTTCCTATGCGCCATTCGTGATGGCTTTTGACCCCACTGTGGGATGGCATTGATTTTTTTCTTTTTTGTGGCATGATTTTAAAAAGGGCGACCAAGATCAATTTCTGGAGAAGCACAATAGGTGAGAGTGAAGAAGGTTTAAACAGAAAGGTTTCAATTTTTAGTTTTAAAAAAAATGAATTCATGTCGAAGAACAGAATGTATTTTTGCATCAGATTTTTTTTTCAGTGGCTTTATGCACAGCCATTGAATGAAATGTGAAATAGAACTGATGTTTGGCATCTCACAATGACATAACAAAGACTAACACCGCAACAAAGTCAGCAAAGCTAGGGTCAAGACCTCCACACTCACATACATTCCAGGTGCTGATCTTTTCTGTGTGTGTTTCACATCTTGTCTATATTGTAACTTTATGCATGATTATCTCTCACTGGCTGCACCACTGTTACAAAATCTGAATCATTTAGGTGCATGCACCTTTTGTAGTTGTTTTATTGCTTTAGTTTTGTACATCAGCAGTTTAATTGCTTTTATAGAAGTAAAAAAAAAAAAAAAAATGCTGCTTATTCATGCTGAGTCAAGAGAGAAAATCTTGCAGTGTGTATAATTTTTGTTTGTTGTGAATAATGTAGACCATTTCAGATCTACTGAATAAAACCATGTTTTTTTAACACATTATATGCTGTATTTGCTGATTGGTAAGTACTTGTTGAGTTCTTTTTGTTAGAGACACATAGGTCTTTTAGCAGTCACAAAGGCATTCAGTATACATGGTACATACATATAATGCAGTGCTTATGAAATTACATGCTTCAAGATATTTTTGGTAAGTTGCAGTTGCAAAGCAGGATGAAGAATACATTGTGTCACTGACACACGCCTGTAATATTAACAGAGCAGAGATGGGTTAAAAAGGGGGGGGGGGGGGGGAAGCATCAGCGGAGATTGGCTGGCCGATTATTTCTGCTAGCCTACCATTTTCCTTTATTTCCCACATAAAACAGCAACCTCGCGCAAACATGGCGGCTTTCTTAGATGACAAAAATAATATGTTCAGCCCGTTCCTCCATCCGTAAGTCATACAGAGCACGCATTATTGTTAAACAATTAATGCTGTAAGGAACGATGGAAAACATGATCCATAGGACAGTGAAAATCGGCTGCGGCGGAGTGTACTGAGATATGCAAATTAGCTGGAGGTCAACTTCTGTACCAATGAAGACTGTCTCTCGCGACTTTTGCGGGAGATGGCGTGAATGCATGAGACTTTGGAGCGACTCAATGTGGTTTTGTTTCGCGGCATTTTGAAGCAGATTTAACTGATCCGGCGTGTTAAAACGCGAAATTTTGACAAAATAATGCCACCAGCAAAGAAACGAACTACAGATGGCGACGCGAAGACGCAGGTGAAACGAAGGAAAAAGCAGGATGAAGTGTCTGATGGTTCTGAAGAGGACGGAGCGGTAGCCGGCGAGTTTGACAATGAAGCAGAGGATGATACAACCACCGATGTTTCATTTGTAGGTTTATCGTTTGTCTGTCTTTCCGATACCCCCCAATCGCCCGCATCATGCCCCTGGATGATTCGGTTTTGTTGGTTTATGTGAAATTAGGTCGATTTTTTCCAGAGCTAAGTGTGACCGTGGGAGAGATAAAAGCGGAGACCTTTTTCTACTGTTCTAGCCTCGGCTGATGCACTGTTCGGACAATGAAGCGATCGATAATTTCAAGTCGTGAGCCTGTCATGTCGTGTATGTTGTATGCTTGTAGGATAAGAAATGACGCGGCGGTAGGCCTAGTCCTGTACCGCTTTCTTTCAGCTGCAGCATGATATATTGCTGTGCGTGTTTGGCCTATATCTATGGATGGGACACCGTACAAACACACAGACGCGTGAATTTTGCATGCACAGCAGATGGAATAGATCATACATATGTTGTTCAGTCAAGTTTTTTTGTTGTTGTTGTTTTGATATTATGTAATGTGGTGAAATTATTTTAACAGCAGGTGTCATTGTTTTTGGAAAAGTCATTGACATTTGGAATGTCATCACTATTCAGTTTTTAACTGCTCTATGGCTGTACAGGCCTTTTCCCCACATGACATTTTTCTCCAATTCTGATCACACAGTTTTAAAGTTAAATAAGTACTCTAGGATTTGAACAAGACAGTGTATTATTAATCAATGGCAGTGCAATAATCAGGTGCCTTCAAATTGCAAAAAGGAAAAGTTGTGCCCACACACTAATTTTATTATATATATATGCCTCACTGATTGAAAAAGTTTTGAATTTATGCAAGTAAAGAAAGATGAAGAAGACTACTGAAAATGCTTAATATGAAAACATAATTTACTCCAGTCACAAAAAATTACTAACTTTTGAAAATGTTTAATTCACTGATATATATATATATATGTGTTTATTTAAATTACCGGTAAATGCAGATTTGAAGATGAATTTGTTCTTGCAAACTAAGCTTTGTATGTAACAGCAAAGCTGAAGAAACGAAAAAAAAAAAATCGCTGAATGAAGCCCAAAGGCTTAGAGATCAGAAAGGAAAGTCGCTGTAATTTGTTTTAAAGGGAAAAAAAAGTCATCTGTAATGCATACAATGTGAACTTAAAAGCCGAATGGTTAACATCACATGCATGCTGTCTTGTAGTTTCAGCAGTGCACATTTCTTGGTTTTGAAAAATCAATAAGGCGGCAGAGCTGGGGATGGGATTTTCAAAGGCTGCCTTGGGCAAATGTTTCCTGCATTATAACTGGCTGTGGGTGTGTTTCTCTTGACGATGCACAGATCAATACATTTTAGCTGCCATCAATTTGAATCTTAATGGGTGCCAGAACTAAGGTCTCAGAATTGCTTCATGTAATTCTCTCATTTCTCTACAGCTTAATCACTGATCAGTACAGGGGGAAGCAAAATGTTGTTTAGAATCAATGGAAATTAATTATGTCTGCATAATTAATATATTATCATTTGTATCTGCCACCTCACACATACATGAATGTATGTATCGTATGCAAAGAAGAAGAAAAATTCATGCCAGAACAGCAAACTCCTCCAGAAAAAAATCAAATGACATTTAATGATTTATTGACAAATGGTTTGCTACATCAGATGAAGACTAATAGCAGTATTATTAGTATGCCTTGAAATGTCACAGGCACCGTGGCGTAAATTAGAAATATGGCAACCTGCTATGCTAAATGAGTGTGTGTGTTTTCTAAACTAATCAGTTTTTGTTTGGGTTTTTTGTTGTTGTTTTTGTTATTGTTTTAATTTTGACTTAAGAATATCAGTAACATGCTGTTCATGTTTCCAGTTATTCATTTTACTTGTTTTTATGTGTTTGTTTTCAGAGACTTGAAAGTCCGATGCTTGCAGGGGAGATCCTATTTTGTGGTGGAACCAACTGGGATTTGATTGGTCGACGGACTTTACCCAAGGGAGGTAAGTGAGAAGTTTACTCTGATGATATTGTAGATTTAACAAAAAATTTAAGTTCTACTTGCACTTACAGGCAGCAGGGTTGCACATTTAAATCGGTCCCAGGACCTATAAAAATTTCAATTGTCCTATTTTTCCCACCTCAAGCGGACACTTGTCCTATTAAAATTTTTATTGCCACTAAGTGGCCAGGACACTGTGTCCTATCACTTTGCTGTTTCCAGGACACTTTGTCCTATAGAAGCTGTGGAAAATGTGCAACCCTGAGGCAGTGTCTGTACATACTCAGTTTGTGTTAGTGTTATGATTCAAGTTCATATCGTGAGACAACAAACTTCAAAGTATGGGTGTGTGCACTGTGGTTTTAATTAAATTTCTGAATACGACTAACAGGGCACTTTTATTGGTGATGATCTGTGACTGTTGTGTACAGTGAAGCCTGTCGGAGGACCAAACCTGTGGGGTCCACATCGACTTAGCGCCCTGGAGGGTGTCAAGATTCGAACCGTGGCATCCGGCTGTAACGCATGTCATTGTGTTGCCATCACAGAAGAAGGAAAAGTCTACACTTGGGGTAAGCCAGCTTACAAAAAAAAAAAAAAAAAAAAGAGAAAAAAAGTTTTGCCTGTGACATTGTGTTGTTGAATTGCTAATAGGACAGTAGTTCTTTGATTGTGAGTGCCAGTCATTGTCGGTGAAATTGCAGGTACATGTACCGAATACCCAAGTGATAGAGGAAGGGCATTTCTTTGTAGTCCTGTTTTAATAAATTTTATAATGCAATCTTAGCAGACAGGACTGTTAACACTATAACAGTGTCAGTCATGAGAATTTACTAATTATCATCCAGCGTTTGGGAAAACTCCACCGCCTGTTCTCCAGTTTTGTCAGAATTTATAGGTTTTAGCCCTGGACAAGCTGAGTTAATTTGTCTTACGCTAAAAAGGTTATAAAAGAATATTTCATGGTCACAAAGACCAGGATTAAGTCGCACCTACACCCAGCTGTGTTTAACTTTTTCACCATCAGTTTGTTTTATGGCAGAGTGACTTGTTTGTGTTAGTTTCATTGACAAATTTTATAATGCAATTTACTTTAAATTTTATAATGCAGTTTACTGCAAGGAAAAAAGTGTTGTTTTTTTGTTTTTGTTTTTTTTTTGGTTGTTTTTGGTTTTGGTTACATGTAATGTTACGTGTAATTGTGTCGCAGGTCGCAACGAAAAGGGTCAGCTCGGACTGTCGGACATCAACCGGCGAGATGTTCCAACAAAGGTGGATTTGCTGGACAACTTTAACATAGTGGCAGCTGCATGTGGGAAGAACCACACCCTGTTTCTCACAGGTATGTCTTGTCAGCTCAAGGAAAACGTCAGTCGTGATACCTCTGGGTATGGCACGCTTGTATCCTGTTATTCAAACCCATGAACTGATCAAGTTTACAGAAAATTATGAAGGTTCAGATATTGTAGTAAACTTGAAAAGTGGTCGCCAAAAGACTTAAGAGAAACGGGCTAGTAGTATAAGAGAGAAAGGGGCTAGTAGTATAAGAGAGTAAGAGGAAGGGGCTTAACAATGTTTTGTTTTATGTCTGGTGTTGTCTCCCTGTGGTCAAGTTTGCCGACTTAAAGTTGAACACTCTACTTACGCTGTGCAAGGTGTGTCTTGATGCCACTACATTGTTCACGTACTGCCGGTGATGGCTCTGCGCCACGATTTGATACTCGTGTAGGATCTGTTTGTAAGCCATGTGTGTTTAGTGTAAGTATTCAGTATAGGTATTATGTATACATGTGTTTATCTTTACGTGTTTGTGTAATGTCTGTATGTATACTTGTAATACATGTATGTCAGAAAAGAAAAAAAAAGAAAAGTGGTCACCAGAGATGCAAAGTTTTTTAGTAGCTGCATGGTTCTAATGGTTAGGCCAATGTCCTTTCACTATCACTAGTGTCAGTATCCTGGTTCTTTTGAAACACAGAAGTTCAATCAGAGTAATTCCTACAGAGAAGGAAATGATACCGGTAGAACATCATTGGCCTTTCCGGTGAAAGACTGACAAAATGATAAATCCTCTTTGTGTGGTAACAAATAGCTCCATGAGATTCCTTTTGAACTGAGGGGGCTTAAATTTTCATAAATATCAAGAATGGTCTTAACGAAGCAGCGTTATTTTTTTTTTACCTCAGACCGAGGCAAGGTTTTGGCAGCAGGTGACAATAAGATGGGTCAGCTGGGCATTGGGAACCAGACACAGCAGGTGCCCTGTCCCATGCAGGTAATTATTACATTTCGTACTCCTTGTTGCTAGTGCAGTTCACCTTCATTGTATTGTGAATTCGGTAATATTTAGCATAGACTACATGTATAAACCAGGGCTTAAGATCTTACACCTTCCACCTTTTGGTGGATTTCCACCTTTGGTTAAAAATGATCCCCTCCCACCCCCAAAAAAGTGTTTCCTTTTTTGAAGCACTTAAAATCATGCAAAAATGCACCAAATTGCATACATTTTCGTGTACAGTTGAACCTGCCAAGGCGGTCACCTGTATAAGCCAAACCACTGTCTAACCTGGTCACCCCAGAGGATCCCCTGACACACTAGCAGGCATTATGAAAAGACTCGTCCGAAAGCCCGCAGACTAGTGAAAATACCGTCGGACTAGTTAAATTGTTTTACCGCTGGCCCGCCGGACTAGTTGAGATTACGAGGCAAAGCTTGCTCTATTTTCACAGAGCTGAATGCACAAGGTACTGTCAGCGAGCCTCTCTCTCTCTCTCTATCGGAAAAAAATTTCCCAGTAGTACGCTTTCCGCGAACGGTGCAAATCTCCCCTCGCTAGGGTCCTGGCAAGACAGCGAATTAATTTTGTGTGGCCCACCCCCTACTGTGCACGCGTGACCGCGGACAAAGACAGGGCAATTAGCGCATCGCCCCCGAAGCTCCACTGCAGCTCTTGCGGCAGTTATCACCTCATCCGCCAGTTCCGACGTCCTTTACACCTGTCAAATCACTGACCATTGTTTTCACAAGACACCCTATCACGCGTATGTCGGTGCGTGTGAACGTGTTTCTTTGTGTGCCGGTGCGTGTGAGCGAATTAAGGCGGATATTTGATAGGTATCGCGTGGGTACTAATCCGACCCCCTTGTTTTCGTGTTTGACAATAAAGAAAACGGAAACTGCGAATTCAGCCGGACTAAACTCAGCGATTTAACACTTAGCAAATCTGCAACGCCGGGATGTCTCGGTGTGTGCGTCGTCTGGACACGTGTGTGTGTGTGTGTGTGTGTGTGTGTGTGTGTGTGTGTGTGTGTGTGTGTGTGTGTGTGTGAGTGATTGCCATGGTGACGGTGAGAGAAAGGGAGAGACTGTGACGCCGCTGCAATTCAACCGGACTAAACTCAGTGATTTGAATGACAGCACATCGGCAACGCCGTGATGTCAGTGTACGTCGTTCGGACACGTTATCTGTCGCGCAAATTCAAGTTAGGTAAAGTCACACTATCTTGACTGCTGAAAGACTCCACAGAAACACCAAGACTCTGCTACTGAGTCACATTTATGCTTGTACCAATTATCATTTATTATGCCATGATCTCTACGGTTGACATGCGCTCCCGGGGAATCGAGTGGTCCGGACACCACCGTGAGTGTCTGTGACTTGAGCGACCAACTCAGTTGCCGTGAGGCTCTACTGTAGAACAAAAATCTGTTTCAGAGATGTAAATCATTGTCATGGCTTATCTGAAGTTGAGAGTAGTCTGAATGATGCATGAGTGACCTCAAGCATTGCCATGGTGGGGAACATGCTCTTTCAAGGGTTGTGTTAAATTGAATGAAGACTAATGAAGACCACAAAAACAAAGTTGTTTGATGGTATGATAAAACAAAAAAATCGCATATCTTTTCTGAAATTTTTCATTCCAGATTATGCGCAATTTTGCAGTCAGAATGCACCAGATTGCACAGATTTTATTCTGGATTTAAAAATTTTTCCCGGGGTAGAATGCCCCCGGACCCCCTTAGGTAGGGCGCCTTTGGCACTACGCAGACGTGGCTTCGCCACTCCTCTCAAAATTTTCCTTTTTTTTTATCCTGGATCATTTCTACCCACGATAAAAGTGTTGTGAATCTTTATTATTTACAAATAGGTCTATATTTGACAAAATGTATTTTTGGACTAGTGGAAATGGTTTCGGACTAGTTGGTTTTAAATCTTGCTAGTCCGAAGGACTAGCAAGATTTTTCAGCTTTCATAACCCCTGACTAGCTGTTCACATGACACCCTGGATAACCCGGTCACTCTGTCTAAGGTGGTCAGTTTGACCCAGTCCCTTGGGTGACCGCCTTACACAGGTTTGACTATTAAAAAAAAAAAAAAAAAGCAAAACCTTTTCAGGGGAGCATTCCCCCAGACACACACATTCTCGTAGTTTTACCACTTCGTTGCTAAATGCTACACTTTTGGATCATAGACCATTTTAAGCCCTTGTAAACCTGGTTGGGCAAACCTTTGATTTGTTTTGTATTTTAGTTTTTACTTACATAAATTTACCTGGCAGCTTTGAACGAGTGCTTGCTAATCGGGCACAAGTTCTGCTGCATTGAGCAAGCCTTGCGCTCTGTCTATGGGTGCTGTGGTTTACCTTTGCAGCAATATAAACTCACGGCTACAGAATCAAGCCAGGCATCACAGTTTTGTGGGTGTTTGGTTCAAACTGTTTGCCACATTAATTTTGATAATTTTGTTACCTTGGTCAGCTGTCCTGTAGTAGGAATGTTATATTTTCAGTGAGAGATGCTAACATTTATTAATGGATAAATTTCAAGACTGACGTTTTTTTCCTTTTGACTTGTATTGTGGTATGTTTTTTTTGGACTGTCCTCAAGACACAGATCGCCATTTTAGCAAAGAGTAAAAAGGAGAGTTTGAAAAACTTTCTGGTATGAGCGTTCATCCACCTTGCCACCATCAGCGTATATTGCTTACATGATGTTTTCTGTTGGAAGTAATCTTGTACGATCATAATTTGATGGACTGATAAGCTTTTCTTTTTGATTCTAGGTGAAATACAAAGGTCCACCAATCAGACGCATTGCCTGTGGTGGAGAGTACAGTATGATATCAGACATAAACGGAAATTTGTACTCCTTTGGCTGTCCAGAGTTCGGACAACTTGGTAAGCAGTGGTTTCCTGGAAAAACTTCTTGTTTCTTTTTTTTATTTTTTTTTTAATTCTGTTTTTGTCATATATACATTATAGTAACAGAGACATTACAATACAGCACATAACTAAACGAACCAAGACATTGATACGCGTGCATTCCATGCTTAACAGTAGCACAGTGTAGTTACATTATACTTTATAGAGACCTGGATACAGTCCAATGTATTACTAGTGATGTGGTATTTAGCACGTACAACAGAAAGTCGCATATGATTGAACACACACACACACACACACACACACACTTGTAGTTTCTTGGTGTTTCAGGAAAAACATCCTTGCCCTGAACGGCTGGCGTGTTTTCGTTTTTTTTTTTTTGTATTTTTTTTTCATCCACTGAAATTATGGTTTCACTAGATTCACTTCTTTTGAAAAATTCTTTTTCTATTTTGTAGGTCACAACACAGACGGGAAGTACTTTGTCACAAGCAACAAAATGGAGTACAAATGTGAAATGGTGCCGAGGAAAGTCAATGTCTTCATCGAGAAAACACGAGACGGTCACGTCAACCCTGTCACAGACGTTGATGTCCGGGAAGTGGCCTGTGGTCTCAATCACACAGTAGGTTGTAGTTTTGGTCTTTGAGTGCTTGCTTATTTGGCAAGAGTTCTGCTGCATTGAGCAAGCCTTGCGCTCTCTCTATGGGTGCTGTGGTTTACCTTTGCAGCAACATAAACTCATGGCTACAAAATCAAGCCAGGCATCACTATTTTGTGGGTGTTTGGTTCAAACTGTTTGCTACATTAATTTTGATAATTTATTTTAAGTGAAAAGACACACACACACACACACACACACACACACACACACACACACACACACACACACACACACACACACTCACTCACACACACACACACACACACACACTGTTTCTATCTTGTACTGTAACATTAAAGCCGAGTGGAAGCGTTGGACTGTCAGTAACGGGGGCGTGAGTTTTAATCTGGAAGTCAGATATTTGTCCTGGCTTTTTTTTCTTCTCCACAGTGTCACCCTTGCATGGTGGAAAAAGGACATTAACTTGACATTTCATCGTGGAAATTGTTGCCTTTCTCTTCTGTGCAGTGTTTTTGATATTTTTTTTTTTTTAAAGTCAGATTGTGTGTTGATGTGTTTTTCAGCTGGCACTTGATTCAAAGAAGCGCGTCTTTAGTTGGGGATTTGGTGGCTACGGGCGACTGGGTCACGCAGAACCCAAGGATGAGATGGTGCCCAGGTTGATAAAGTTTTTCGAGGGACCAAATCGAGGGGCTGTGCAGATTGCTTGCGGCTCAAGCTTCAGCATGGCTGTGGGGGAACATGGTGAGTTTAGTTAATTGACTTGAATTCATTCAGTCAGTCAGATTTGCCTTGTCATCAACTTCACACATACTGATGCACATGTTCACACTCTGTTATATATAAAATTAATGAATAAAAAATAACTTGTGCCTTCTCACCTCAAAGTTCCCCTCCAGGCATTTAAGCCATGTTGCCGTCTTGCCAGTTCAGAGAACTTTGTTAAAACTGTTAAGTTATACTCCTGAAGAACTTGCATCATTATATTGCTAACTTACAACATTAGAACTGACTTCATAAAGTCTCATTAATTTTGAAGGTCGACCTTGATCAGTAATTTTGTTTTTCACTGCTCCTCTTCTACTGTGCCATGCAAATGAAATGAGAACACTTATGAGAAAGACTGGATTAAAAAGTGGATTGTCTTGGAGCACATGTGGATTTTCCTGAGGCTTGAGACGCCATTTTGAATCCCATTATTAAATCTATACTGAATGATGTGCTGTTGTCTTTTCCAGGAGCCTTGTTTTTCTGGGGCCAATCAAAACCAACAGGCGAGGCAACCATGTATCCCAAGCTGGTACAGGACTTGGGTGGTTGGAAAATCCGCAGTATTGGTTGTTGGTATGTAGCGCAGATAGCTTGTTTATTATTGTGATTTTGTTTGTTGTTTGCTTTGTTAGGAGCAAAACAGAAGGTGGATTAGTCAGAAAAACTGAAAGATTTTTTTGGTTTTGTTCTTCTTGCTTTTTGTGTGCGGCGTTGTTTTGTTTTTTTTCTAGAATAAAATTTAATGATTTGTTTCCTTTTCCTATATCATTTAGGTGCAATTTTACATTTTTACACTGTATTTTGGTGAATTTTCTTTGATAAATTCATAATGTTAGTGTTGATCTTTTGACATTGTTCTTAAAAACGTGCTTGAATCGTGGATGACAAAATGTATAATTTTTTGCATTGTTTTTCACAGTTACCGCAGTATTGTAGTTGCTGCTGACAACAGTGTTGTGAGTTGGGGACCAAGTCCTACCTATGGAGAGCTGGTAAGTTAATTATTGTGTGAAAAAGTTGTGATTTCTGAGTGAATAATGTCAAGATTTACCTTAATAATTAATCAGAGAGACTGTTTGGCAGTGTACATTCATGATTGACTGGAATTTTTTGGTCGGTTGGGTTTGGGTGGTTTGTTTTTTTTGTAGTCTCTTGGTTCTGTTCATTGTTCTTTTTTTTTAAGAAGGTATTTTAGGGGATTATTGATCCTATTCATTTTATTTATTTATTTATTTTTTTTATTTGTTGGGTTTGTTTTTCTTGTATATTTTTGGCTTCTGCTTATCATTCCTTGACTTTGAGAACAGTCAGAAATTACAACCTGGTGGCGGTTGACGGATACTTACGCTGGTTCTCCAAGCATTGCCCAGTGGTATAAAGTGGACTCCCTTATTTTCAGGGCTACGGAGAGAACAAGATGAAATCGTCAACCGTCGCACAGGAAGTGAAGCCACTGGATGGTATCCATGTGCACAACGTTGCTTGTGGCTATGGCCACACCATGATGATAGCGCGCGCAGACACTGATGAAGACAAAGAGAAGCTGAAGAAACTGCCGGTGTTTAGTCCATAACTGGCGGCTAACTGTCTCATGTTGTTGGCTGTACTTTTGACTGCTGGCAATGAACACGGTGAAGCAGCCTGTCAGTGTGGAGCTGACACTGTCAGCGTGTATTTAGGTTGATCTCTTAAATATCTTAACATATGAAGCACTTGCAGTATATCAAAACAGAATAGCAGTGTTCACTGATAGTGATATGAAACATGTGGGGCATTTAAGTAGAACACTGCTGAAAATTTCAGCCATGCAGATTTTAGATGTATACACAACCCCCTCCCCCACCCCCCCTCCCCCACCCCCCCTCCACACCACTTGCAGCTTTCTGTAAAGTGTAATGAAATGTGTCCCCCCCCCAAAAAAAAAACTGATGCAGTTTTCAAGATTTCAGAATGCAAAGTTAAGTTCTACATTGCGATTTGTCTTGTAAAGAAATCTTTGCCGTTGGTAGATTGAGCATCGGTTCATTTCATCAGGGTCTCGCCCTCAAGCAGGACAGCTTCCAACCAGTGTGATAAATTGCGTGCCCTTTATCTGCATTTGTCTAGTTGGAAAGGTTAACATTCTCAAGGACTGGTACGCAACAAGTGTTGGATGTGCTCTTTTTGGATTATGTCTGCACCTCATTGATTTACTCAGGAAGATTTTGTATAGGTATTATATAGGTTGGTGCAGAAGAGTTTAAAAAATCCTGAAGTGTAACCATGCATGTTTGTATTGATTTTTATGTACAGCTTGTCTAGTTGTAGATGTAAATATTTGACCTCCAGCAGTGGAAACACGATAAAGAACACTGTGGCTTAGAAGGGAAAGCATCCCTGAAGATGATCATCCTTTTCCTCATTCACGGAGAAGAGAATTACAGACATTGGCATACCGGTGGTTGTGTGCTGTGGAGTTAGGTTGAACTCTGCAGATATTGGCTCCCAGTTCCATCTGTAAAAAGGACCTAAATGCTTGTCAGGTCCTTACTGCTTAGGCCCTTTTTCTAGGTGACACTGCAGTATTTATCTCAGCAGGTTTCATCAGACGTGTCTGTGAAACAGTTACATGAGATAAGATACAACAGAAGTCTAGGTGAAGACCCTGTAACATGTTTTGTGCCTTTTGTATGTTGTCAGTACATGTATACATGTATAATTTCACTCTTCCTGTCTCACTGTCAGTAGGAAGTGTATACACAGTATCAACAGGTCCATTCCTTACTGTCGGAAACCCAAGTCTTGTGAACCAGTAGCATGTTAAGTGTCCTTCAAAAGCTACTACAACATCACACCAACGGAAAATTAGTGTCTTTTGACATTTGTACATATATATGTCATTGAGCAGTCTCTCTTGACAATCCACAGCTGATGACATGTGCAGTTGGCAGAAGAAATCCAAAAGATTTCACGAGGGAGTAATTTACTGGTACATGTATTTGACAACCGTTCACAGAAACTGTTAACTCTGAAACATGCTTCAGTTTTGGAATAAAGACAAGTGTAAAAATCTTTTTTTTATTTTTTATTGCAACCTGTGAAAAGCTGTTATACAGCGCTTTGTACGAAATATAAATTGAAAATGGTGGTCGTATTGTCCAATCTTTTTGACTGTTTTTCAGTGCATGTAAGTCTGTACAGATGCATAATCTCATACGTATTTTTTATCTCAGTTATACCTCATATATGGCCCCTTCCCTAATGATATGGTGTCCTTGATTTTGGCAGCTTTACTGTAAGTTTTTTTGTTTTTTCCCCCAAATAATTGCTGTGCATATTTATTATCATAACCAACTAGTCCTCACAAGTCTTCCATCACTAGGTAAGGCCAGTTAATACACAAACCTTCCAGTGGGCACTTTCATGTTGGTTCTGTAGATGTGGTTTTGGTTTGTTTGATCAAGTCAAATACATCAGGGTTTAAATCTTCCTCCACCATTTGGCGGATTTCCACTTTTGGCTGAACATTTTCCTCCTCTGAAGCACGTAAGACCATCAGAACGCACCAAATTGCACAAATTTTAGTCTAATTAATAAAGAATTTCCTTTCAAGAAACTGTTTCCTCCTCTGAAGCACATAGAATCACACCAACTTGCACAAATTTTAGTCTAATTTTGAAAAAAAAAAAAAAAAAAAAATCAGGGGCAGCAGGCCCTGGACACTAGTACCATAACATGCTTGTGGCTTTGCCATTTTGTCACTAAATAAATACACACTTTTCCTTCAGGACCATTTTAAGCCCTGATACATATTGAAAGGGTTAGTGTGCGATTTGCATCATTAATAAAAATTACTAATGGAATCCGTTAATGTTTCATTGCAAAGTGCTGCAAAAAAAAAAAATTTGTAAGATGAATTGGCAGAAAAGTGCAGCGTTGTTTTAACACCTTTTCGTGCAGTGTGCTTCGTCTGTCCTGATTGATTTTGCAGTTTTACTTCAAGATATTATACATGTATACAACCATGTACATGAAAGTCCTTCACTGGGTTAGCATAAGAACTTAATGCAAGATTTCTTTCTTTTACCATACAGTTTTGTTATAGTATCAAGTTTGATTTCCACTTATAATTACTCTTTTTATTTTTAATGATGATAAAATCTTTTTTTTTGGGGGGGGGGGGGGGGGGGGCATTACATTCACCTGCCTGCGTATTATTTTGTGAAGTTTGAATCCGATGATGTGCAATTCCTTTGAAAATCATGTCATAATCATTTTACTTTTTTATAACATGTTTTCAGCAGTGGCATCATGCCTGTGACAAGAAGTATCATGTTCTTTTATACTTTTCTTTTCTTTTTTTCGGCCCTATGAACACTATAGAACTCTGTACTTTAGCCTCTTCATCTGATCAGTTGTGTTTTACGGGAATATTTCAATAATTTCATGTGTGTAGAGAAGTATTTCATGTGACGTGAAGAGAAATGATACCTAGGGCAACAAATGCTGCTTGGTTCATTACACTGTGAAGTTAAATTTTCACTTTCAGCGAAGAACATTGGAAGTACTACTACTGCTTCTGCCGTAACATGTAGTACAAATACCAGCTTGGGGTAAATGCGTTTCTGGATTTTCATGGTGTTTTTGATGGGTGCTCAGCTGCCACGTTTGTTTGCATGCAACAACTGTCCATGTCATTTGTAGGAACAACAAAACAGTAAGCTCTATAGGTAAGTCAGTGTATGTAAATGTCGCAAGGCCTCAATTTAAAAATAGTGGTAGTGAAAGACATTTTGGGGACAGGTGGGCAACGGCCGCAGGCATGATTTTGCAGAAGCCTGTACTTAAATTGATCCAGCAAGTGTTGCAATAGACTAGAGGCAACAGCTGCTATTTCTCAGTCTCTGCATAATGCAACATCTGTTTGTCAGTAGAGAACATTTTTAAACAATTTTTGCAGCAACTTTTGTGTGTACATGTATTGCCATGTAATGTTTGGTGATATTTTCACTTGCCTCTGGCCTTGTTAAGTGAGAAATCAATCCACTTATCCATCGACCTTGTACATTTTTCTTTGTAGACTGAGGTAGTCAAGCTCAGTGGTGACTTTTTTCCCCAAGTAAAGCTGAAGAAGAAAGCAAGTGATGTCCTGTTTGTTGCGATGTAAGCAGCTCGTTCTTTCATGAGTGGAGTGCTGTTTCTGTGAGACTAACGTGCAAGCCAGTTTCATCCAAGGCAAGTATTCACAGTAACAAAATACACCACAGAGAAATTGTAGAACATGAAATATGCACAATTTATTTACAAAGAAATTTGTCACAAATAACCCTTTATGATCATCAACAGGGCTGGGTCAAGTTTGAATTAAGAAAAGAGTCCACAATCTGCCAAGAGAAGCACAAAACTTTGCTAATCGAAGAGACATGACCATGTTTGTAACTGCCATAATCTGAATGTCTCATGTCTGCTGCACTGAGGCAGGAGAGCAGATAATTTCACCCCTGAATCTTCAGCTAAAGTACCTTCATCAAGGGACAAACAAAGGACAGCGTTACTGATCAAAAAGCCACCAGCCAAAACGTCAGGAATTAATTTAGTCTTGTTTGTTCTATATGTTTTGAATGTTTGGTATTCTGGTCTATTTTTAACACGCCAGTGATCTTTTTCGTGCTGATAACAAATACAACTGTTTATGATAAGCGATGAGGACAGCTAATAACATTCAACACTGTCTGAACAGCATGACTAATTTTTCCCTGGAAAGAAATCATTCTCACAGGCACTCTCCTGAATTAAAAAATAATTTACTTCAGATTGCATTTCTGTTTGTGACTGCTGTTGTAATACGATAGTGTAATAAGAACAAATGATCGGTGAAAACTTTCTTGCAATGTCCGTTAGATGCAGCCTGCATGGCATACAGTGCTCTCCCACTGCTGAGTTCAGTCGGGTCATCTCTATCGCGTCTTGTGTGAAATCATTTCCAAAGCTTGGTGGCTGAACTTCCCCGCAACCTGTTGACAGAGGGTTGACAGAATGCAACTCTACTGGAAAACAAACATGCTAGCAGATTTCCTCGATCACCCCTCATTGATAACGTTGAGAAGGATACTCATTGCCACCAAACTGCGCAAGCTCTGCCACTGAGACAGCATGCCTTTTTTTAAGTTCAAGGACTTCAAGGTGGAAGGAGAGGCCTTCAAATTACCTTCAAAAGCCTTACCTGCCCTGTTCTTTATTTTTTTTTATTTTTTTTTTTGCTTTCAAAACTGAAACGTGATGGGAAGGGATGAAGATGTCGGTGAGCACACTGTACTTGTAAACCTGTAGGCATGAGAGAAAATGTACATTGTGGAATTTGGGCCAATCTTAATTTTGAGAACAGCTCAGGAGAAGGTGAAAAAGTGTGTCATACTGAACAGTTCTCAAAAATGAAGCCACCACAAAATTCCACAACAATATCAATAGGGTTCATTCATTACCCCTTGATCTTTGTAGATTTCTTCGGCTTGTCAGAGCTGGGAATGTCGGAGCGACTGTCGGTGACCATCTGCTCATCCCCCTCCTGCGTGTGGCTGGCTTTCAGGGATTTCTTGATAGTGGCCACCTGACCATCACACCAGTGACAAAGTACATGACAACTGAACTGTGCAGCTTATTATTTCAAAATAATCCACAAATGTTTGCGAGGACCTTTGGACGGGTGTATTCTCTTCAACATTCTGTCCAGAACCTTTAAGGCTCATGACACAGGAAAAACATTTTTGTTCAAACAAACATGGAAAACAGTTCATAACACTCTCTGCAAAAATCAGGCAAACGCATGCTGTAGCCGCACGTCACACGAAAAACCACCGTGTTTGCTGTCGTGTGTGGGTGTCTGTGCGTGTGTTGTCGGGCAAGGTGAGGGGCTAACTTATCCATGGACATACAATCAAACCAGTTACACTCAAACGGTGACAAAGAACTAGCTGTCTGAAAGAAAAAAAACACACACACACTACTCTCACGTTGCAGACCCAGAGTTGTTTTAAGCGAGTGCGACCCAAAGAAAACGTAACTGAAAAGTCCACTTACCTCTTGTTCCATCTGGCTGTTGGTTCGATTCTGTGCTTCCCGTTTGGTGTTGGCCTTTACAATCTGCTGCTCAATCCCCCTCAACACTGTGTCACAAGCTGAGCACCTGCAGACACATACACTTATTTTGAATGTAACTCCTTAGACACATTTGCTTATTTTGAAGTCCCCCGTACCATCAACAGAAGTAACACGTGACATTTCACACAACCCAAACTGATTTCTCCATGACCGTAAGTGTAAAAACAGAAGCTGCAACATAAAGAAATCCACCGACGTTATCCACCCTAGGTTGATGGCATCTGTAGTAGTAGAAATAAACTGTTAACTACTGTGAAAATACATGTATTTAACCTAAGACACTGGTACACAGGATCATGCATTTTTGCACAGTAATCTCTAGTACAATGCCCATTTCACACACACACACTTGAACCCTACCATTCTCGAAGTACTGTGACCATCTGTACAACTGCATTCGGACGGATGTCGCGGCCGATGACGTAATCCACCTCCAGCTGCTGGTTTTTCTGATCAAGTTTTCCATGGATGATGTCTGCGTATATCCCTTCTATAATCAAATCCTGCAAGTACACGGTAGCAGTTACACCCGAAAGTCACACACTGAGCACATCTTGGGGACACAGCTAGTGTCCCTGCAAGCTGATGACAGGATGAATCAGAACTTTACATTTAGCTACAAACACTTTGGGGATGCGTCTGTCTTTCACCCAATGACCACCTGATGAGAGGAAATGAATCTTGGTCACTCAGCACAAGTGATGATGACAATTCTTGAATGAAACAGCTACTGGTATATTCAGCTGGGGATGCTTTGATGAAGTAACAAACTGTTGAGATCCCTGGTCACTAGCTACAAAAAGTGATGTCTATGATTTACCAAGAAACATAAAAAATACTGTATGATTTGTGACCAGGGACAAAACTTGACTATACTTTTGTAGGTACGGTCCACAAAACTTACCTCCAAGTTTCGAACATTCTGTATGTCCAGCTCTTGTAGCAGCGTGGGGTATGGAATGCACTGGTAACATGAACGCACACACAAAGGCTTAATTAGAAAGAAGGAAATACCAGAGCAAAAACAAAAGGTTTGGAAACTACCAGTAACAGTAACAACAGCATGATCAGCAGATCAGGTAGGACTCGGGCACAGTCCTCTTCACATGGCACTGAACAGCTCCAAAAGCACAAACGTACACACAAACAGCAAAAAACAAACATTTTATAAACTAAGCCAGTCAATATACATGATGCCCCCCCCCCCCCCCCCAAAGGAAATATGAGGAGCAAACAACTACTCTGAAGAACCGGTAGGAAGATAATCCTGTAATTCACTACTACAGTACTAGTACTAAATAAGGAACAGTTGTCTTACTTTGCTTTTGGTTGCAAGGGAAACAACTGTAAGGTGTCGTAACTTCTTTAGCTGAGCAGCGGACAGCTCTGGCAAATTGGCTTTCTCTGCTGCAAGAAAACAGGGAAAAAAGTGTAAATGTGTAAAGAGTTCATTTAAATTTTATGAGTTATTTCACTTTGAAATGAACAATTTGGCCGAAAAGAACAGTTTCTACCAGTGGTTTGACTATTCAGTATTTATTTTCATAAAGTAAGAAGTTCAGTCACAGAAGAAAATAGTTCGATCAGTGTCATGTACGCTTTTCAGGGTAAATGAAATACAGTCCACAAAGACTGCCTGGTTTGAATTCTATGAACATAATAATTATTCTAAAAAGCCTTGGAAAACTCCATAAAAAACAAGAAACAACAATTTTAACATTTTAGATATCAAGAATCCTCACTCAAATCCCCCAAAAAAGAGAAACATTTGCCATTTACTTTACACTGCTGATGTCATCCGCCCCCCCCCCCCCAAAAAAAAAAAAAGGAAAAAAAAAGTGAATCCAGGTGTATCAGGAAGAAATCTGAAAATTCTACTTTGAATGACAATCATCTGGTAAAACTATACATGTGCTCCTTTATCTGTCCTTTTGTACAAATCTACAATGCTTATGTTGCATTTGTTAAGACTTGTTGCTGTACTGTTGAACTCTTCCTAGCAGTATCACTATCAGTATAATGTTCCATTCAATAATCACAAAATGTTACCTTTGTATTCCCGGTATGTTCCATAAGCAAACAGATTCAGGAGGTTGAAGAATGGAGCCTGAGCACCATTGGCCAGCTGACACACACACACACAACACCACACACACACACACACACACACACCAGTTTAAGTAAACTCTGCAGATATCTAGGTAAAGCTGTAGCTTGTACTTGTAGCTGTACTGGTAAGCAGGTCTTTCTAAGTTTTTCAGTTCAAAATGTGTTCCTGTTCCTTACCAGTTTTTTTTGTTGTTGTTTTGTGGGGTTGGGGCAATTTGTGTTTGCAGAAGCATGCCTTGTGGCTTGTCCAACAAAATGTGGCATGGTTCACAGAGGTGGCTACTCCAAAGTGACAAGAACTAATCTGGGAAATAGAATAGAACTATTAGAAGCATACATTACTTAGCCATGACTAAAATATAGCCCCTGAAAAAAAACAGCACTGAAATAAATGATAAGACACTGGCAACGCTTTACACTTACCTCTTGCACATTGGGCATGTCCAGAAGTTCCCCGAACACATAAACATTCGGCGCCTCCAGAGCTTGTGTCAGCACACTGACTGCTGCTGCACCTTTTGCATTTTTTATCAGCAGTAGAAACGGTTCAAGCGGATTTCCTGCCACCGCTTTGTCCCCCGACATGATGCTAGTCGATCCTGTTGGCAGCAGGAAAGTACAATACGTCTGATGAGTGAACACTACACAAACAGAGAGAGCAAGAGGACACACAGATCCAAGCCAAATCCTAAGACCTCAGTAATGCACAGTGAAACTAAAATAGTGACGGGTTCGAAACCGTGTATGTTTTCTCGCGACGGAATTATGGATCGTAGTTCGAGGGAACAGTTGAATTCTGAAACAAGAACTAAAGTGACATCCTCAGTTGACTGTCAGTGTCTTGAATAGAAGGAAAAAAATTGCATGAAAGTAGGAAAGCGAACCTTTCGCGTTCTCAGCCAGTTCACCGGAAGTGTAGACTATCATACCTGAAGAGTTACGTCCCGTGAAGATCATTACATAAGTCTTTCCGAAAAGACCAGGTAAAAGGTTTTAGAAGATCGCTTTCAGTGTGACAAATACTTGCATCAGAATGAATAAATATTTTGACAAGACGTACATGTAAACGTTGACCACCAAGAGATTACGCCGCGCATAACCGGACTTGACAATAATAGAAATTTTTGTTGTGATAACTACCGCAAGTCCCCGTAGCGCAGTGGATAGCGCGCTGGACTTCTAATCCAGAGGTCGCGGGTTCGAATCCCGCCGGGGATGCACATTTTTTTTTTTTTCTTTTCACAAAATACAATTACAACAAATCAGTCCATTTGACAGGAAAATACAGATCATTTTATGTTTCTTGTTTTCTTTTAACATATCTTCTGGTAAAATAACATTTTCAGTAATCTCACAGTTATAGCAAAAAAAACACCTGATCAAAATGGATTGTTATGCATTGTACAGTTTAGTAGCATGTATGTATGTATGTAATAACTCACTTGTGTATTTTACTGCATAACAGTGTATTGCATCAAATCTACCTACTCTCTATAAACCGTTAATCATAGTCTTAGTACATGTAACTGAAAAACACAGGAATTAACACAACCACAAATACATGTAAAAATAGAGTCCATTCACAACTACAGCACAAACACTGTTTTATTTTAAGAACACATCACATGATACCAATTTACAAGCACAAAATAGAACTGATATCCTTTGGCTATATTTGATGTCCAAACACAAGTCTGTGTTAAATCTGATTCTGAATAGTAGTGAATGCAACTGGGAAACAATAAAAAGGCTTGTCTGTTCAAAATTCTTGAGCATGTGTTTCTACGGAGGGAAAGTGATCAAGGGAACACCAGCACACAAACATTCCAACTGTGCATAATGTAGACAAACTGTTTCATCTTCATGTGCTTATGAAATCGAAAGTTCTTCCAGAAAACATATGAACAGGATAAAAATCAAAGGAATTAATACTGCAACCCTCCTAAAACAGCAAAATAACAGAGGGGATTTGAATGGACCTTGAATGTGTTCCACCAGCGTTCTCCTTCCATTCATTAAATCGAACATCCGACCATTTTCATATGGTAAAGTTAATGTTTTTGTCACATGACTTTGTGCTGAAGATTCCAGTACATACAGGACATGTACTTTGCAGTTTCCCTAACCAGCGATTAATAAAAGCATTATCTAATACAGATTCACTGCCTGTTCTCCTCAACAGTCATTAGGGAAAAAAGTTTTCTTTCTGCTCTGGTGTACGAGTAACATGGTTACTTAACACAAACTTCTCATGCTGCCATGCTTCGTCACAGATGCTGCCCACTGTAACAATAACATTATTATCATCAACTGTAAATGAAATGAAAAATAACACTTTTAAAACACCGTTAGGCAAACACTTTACAGAAGCAAAATAAATGTGGCGACTGGTGAGAGAGCAAAGGTAGGAATCCAAGTTGCTCCTGTCAGATTCTGGTCATGTGATAGTAATCGCGTAAGATAACCCACTTGGCCCCAGAGCTGGGGCAGCCACTGTTCCTGCAAAATCCCATGTCAGGGGAGGCATCACTGTCAATTTTAATATTTTCAAATTGAATTTTAAAATGAAAATTAATCCAACACATCAGGGGAAGTAACAAACTGTACAGAACTGATACCAGATCAACTCGCAGTTGTCTCCCTTCATACACGCCCTCTTCTGCTCCCATTTACCAGGGCAGCCCGTTCTGGGGCCATTCTGAGGAGTAAAATTATCAGGTGGAATTCGGCGGGCTGGGGCTAAGTGGGTTTCCCATCACCCTGCACAATCCAAGGCATAAGCTCTGCAAATGCAGTCACACAAGAAGTACAGGTAATTTATCTAGCTGCAAGACACACTAAATATACACTAGTACACAATTCTTTTAGCAAGGTATTTTTTTGTAGCACCAAACAGTCTGCTACAAGATCACCTTTACCCACATTAAAAAGTTACAGGAAAAAAAATTCATTTAAAAAAAAACAAAAAAAAAACCCACTGTACATACATACATGTACAATGATATATATACATACAGTACTCCTCGCTTAAGGTGACCCCCCACGGGACCAAAAAAATTCTTGATCTTATCCGAGGGGCACCCTAAACAGTCCTCTGATAAGATCAACTACCAGTAAAAAACTTATTCTTATCCGAGGAGCTCAATATTTGGCGATTTTGTAAGCACAAACGAACGCAAATGCATATACCCCCCCCCCCCTTTTTTTTCCGAACCCTGTGGATCCCCCCCCCCCCCCCGGCGCTGATGCCAAGCCCCCTCCAAACATATTGCCCCTGTTACATGGTTGAGGGATGGTTGCAATGATGTTTCGTGAACTGCAAAAGTACTTCAACTTGCCTTCCGACTAAGCCTAGAAAGTAACCAGGTCTCTCGCTCCCCCCCCCCTCCCTCCCTCTCTAACAACATAAGTATCACCACCACCATCATATCACCACATTGGCTACGTGATAGTATTAGCTTCCGGGGCATGTAGTAACAACTCGGCTAAATATAGTATAAAATCTTTGCCCCTTTTAAAATGTGTGTGCATAGTAAAATATGGCAATCTGGTGCTTTTTGTTGGCTTTGTAAACAAGTTTCATGCCAGGTAATAGTAAAATTAGGGAAAAATGAGGCTGGCTTGTGGACTATTTGTATTCATGCGCGGCTGGCACAGGAGCCAGCAGACGACCGTGGAATGAGGGGGTATGTGGTCGCTGCCAACATTGCCAAAAAACGGAATATTGGAATTTGTTTAAATTTCCTCTACGCATGAGTCTATGGCTGCCTGATTTTTGTGAATTTTTTGGTGAATTTTAAAGCATTTCTAGGGTGTCATCTGCAGCGTTATGTGTAAGAGGAATATATAGCGTTTTCCTCCAGATTTGCATCTGTATCGCGTAGCCTGTATATATGCTCCCTGCATTGCAGCTCTTATCTCTTTCACAAAGATTGTACCAATTTCTAGATCTAAAAGGACCCTGAACGAAATAAGAAATCTTTTGTAAGTATACTCATCTGCGGTAAACTATCTTTATCGTCAGTTCATCAAAAACAAGCCCCCCCCCCCCCCCCCCCCCCCCCTTCCAGTTTCCATTTTCAGTCTTTGGGTATCATCTCGTGGAATAAAAATGAAATAAAAATTTGTCTGTTTCGTCTTCTCCTCGCAGTGCAAATCCGGGTGTTGTTTCCAAGGGAAGCCACTCTCATCACATGGATTTCATCTTAACCGGTAGTCTTTTTCATTTGGGAACCAAAACGGGGGTGACGTAATCCGAGGTTTTCCCTTATCCGAGGTGACGCTAAGCGAGGAATTCTGAATGGTACAAAGAAGGCTTTTGGCCGGGACCAACAACCTGATTGATCTTATCCGAGTTGTGACCTTAAACGGTAGTGACGTTAAACGAGGACTACTGTATATATCCATCTACAAGCCGACAGCTGCAATCTGACAAGTACTGCATTTTCACACGTGACAAAGATTTTTTTCCACTAGTATACAGTTGTGCAAATACATACATGTGAATTTAAAAATGAACTCAAAATTAAAATGTTAAACGAATTTATCTCGTCCTCAGTCTCATGTTCCGCTGAATTTCCACATCTGTGATAAACTCGAAGTTTGGAACCAGTGGAAACTGCCCACCATATCAAGGCATTTGACTTACATTTGTTGATAACACACACTGAAAGCAGAAAGGTCTAGATAAGAAAGACAGGCACATATGGGCAGTCCATATAAAACAAGACACTTTCTGCACAGCTGCCTTGCTCTGTTCCAGTTTAATACATGCCCAAGTGTCATGTTTTTATTTGTTTGTTTTTTTCTGCTGGAAGATTTTACAAAATCGTGCATGAACTCTCATCTTTAGCAGTTTGCAAGGACCGGAGCTTTTGCAATACTGGCAACACAGCTTCGTGTTCAGAGATCTGTGGAAGTTGTAGCAGGTGGATGAGGACAGAAAGGGCATGCTGCATATCACGTTTCTTGGCTCTCATACGTCCTCGTCGTTTAAAACTGTTGCGTAACACCCATGACTTCTGGATAAGGTCTTGGGGCACCTCCACAGCTGTGCAGTTCTCCAGAAAGCAAAGTGCATAGCGTATGTCCTCATGAAACTCGTTGGACTTGTAGTAAAAGCGGTGAGCTCGCGGTATGAATACACGGGCCACCTCGTATGGATTGTCTGGCCAGTCCTGTGACCTGAAGCGAGACCAGACCACCCTTCCTGCATAGTGGTTTTCACACAGACAAGAGATCTCACGCTGCCAAGCCAAGCATGTTGCGCACCACTGAGAGACATCAGAAAATTTCTGGCTGCAGTTGTATGAGCACGTTTCAAATCCTGGTACTGCACGCTTAATGCGGCGATGCACACGTGCGATCCATGTATGCATGCTGGCAGCTAAGGCACGGGTTGCATCTCGAAGAGCCAGGCTTACGCAGAGCCAGTCTCGTGCGGCAGGGTTTGACAACTCTTGGTTTATGAGCTCTTGACGAGATGCCAGCTGACCCATGGCAAACGTAATTGGGATGCCACTGGATTCTGCAAGAACAACAACAAAATAACAATCAAATTAAACAAACAGCTGAAATAATAAATCAGTACAGACTGCAAAGTAACATACTCACAAGTGCCTAGTAAAAACTAAAAGTTCTGAGTTGTCAATTGATACAACCAATGAGTACTTTAAGATGTATAATTATTATAATATTAATCAAACTTCAAAGTATCACTGTCAGTTACACAGCTAGGGGTGTATCCACCTAAAAATCACTGGACTTTTATCATATTTCACACAGTAGGCCTCTTATCATTTTCTTTATTAATAAGACAATGAAGTACATGTAGTTAACGGTTACTTCTTGTTTTCAACAGATCCAATCCTGTCCGGCACATTACAGTGGTTTTTGAAACCTCCAAAACTAAACCACCCGTTTCCCTCAACATCTGAAATCTTCTTAAGGGTGACAAGCGCTGTCGGCTTTAGTCTACAGGAGGCATAAACTGAAGAAATATTTTCATTCTCAATGTCTCCTTCGAGCCGGTGGAAGATCTCCCTGGTCGAGAAATGATACTATCATCCCCGTTCCGGGAGTCTCACGCTACGGGAATGTGATATCGTCAGTGCCTGTCTTCAGTGCTTCACTGAATCGAATCGGATTTTTCATTTTGTACCAGTACATACTCGCGCGTAAACACTAAAAAGTTTCTATACTCTACCTCGAATTGAAGAGTTAACGCTGGTATTTTCAAGGGCGGCCTTTTCAGGTTAGTAGTGATGTGTAAGATTACCTAGTTTCATTATCAGCGGAAGTACTTTCAAAGCGGTCCTACTAATTACCGAAAACAACGAAACGACCGAAAACAACTCTTAATACGGATAGAACGCGGTTCAAACATAGAAATAATAACACACAAACATGATTAAAGGTGAAAAAAGTGGCCTTAAAAACAGCTAAAAGGAAAAAAAGACGATATTGCAGAAAATAACCAGTCCGGACCAGAGTCGCTTCCCTTGGGAGACACGTTCATTTCGTCGTGTTCTCTTGGAGTGAATAAGTACTTTTTCCTTTAAACTAGTTTAATGCCTCTTTTTTCACCTTTAATCATGTTTGTGTGTTGTTATTTCTATGTTTTAACTGCGTTCTGCGCGTATTAAGAGTTGTTTTCGGTAATTAGTAGGACCCCTTTCAAAGGAGGCGCTTTGATTCAAAACTTCTCTCCCCTGCTCTAAGAAAAGATCCCCCATATCTCAGTGGGTGTCACTATCCGCCTTTGAACGGGCTTCAGCGTCAAGATGTATTCATAACCGTGATTTACCCAAGTGATCAATTGTGTACATAACCGGCAGGTAAACAAACGCGTTTATGTCGGCACTGCGGTTCATATTCATTACTCTCTGATCAATTGACATTTCATAAACCTCATAAACTGGAAACACTGATTTGTGTCTTTTAGCCTAGAACACTGCACACACACACACACACACACACACACACACACACAGAGTATGTGACAAATTCCATATGAACTTTATTTTACTTTCAACAACTTCAAACAGATTTATTAAAAATTTAAAAAATGGTGCACTCTCTACTTGGTCAGCATTCAAAAATATGCTAGATCGATCTAGCGTATCACAGCACAGAATCAGATCATAAACATGAAAGCGACTACTGCTCAGAACATTCAGACATAATAAACTTTCTATTCACTGAACTCCTGAACTCAAAATATTTTTAAAGTGTACGTATGCATCCAGTACGTACGTGGCACATACTGCACTGAACAATTTCATCTGTACATAATTATATATATGCACTCTCCAGTAGCTTTCCATATTGACAGATCAACTTGAGTTGTTTACAGACACACAGACAATTAGTGATTACAGACATCTTGAATCAGTTACAGCCACCTTTGAGCGGTCACTGCTTTCGTTGGGACGTCTGTAAGTAATACTTTTTTTGAAAACATACAAGTGGCAACAAACCCACTCGTCATATATCACTCCAAGAGCTTGGTGTGGCTACAGAGGGTGAGTTTTCACATGCGCTTGATTTCCAAGATTTCATCTGCACCATCGGCCCGCATGCGTTTGAAATGTCTCTGTTGCATGAGGGAAGGTCTATGCAGGGGTTATGAAAGCTGAAAAATCTTGCTAGTCCTTCGGGCTAGTAAGATGTAAAACCAACTAGCCCGAAACCATTTCCACTCGTCCAAAAATGCATTTTGTCAAATATAGACCTATTTGTAAATAAAAAAAAAGATTCACAACACTGTTATCGGGGGTAGAAATGATCCAGGATAAAAAAAAAAAAGGAAAATTTTGAGAGGAGTGGCGAAGCCACGTCTGCGTAGCGCCAAAGGCGCCCTACCTAAGGGGATCCGGGGGCATGCTCCCCAGGGAAATTTTTTAAAATCTACATTAAAATCTGTGCAATCTGGTGCATTCTGACTGCAAAATTGCGCATAATCTGGGATGAAAAATTTCAGAAAAGATATGCTTTTTTGTTTTTTTGTTTTATCAGACCATCAAACAACTTTGTTTTTGTGGTCTTCATTCAATTTCACACAACCCTTGAAAGAGCATGTTCCCCACAATGACAATGCTTGAGGTCACTCATGCATCATTCAGACTACTCTCAACTTCAGATAAGCCATGACACTGATTTACATCTCTGAAACAGATTTTTGTTCTACAGTAGAGCCTCACGGCAACTGAGTTGGTCGCTCAAGTCACAGACACTCACGGTGGTGTCCGGACCACTCCGAGTCCCCGGGAGCGCATGTCAACCGTAGAGATCATGGCATAATAAATGATAATTGGTACAAGCATAAATGTGACTCAGTAGCAGAGTCTGGTGTTTCTGTGGAGTCTTTCAGCAGTCAAGATTGTGTGACTTTACCTAACTTGAATTGGCGCGAAGGATAACGTGTTCGAACGACGTACACTGACATCACGGCGTTGCCGATGTGCTGTCATTCAAATCACTGAGTTTAGTCCGGTTGAATTGCAGCGGCATCACAGTCTCCCTTTCTCTCACCGTCACCATGGCAATCACACACACACACAAACACACACACACACACACACGTACGTCCAAACGACGCACACACCGAGACATCCCGGCGTTGCAGATTTGCTTAGTGTCAAATCGCTGAGTTTAGTCCGGCTGAATTTGCAGTTTCCGTTCAGTTTCTTTATTGTCAAACACGAAAACGGGGCTGGGCCGCTATTGCGCGGGTCCGCTAGTGCGCGGGTCCGTTAGTGCGCGGGTCCGCTAGTGCGCGGGGCCGCTAGTGCGCCGGGCCGCTATTGCGCGGGAATGAAATGTTCGGTTATGATTGTTCTGTTTTGTTGCCTTATGCGCGAGGATTGCAATGTAATTACCTTAATGAAATAAAAGCAGATTGTCTATTCAACAGTCTTTGTCTTTGTAGTGATGCAAAGCAAATGTGAAGTAGTATAATTATATGGAAAATATTGACGATTTTCCAAGGAACCCACTGTTTTTGTGAAACCCATTTTTTCAAATGGAAATTTCTCGTATATATAGGGACGTGTGTGTGTGTGTGTGTGTGTGTGTGTGTGTGTGTGTGTGTGTGTGTGTGTTGGATCAATGGGTTGATGGGGGGGGGGGGCACAGGAAAGCCCTGTGATCATGCTTTTCTAATGTGGAAGTTTTAAAGCATTAAATCACTCATATTTGTGTAGGATGGGCTGGGTGATTCACTTGATGAATGTATGTTGACAAATTCAGACATGCTATATTCTGGCTCGTGATTAGGCACTATACACACTGTGTTTGACATGTCACATTTACGGACTCCTGCAGATTTTTCATGTGATATGAACCTGACATTTTCGAAGATCAAAACATTGCTCTTATTTTCATCTGTCATCATGTATGTCATATACTTTTGTAGCTCGAGGAAAATATCTCAGATCATGTGCTGTGACTCACGAGCACCAAAGTGATACAAAACAAATTTCAAATTTATATACATGTATAAATGTTACTTTGGCCATTTAATAAAGAGTTTATGATGTATTTTATTATAAAGAAGTACAACCAATGAAAACACTCATTTGTCAGATTTTTACCAATACCGGCAAGTCGTCCATAATACTACGCGTACATTGACCATCACCGTATATAAGCATTTTGATATATACTTCATTTCTGTTTGTTTAAATGATAATAAACCATTGGCAAGTGGCATAATAATTGATTTAAGTAGTACAAGAATCTGTTTATGATTTAGACCAGCTGTTTGTGAATATCACGTAAGTCGTCGAAGCGTGAATGCGCGCCTTTAAGTTAAGGGCTGTAACTCTGGTGCATCCCTATGGATTCTTGGGAACATTTTTGAAATACAATCAGGACATCCTAGGAAGACATCTGGCACCATCGTAGTACATTCCCGGGGTGGGGGGGGGGTGCACGGTAGGCCCCGTCACCTTGGCAAGTATTGCTTCTTATAGATGATATGGCCGTGCAATAGCGGCCCCGCGCAATAGCGGCCCCGCGCACTAGCGGACCCGCGCACTAGCGGCCCCGCGCACTAGCGGACCCGCGCACTAACGGACCCGCGCACTAACGGACCCGCGCAATAGCGGGCCGACCCTACGAAAACAAGGGGGCCGGATTAGTACGGATTAGTACCCACGCGATACTTATCAAATATCCGCCTTAATTCGATCACACACACCGGCACACAAAGAAACACGTTCACACGCACCGACATACGCGTGATAGGGTGTCTTGTGAAAACAATGGTCAGTGATTTGACAGGTGTAAAGGACGTCGGAACTTTCGGATGAGGTGATAACTACCCGCAGAGCTGCAGTGGAGCTTCGGGGGCAATGCGCTAATTGCCCTGTCTTTGTCCGCGGTCACGCGTGCACAGTAGGGGGTGGGCCACACAAAATTAATTCGCTGTCTTGCCAGGACCGTAGCGAGGGGTGATTTGCACCGTTCGCGGAAAGCGTACTACTGGGAATTTTTTTTTTTTCCCGATAGAGAGAGGGAGGCTCGCTGACAGTACCTTGTGCATTCAGCTCTGTGAAAATAGAGCAAGCTTTGCCTCGTAATCTCAACTAGTCCGGCGGGCCAGTGGTAAAACAATTTAACTAGTCCGACGGTATTTTCACTAGTCTGCGGACTTTCGGACGAGTCTTTTCATAATGCCTGCTATGAGGCCACACTATCACCTTCAGGACAGTTTTATTTCTTACAAAAGTATCTGGATTCTAAAAAAATAAATATCTGATTAAATGATAATTACATGCACATAAAATAGCAACACTGTTTTGCCTTTCATTGAATCTACAGTCTTCCTTTAGGGGCACTCTGACACTAGGTACAGCTATACGTTAAAATTGGTTGGTAACTGCATGAAACCATGCCTTTCTTGGCTATTGTTAGATTGTCTCCAGAATCACAAGAGAGCCATAACTGTTATCAGAATCAAACAGACTGCAAGCATGTCAGAAAAAAGAATAGCAAAAAGCTCAAAACATCTTATTCTTCGACTAGTGGACAATAAACAAGAAAATGTACATGTACTTCCAAGTCTGGGGCTGAAAACACTTCTTCAGTGAACAGAAGAATAAACAGAGTTAAGGCTCCTTATTGTCCATGAAGATCATTGGCATTAGATGAACTGATATTGCTGATGATCTCTGATATACATGTACAATTGATGTCCTACTGTACAATCATGGCAAATACTTGGACATCACACACACACACACACACAGACACACACACACACAGAGTCAGTTTACAAACAAAAATACAAAAATGTAAGTCAAAAACTCCAAAATGCCTTGACTTAAAAACAAATTATACCACAAATACATCACATGAATTTAATTATGCAACAGTGCAAATACATGCAAACATAAAAAAAGCTTGAAAGTACATATGCCACATCAGAATCACCGACTGAACACAAGCAATTGAATACGATGCAGTTTCAATATAACAGAACTCAACTGTTTTAGAAAATCTCTTTGAAGATCATCATCGACAAACAAATATAAAGTGCTATCCTGGTTGAATCTGTTTAACAACTTAAGCACAGCTATACATCTTGTGAGCATACACAAACTGAACGAAAGATATACTCTGCTATCTTTCAACTGAACACAAGCAGTGAGACTGCAGATAAAAGTGAGTTGAACCATCTCAGAAAATTGAAATAAAGAATATCAACAAAACTTGCTGGTATCTCATTTCAGTAACAACAATTATGCTTCTATCATACAACAATGTTGAAGAAATATGTTTGTCAAATGCAAGTGATCTGTGCTCTTGAAATTGCTGAATACGTCAGGTGATAATATATAATATCACAGGCCAGTATCCAAGTCACAGTGGGTCCAAGCTGGCTAAAAAATGTACATGAAGTATTTGTTCTATTTGCATGCACAGTCCCTACATGGTCCACCCCTTGTCGTGGGGTAGTGGCTTGTGTACCTCACTGACCCAGAGAGCTACGCCAGCAGGAGCACATGCTCCTGGCAGGGTCACCCAAGCTGGACAGGTCGAAGGGTAGAGGTCAGACGAATGTGGACCACCTCTCCAAGAGGCTAAACGGGTTTGCGTAGGGTTAACAGCCCTACCTGTAAAAAACACTAAGTTACTGAAGCATCGACAGCAACAAACCGAGACATTCACCTGGGCGAGGAAGGGTCTCCATCCCGGAGACCTATGACGCATTGCAGTGAAAGCCAAAAGGAAGCTGCAAGGCCGACCCCCCTTCTAACACCCAGGACAACAACGAGAGTAGCCACATGGAACATCAGGACAATGTATGAAGTAGGAAGGACCATACAAGTAGCAAGAGAGATGAAGAACTACAAGATAGGAGTACTGGGACTGAGTGAGACAAGGTGGCTACAGACAGGACAGCTGAGAACCCGCAGGGGAAAAGGAAGAGAGGCCGGCCTCGCAACAGCTGGAGGCGGGACACTGAGGCAGAGCTATGTAAGCAGGGGACCAACTGGACTGGAGTGGCAAGACTAGCCCAGAACAGAGTGCGATGGCGAAGGGTTGTCGATGGCCTATGCTCAACGTGGAGCCAAGGGCCTAAGTAAGTAAGTAAGCATGCACAGTATTCCCGTTCCAGGGTACATCTGTACCTCTTACAGGGCGAACTATACAAACTCAGCCCCTGTTTGCCAACACCTACAAGAGGCTGTCCATGAAATGAACGACCAAACAGTATGGAGGCTTCTCTGTGGCTTATTAAAACCCTCTCTCTTTCATGAACTTGTCTGGCATGTGATGACCCCGTGGAAAACTCTTCACTGACTGCCGTTAGCTCACTGCTTTGAAACTGCAAGGGTTTTTTTTGTTGTTGTTTTTTTAACAAGATGTAAGATACACACCTGACCAGCTTGAAGCCTCGTGTTGTGGTAGTACGTACTACGCCAATGCTAGTGTGCATGTGAAGCTGCTGACTGGGCTGGTCTTTCTAAAGAAATTCACTACTGGTAGAAACTGCACAAGAAATGCATCATGCGTTCACAGAAAGCCACAGTTTTCTACTACTAGATGCTGTAAAGTTAAGAAAATAGCTTCCATGCCTAAATGGCACTCCGTCTCTTACAACAAACAGCCTTGAACCTTTGTTGGTGGCATTTTCTCCCCTCCATTCCTTACTTTCGCAAATTTGTTACTTTAAGGAGGCGACTTATGCCACATACAGTGAAACATCAATCAAAAATGCACACATAACAAATGGAATACACGAGA
>JACVVK020000512.1:187500-235000 GCA_018292915.2 Batillaria attramentaria
GTCCACATAAATAAACATATCAGATAAAGCACCTACAGCTCAGGAAAGGTCAGGTGCTATAAATAATCTATTATTATTATTATTGTTAAACCGAATACATGTGTATGTGGCTGGCCCATGTATGTAGCATGTGTTGTGAACACTTTCATCCCCTGCACTTCTGATTCAGTCCAAACGACCAGCACTACATACAAGGGAAGGATGTGCCACTGCTTGTGTGTCGCAGAATTGTAACTAAGGGATCCCAAAAGATCGTTTACCGCCAGGACTTCCAGCAACTTGACCCAAAGCAAAAAAGATAATGGCGATGAGACTTTAGCATTAACACGCTGGTGGCACATCTAATGGACGAATCACATGGACGTTGCTCTGGCCTTCTGGAAAACTGTTGTCATACCTGGTGATACCAGCCAGTTGGGATGATGAGAAGCTCTCCTGCCTTCTGCTCCACCTCAATATACTTTGCCGACTGGAACATCGGGTACTGACGCAACTCACACTCTTGTGCGAAGGCATCAACAGGACTGGAAAAGAACAAAAATACATGTAACAACAAACACTTGAGCTGGAAGCCTATCAACACTAATGGTAAAACCACCTTTGTTTGTGTTATTCAAACATAAGCATATATATCTTATGTGTATAATGCAAATGGAGATTAGCTGCTCAGTGTTCCTGACTGAACAGTTTGAATACATGTCCGCACAAATTGTCAAAACTCTTACGCACAAATTTGAGAACAGTGTGTCACAGGGGACACATGTTTTTCGTCTTGCCGTGACAAACAGCATTTTTCCAACACTCTCTCGGAAACTTGATGAACGAAAAGCGATCTGTAACTAGCAGCAGGCACTTGCAGCATTGCATTTCCGCCGGACACTTTTTGTCCAATCATAATGCTCCATTTCTTAAGCATGCAGCTTCCTTGCCTTGCCAATTCACTATGGCTGACACACTACAATTCACATATATCTCTCCTGCTTGAATACTTTTGTAAACAACAACAAGAAATGGTTTTGACTTTCACACTTTTTACGTTATAAGACCATGGACCTTCACAATTTACAAAAGGACCCTCAAAAATATGGAGAGAGGGTTCAAAGGACCCTTGTATTTTCGAATCACAGGGAACACAGCTGCTATACTCTGTATGCTCATGATGTAACCAGACTCAAGCACTTACAAACTGACCGACTGTGGAACATCAGCAGCATAAATGTTCCGTGCATATTAGATCGACAATGCTACGCCTGTATCTGCTGTGGGAAAATAAACAAGGTTAGAACAGCAGAGAAAAACAAGTATGACTCAGTCAAATGACAGCACAATACCTGTTGTACTTGTGACAGTCTAGAGGAAACCCACACTTGGCATCAGGAATAGTGTAAAGAAGGTCGTCCTGCCCAGGTGGGAACAGCTGCAAAACAACAACAACAACAAAAATGTCTGCATACAGGTATGTTGATTTTCAAGAAGTCCTCTTCTCATCTGAAATATGCAGCACACCTCAATCATGGTGATGGTGTGAATTTGAAGAGGACCCCCCCCCCCACAACAACAACAAAAATGTCTGCATACAGGTATGTTGATTTTCAAGAAGTCCTCTTCTCATCTGAAATATGCAGCACACCTCAATCATGGTGATGGTGTGAATTTGAAGAGGACCCCCCCCCCCCCCCCCCCCACAACAACAACAAAAATGTCTGCATACAGGTATGTTGATTTTCAAGAAGTCCTCTTCTCATCTGAAATATGCAGCACACCTCAATCATGGTGATGGTGTGAATTTGAAGAGGACCCCCCCCCCCACCCCAATCTTAAAATAGCTGTATGCATGCTGAATGGAGGGGGAAAATGCCCCTTAGGAAGCTTTGAGGAAGTTTGCTGAAGGAGGTGATGTTTCAACTGGGTATGGAAACAGTTTTCATAAACTGTACATCATCTGGTATTAGACAAATTTGGCTTTTGTTGGACCTGCGATGCTTTTCTTGTACGATTACTACGTAGTGAATGTCTATAATAAACAAACCAGCCCAGTCAGCTGCCTAACACTAGCCTTTGGGCAATATTACTGCAATGCGGGGCTTCGTAATAGTCTGTCACTTACATCTTGATATAAGTGGCTGTTTTGAAGCAAGGATCACGCGTAAGGCGCATTACATGAACAGTTGTCAACAAAACTGTTGTACACCAGACAAAATCACAGAGGCTTGACAGCTGAATATCTTTTATCAGCACAAACCCTTATAATGAACATGCTCAAAACACACTGAGTGAAGCGGTGCAGGAAATGTGGAAAACAAAAACACATTCAAACCTTCCACTTTTTCCTTCCATAAATTACTGCATTTGTTCCTGTCCAGTTGTATGGATCAATATGGAGATCTGAGCGACTGTGAGCAGTGCCCCATAGCAACATACAATCCCATGGCCGAATTTCTGCTGGGAACTGTTGGAAAAAGTCTTCCTCTGTGTACATCTGCAACACAAATGTACAAAAGGGGGTAACAATAGGTTACCTAGCATGCACCGAAGCTCCCTAATAAAGTCAATATGCATAGTGTTCTTATCAGTTTCACACTGGGACAGAGGTAACTCACAATTTTTTTTTTTTTTTTTTTTTTTTGCTAACTATGTGCCCCTTTTCCCTCGCCTGTGCACCTATTCCCTTCCTAGTTACTTGTATACACACAGTTCTTATCCCCCATCTACAGTACAGCCAACCACTACCAAAAACCAGCAACTCCCCTCCCCCACCCCCCAACCTTCACCTCAGGAGGGTGCACCTGAATAATGCAGATTGTCTTTTTTCCAAAACAATACCAATCAATGTCAGTTACAGTTCACCCTGTAATAATAGTAGGAAAAAAAGCGCCACTGAGTGAAGTCAAAGCCTTATCTCCAAAACCAAACTCATGCCACTTAATGCTGTGACAGGCAGGCTAAGTCAGAGCTTTGATTTCCCGTGGAGCTATGTATAAGGGCAAATTGCCCTGGTTAGCCGTGAAAGTATAGGACATTTGTCCTAAATATCATCCATTGTAGCATAGAAATGATGGGATATCAGCGATCGTCAAATGCGCTCGCCCGCTCGCTTTCGCTACCAAATTTACCGTCGGGCGAGTGAAAGCTCCGGTAGCGGTAGCCCGAATGGCGAGCAGGAATTCTGAGATGAATCAGAACCTAGCAGCCACTCCGGCTTCCAGAGTTTTTTTTCGGGCTACCAGTTTTGTTCAGGGTGGTAGCCCGAATGGCTACCATGGTCCTGACACATTTGACGATCGCTGGATATATGTCCATCTTGGTAAGAAAGTAATCGGACATTCTGAAAATAAATTGGTCTATGACCAATGTCCGATGCAGTAAGGAATAACAAAAACAAACTGAAAGAAACAAGGCCTACAAGTACAACACTAGGATGTGGTTCAGGTGGACACTAGACTCACACTGGGGGGCACCTGCTGACGTAGTTCAGGCCTCGTTGTTATAAACAGCTCATCCACCAAGTACGTCCAGTAGTGGGGATTGCTGATGTTGATGTGCTCGATGAAATAACGAAGAGGCAACGACAAACCCTGTGCATCTCTGAGTGTACCCTGCAAACACAAGCAAACGTCAGTTCATTTTCCTGCAGTGAAAAATTAAAATAAAATAAATTAAATTTTAAAATCTCCAAATATGGGAGAACTGTACATAATTCCAGCTGCACTGGTATGTAATTCCTGGCAGCTGGGAACTCAAATTTGGATCCTTAAGAAAACAGCTCAACATGCACACCCAACTGGCTTTGCAAAATTATGTACAGGTCATCACTTGTTCTGAATTCAAAACTAATGCAGCCCCCCCCCCCCCCCCCGAAAACAAACAAACAAAACGAGTCAAAGACATTAACAATGCAAAAACCCCCATATAAACAAATGCATGTCAATACAAACTACTTATTGCACTGGTGTTGAAACTGTTTTCTCAATTAATCAATTGATGTATTCTGACCCAAGGGCATGCATGCAGTTACAATACAGTTCTGACAGGGAAAGGTCTTCTGATCTATCTGCCCTGCCGATGATGTTTATATTGTTCAGCTGATACTGCATAAACATGCACAAACCTTGACTGCCTTCATCACTACACGCTGGTCTCCATATGTTCTGTTCAACATCTCCTGGGTCCAGTTGCTGGCCGGCCAAGAGTTTACTACATCAGTAATGATGACAGGCCTGTAAAAAGTATTAAGTGCATACACACATACAACATTGAGACTTCGGCTTAAGAGGCACACCAACGCCAACAGCACACGGACCAGGTACAACGTTGGACTTCTCAGGAACACAGACACACAAGCTGCATTCCGGATCAGCCTTTCCAACAGGTTCCAGCCACTGCAAGACCTGATAGAAGACAGTGAAATGGACATCGAGACACAGTGGGAACACAGCAAGAAACTCTGGCACGACACATGCGAAGAGGTCCTTGGCAAGAGAAAGACCCAACATAAGGAATGGATCTCTGCTGATACCATCCAGAAGCTGGAAGTTAGGAAAGAGAAGAAAACTGCACTGAACACGAGCCGAACAAGAAGAGCTAAGGCAAAGGCACAAGAGGAATACACAGCAGCTGACAGAGAAGTGAAGAGGAGCACCAGGAAGGACAAGAGGGACTACATCGACAACCTGGCCAGTCAAGCAGAGGAAGCAGCCCGACAAGGGAATCTAAAAGACCTGTACCAGGTGACCAAGAAGCTCGCGGGCAAATTTCAGCAGACAGACAAACCAGTGAAGGACAAGAACGGGCACCCACTGACAACAACTGAGGAACAGCTGAAGCGATGGGCAGAACACTTCAGGGAGCTGTTAAATCGCCCCATCCCTGAAACACCACCACACATCCCACCAGCTGAGACAGAACTACCCATCAACTGCGACAAGCCCTCTAAGGCGGAGATCAGGAAAGCCATCATGACACTGAAAAATGGGAAAGCTGCAGGGCCGGACGAGATACCAGCAGAAGCCATTAAAGCAGACACAGAGACAGCCGTCAACATGCTGCACAGCCTGTTCAGCAAGATCTGGGAGAAGGAAGAGGTGCCAGCCCAGTGGAAAGAAGGGATCGTCATCAAGCTGCCAAAGAAAGGGGACCTCAGGGACTGCAGCAACTACCGAGGGATCATGCTCCTGTCAGTGCCAGGCAAGGTTCTCAACAGAATTCTACTGGAGAGGATGAGAGAGGCAGTCGACCCCATGCTCCGAGACCAGCAGGCAGGCTTTCGCAGGAACAGGTCCTGCGCTGACCAGATTGCCAGCCTACGCATCATTGTGGAGCAGTCACTGGAGTGGAACTCCCCCCTCTACATCAACTTCATAGACTATGAGAAGGCCTTCGACAGTGTAGACAGAGAGGCGCTGTGGAAGCTGCTAAGGCACTATGGAGTTCCCGGGAAGATCATCTCCCTGATCCAGTGCACCTACCAAGACATGAGCTGCAGGATTGCCCATGCCGGCCAGTTGTCAGAAAGCTTCGAGGTGAAGACCGGAGTCCGCCAGGGATGCCTGTTGTCCCCGTTTCTCTTCCTCCTGGTCATCGACTGGATCATGAAGACCACTACAGCAGGCAGGAAAAACGGGATACAGTGGACACTCTGGACGCAGCTGGATGACCTCGACTTCGCGGACGACCTGGCGCTCCTGTCTCACAGCCACAGCCAGATGCAGGACAAGACTACGTGCCTGGAAGCCACATCAGCCGGAACAGGGCTCAAGATCAACAGGAAGAAAACCGAGCTGATGAAGATCAACACCACTGCCAACACACCAGTCACAGTCGGTGGAGAGCCCATCAGGGAGGTGGAGTCTTTTGTCTACCTGGGGAGTGTGGTTGATGGACAGGGAGGCACAGACCGAGACGTCACAGCCAGAATCGGCAAGGCAAGGGCAGCAATGGTCATGCTGAAGAACGTCTGGGCATCCAAAGTTGTCAGCATAAGAACCAAACTTCGCATCTTCAACTCCAACGTGAAGTCAGTTCTGCTCTACGGATGCGAAACACGGAGGACAACGAAGACGATGCAGCAGAAGATCCAGACATTTCTCAACACCTGTCTGAGGCGCATCTTCAACATCCGATGGCCAGAGAAGATCCGGAATGAAGAGCTGTGGGAGCGAGCGGGGCAGGAACCAGTGGCCAAGCAGATCCTGCGGAGGAAGTGGGGCTGGATTGGACACACCCTCAGGAAGCCAGCATCCAGCACCACACGCCAAGCCCTGACATGGAACCCGCAGGGGAAAAGGAAGAGAGGCCGGCCTCGCAACAGCTGGAGGCGGGACACTGAGGCAGAGCTATGTAAGCAGGGTACCAACTGGACTGGAGTGGCAAGACTAGCCCAGAACAGAGTGCGATGGCGAAGGGTTGTCGATGGCCTATGCTCCACGTGGAGCCAAGGGCCTAAGTAAGAAGCATACACACATATATACCAGCAGCATCAGCACATACATCATATTTAAATGCATGGACTGAAGGCTAACAATCTCATACAGACAAAATTGTGTTTATTTCAATATTTTCATGACTGTGTTAGGTCCATCTAAATGGACTTGGGCTGGCGCTCTGACAGATATTGACACCCATATATATGCTTGCGCCTGCACACACACACACACACACACACACACACACACACACACACAGAGTACAATTTCAAAAATTAAATTACCCAACGCAAATTTTTACAATAACTCACCATTTAGCATCATAGAGGTCCCAGAATTCTTGCAAACTGAGATCGCTCCGCCGTTCCACTCCTGGTGTCTTTGGTTCATGATCATAATCTTCAAGAGCCAGTTTCCTTTCCTCCATAGCCAGCTCATGATTATACACGTACACTGGATAAATATAGGTTTTATTTTCTGTTTCTTCAGTTTTGTCAGGCTTGGTGTAAGACTCCCAGAGAATTGAGACAGAAATAGTGCTGAACATGGTGAGAAGTGCAACCCAGGAAAATACAGCGACAGAGCTCTGCCCATAAGCATTATTCCAGTTCCGTTTCGAGGAGCGTGAACCAGGCTTCATGTCTGATACTACGTAGGCTGCGGCTGTATATCAAAATTAATGTTCTGGTTATGGGGCATCACTGTTGCTTCTTGCTTGATCCCTAGAAAAGATAAGCAAAGTGAAGATGTGTAGACGCAAGAGCTAATTCCGATATCCAACAAAGGTTCAAGTGCATGTCCTCACTTCGGCAACCATCATCAAGGTACAACGACGCGAGTGCTAGTGTACACCTGCATCAGCATCTAAGACTTGCAGCAATGAGTCTATATCCAGCTTTTGCTGCAGAATGTACAATGCATTAGAGCTGAAACGCATTCAAAAAGAAAACAATTTTACATCGAACACTTGCAGTCAAAGCATTTGACCACTGAAGCACCCCCAGCAGCAGCCGAAGATGAAGTTTATACACGTTGCCATCCAAACGCACTTTCTCCCCAACAGAAATCCACTTCCTGTTCCTACAAATCCGGGGATTCATGTCACGTGACTTATGTTGTACTACGGCCATCTTGGTTCGGTGCTGTCGTGTGCTAGCTTGAAACGAATTCGTGGAAAATCACCACAGTTTCCTCTTCGAGGCGCTTTTACTGAGAAGTACGGATTGAGAAATGCAATTTTCTGTAACATGTAATGTCATGGGGGTTGCATCTGACTCCTGCTGGCGATTTTCACCACTAACATCTGGCATTGTATGCCTTGTTTTGGTTGCATGGGAAATCATTCTCGCAGTCTTCGTGCTGTGGCATTGATGCGTATGGTATGGACCCATGATAAGCATGCTGTTAAGGAAACCAGAAACAGACCACAGTAAACATCGACTGTGATGTTTTACGTTATTCACACCGAGGGAATCTGGAATACATACAATGTATACATGTGGCAAATTAGATACCCCAGTAGTGGCCTGACATGTGGCATATCGGTCAATCCCGACTTTTCTTTCTAAAAGGTTTTGTCAGCGCAGCATGAATAAATAGCATAAAAATTGCGGTGGCCCAGGGTCCATAACTTTTCATACAGAGACGTCAAGGTAAATTTAGAGTTTTGATGTTAGCGTTCTGATAGGGCTGGAGGGTAATTGTGCAGGTTGGAAGCTTAATACAAGTTGAAACCAAGAAAGGTATGGTAGACTTCTCCTCGGCGCACATATCCATCTCTGCAGAAATGCTCACGGTGCCGCAGGGCTGGAGGACGAAGCAGTGAAAGCCTGCTGCCGCAAAGCACTACTTCATCTGCAAACCTCCACCCTGCTAATAGTGCTATTCACTCTGGTGCGTGCAACAGTAAATTTCTGTTTACCATGACACCGGCCACAGCCTACTCTTCTTCGAAAGATGAACGTGGGATTTTTAGCATGCACACTTGATGTATACATGTGCGTCCGTGTGTACATAAAGGCGAGACAGGCACCGTAAACGAGTCTGCACATGGATTTGACTCGATGTGGTAAGGAAAAATCCCACCATATTCTTGCCCACCGGGCACACGAACCAGGCAGCTCTGGATCCGAAGTCGGATGCCTTAACCACTAGACCAAACCCCATGTCAAAGGGTAGTAAATAAGGGCTCAGTAAAGTTCAGCATACATGAGCAGGGATGGATTTACTCAAATATATGCCAGTGAAACATTGTCTCCTGGACCAGTCATTTTTATGAGACATTTTCATTTTCTATGAGACAATTAAGTTCACCCACATCACTCTGTCACATGTCTGTGCCGAGAGCCTGTTCCTAAGTGCAGTGACGTTCAGGAAAAGGACCTCTCGATCGCAGAATTGAGAAAACTGATAACACGCCAATATTTTTTGCAACTCTTTCGAGCGAGAGTTCCTGGCAGCGCGCGCGGCGAGCGGGATAAGTAAGCCTCATCACTAAAATTAGATTAGTGTAACAGACTCTGACTGACACAGACAGCGCATCTCTGCTTCGCGTTGTCAAGTGCGCTTGTGATGTCATGTTCGTGCGACATGACGCATTTTGCAAAATTTCTATGCGACAATTTAAATTTATCAAAATATGAGACATAGTCGCATAGCGCACAAGAAAATCGATCCCTGCATGAGTACTCAATTCTGATGGCTGTTTTGCAGGAAAATCAACCACAGTTCATCAGAAACAACAGCAATGGCGGACACAATGAAATTTGGTCCTGAATGGTAACTGTTCACAGTTGTGGTCATTTGTCATTTCTCTCATTTAATTGTAATTTCCATTGTCTTACACTTTCTGTGCCTTTTGTTTTAGGTTCACTGTAAAATTGAGATCATAAGAAGTTCCTTGTGCTTATTAAAAAGAAATCAATTGTGTTTTCGAGTAAAGCAAACAATGTAATGTTTACAAATTACATATATTCTCCTTTTTTTCCCCCTCTCTTTTTCTCATGAAAATTTAATGGAATTTAACTGTTTGTTGTCGCAGATGTAGACCTACTAGCTCTGTATAGTTTGTAGTGAACAGATAGATCTGTAGTCCACCGGAAAAAGGACATTGAGGACAAACACCCACCCACCCCTGTAGTCCACTGTATGTTTCTGTGACTGGATGTGACTGTATCGTGTGTCCAAAAGGTTGCGAGCACTCTCTGACGGGGGAGCTGGGGCCACACCAGCGCCGGCTGCCGCTCCCAGATCAGGTGTCAAGATAGCAGATTATCGATACGGGCGGGAGGAGATGCTAGCCTTGTTCCAAGCACCATACGATCCACCGGAACACCTGCGAGAATTTCCTCACATATTTGTTGAAGACACGCAGAAACCGATAGTTATGATGCCCTTGTCTGAAGACGAGCAGGTGACACATTACACTCGCTTCTGAGTAACTCTTCCTTTCTGGGGATTCTGGATAAACAAATTTTCGTCCATCATTGAAAAAAAAGGGGGTCTCTGATTGAGATTCCTGCTGTATCAGTGTATGTGTGATTCCGAAAAATTTGCCGCGGAATGTAAAACTTCTTCATGACGAGAGAAAACTACAGGTGTCTATAGTTCTATCTGCGGAATGCTGATTTGGGTTTAGCATAAATAAAATAAAAAATGTGCTATTTATGAGAATACGTAAATTATAACTGCTTTGAGATCGTCTTTTTATCCAGATTGCTTGGCTGATGGTTCCACAGATTGAACCCAGCATCCACACCCACATGAATTGCCTGCATTCACTTGCATTCTAGATATCAACACGCGGAGCGAAGGGTCTGCTTAGGTGTTGAAGGTTTTAGAAATAGGCCTTATGTTATAATATGTTCAAACTGAATTGATTGACTGGATTTTTGCAGAGAATCATGTCACAAGGTGTCAACAGTACAGTTGTGCTGCGAACAGGCAGAGGTGGGGGGCCGCCACTGCGAGGTGGCAGAGGGGGAAGTGTCGATCGCGGCAGAGGAAGAGGTTTGCATTGTTACGACCGTATGGACATTTTTACAGCCAAACAAAATTGTCAAGTCTTACTGAGAACAGAGTTCTGCTTTTTATTTCTTGATTTTTTTATTTCTTGATTTTTTTTATTTATTTTTTTTGGGGGGGGGGGGGGGGGGGGGGCTATTTTGCACTATGTGAATAAAAATCCCAAATCTGACTTACCTGGCAGTAAATGGGAGTCAAAAGAATCTGTCAAACCCTATGCATTAAGACAGCATCCCCTGTGTGTTGTATTCTGCAATTTGTGATCAAGTTGTGACGTCATGCTATACTTTGAAGCAAACTTGAAAACTAGTTGACTTGAAAAAAAAAATGATTTATTGTTTGAATTTTTACCTCTGAGCGTTTACAAGTTTACTTTTGCTGCAGTCACATTGGGTCAACTGTTACTTGCAGGCCGTGGTAGAGGGGAGGTGTTTAGTCAGAGAGGCGTGATGGAGAACGGGGATATTGGTGGGTTTGGTCGTCCACGGGGGCCCAATAAAGATGGCTGGGAAGAGGTGTAAGTATGGCACGGGACTTCATTATATTATCAAGCGCTCTGCTGACTTACATATTGTTTGCGTGTTTACACTTACAGTGATCTGTGCACAGAATGAACAATATTTATATTAGTATTGATCACGCGTGCACGCACACACACGCACACACATGGAAAACTGAACAATGTATTATTACACTACAGTTCTGCAACCCATTACTTCAGTAGACTTGGTCTGGCTACCGTTTGGATCAGTTGTGACTGTCCTTTTGCAGCCATGCATGTGGCATAGCTCAATACAGACTAAACGGTCACTTCATGAAGCTCTCATGCTTGAAAAAAGAGAACCTGTTTCCTAATTTTCACCATTTAACCTTCCGGCTACGTCGTGGGTAAAAAGTTGCACACACATTGCTTTAGATGAACGTATCTCGGTCAATATTTAGGTCACACCTTTGAAATTTCATGACTTTGTCAATAAATGGTTTGACTATGTTCATGCCCAAAATTGTGGTGTTTAACTTGTAATTAGCAGAGTAATTAAACAATAAATAAGAATAAGTTGTGAATTGCCTATATAAAAACCATGGGTAATTTGTTTCCCACGATGTAGGACTAGGAATAAGCTACAATCTGCCTATATAAAAACCATGGGTAATTTGTTTCCCATGACGTAGGACTAGGAATAAGTCAAAAATTACCTATGTAAAAACCATGGGTAATTTGTTTCCCACGACGTAGGACTAGGAATAAGTCGAAAATTACCGATGTAAAAACCATGGGTAATTTGTTTCCCACGACATAATAACTAGGAATAAGTCGAAAATTACCTATGTAAAAACCATGGGTAAGTAGTTTCACACGATGTAGGACTAAGAAGTTTTTTAGCGACGTAGCCGGAAGGTTAATGGCACAGTTTCCCAACATCAAAATGACCATTACGTTGACTTAGAGCTAAATTTATGTTTTGCTTACAAGTTGCACCCATGCATTTATTGCCTTGATGGGTGTGTTCAGGGAGTTGACAGTTTTGGGTGGTTTATTTACTCAGAGGTCGAAAGATAGACCGCAGTTTTCCCCGGCCATACGATGAGACAGGAAGTAGTGGGCACCCACGTTACACACGCTCGATGAGCGACAACTGGCGAGACAAGGGCGCAGCAGCTGGGGAGGAAGAGGACGACGGGGACTGGAGAAAAGCTGGCCGAGACAGATGGAGTGAGTATACATCTTGTCTGTCTTGTGTTAGTGCTCAGGTGGCACTTTCGGTATGAGTCCTAATCTCTCAGCAGTAAAATAAATCTTAAATTTGATTTGTAATGAGCCGCTGACCTCAAGTTTTGAAAGAATACTGCTGTTGTGTGACGCGACTACTTGAACATTGTGTGAAGCTTGTAATGGTGATGGTGGGTTTTCAGATTCCCTTGTTATTTTGTGACTGTTGATTGTCAACTAGGTACAAGGACAAATTGGAGGGGGCCAGGGAGGGGCGGCCTCGATGCAGAACCTCGCAATGGAGCCTTCAGCAGGGGAAGGGGGTTTGACACGGATGAGAGAGGGAGGCGTGTTGGTGAGCCGTGGGAGTCGGAAGGTATGGAGCGCAGGAATATCGGCTTCATGGCTCTGTGTGTGTGTGTTGGGGTGGGTGTGTGTGTGTGTGTGTGTGTGTGTGTGTGTTGCTTTTTAAGTTTATTAGTTGGTTGATTGGTTTTCTGTTGGGGTAAGATCGACAGCATGCAGCTTCTTTTTTATCATGAGGGTAAGCACAGTTGAGAAGCAGAATATAATTTGGTGGGTTGTATTTTTTTTTTTTTGGGGGGGGGGGGGGGATATTTTACCATACAGAAGTTTTTTTACGTAACTGATTTGAAGGATCACCTAATGAAATGTGTAGCACAAACATCTGTACATCACATGTTAAATGAAATAGAACATGTAGTTGAGTGACTGCGAGTGACTGTGGATGTTTAGTGTTTTGTCCCTCTCACAACAGATGTTCCAGAGTGGGCAGAAGATGGAGCAGATGACGTGGGCACGTTTGATTCAAGTGGAGCGTTTGTCTCCAACAAACTACAGGTACAGAGAAGCATTGTAATGGTCTGTGTAAAAAAACAAAAATAAACCAAGACAACTTTCACCATGCTTTACTTGAAACAAACTGTGGAACCTAAGTCTTGCTTTTCAACGTGAAACGGCTTTCTGTGTTCAGTAGCAGTTACTTACATCAAATTCAACCATAGAGAAAGTGATAGAATTCACCTAAAAATGCACAGTGGTGGTGGCGTTTTGTGTTGATGGTGGTGACATTTTCCAACTGTATACTTGGCTTACCTCCCTATGTCTGTAACACAAGTGGCACTGAAATTTCAGATAGCTTGAAATGGTATGGAGTAAAAGTTTGCGCTTAGGGTGTGCAGCCTAACGGCTTTAGTTTTGTTATTTAGAGTAATTTATAGCAAAGTAGTAGCATACTGCACGTAGCGATATGAATGTGTGCGCTTGAGTTTTAGCATTTTTGGGGGTCTTGCTTTCAGGGTCGCGGCTTCCCCGCTGATGGTGGTGCAGTAGAGGAGCAGTCAGCTGAAGATAATGACACGTCTCCCAGATCACAGCAACAGGTGAGAAGTTCTTGATCATACAGGTGGACAGCTGTCTGTGATAAAATTTCCCAAGTAGTAGCATGCTGTATGGCATTTATGAAGAATTCAGTTGCAGCCCTTGGGGTCATGTCAGCCTGATTACTTCCTGTAGCTCTGATGTCTGTGTTGTGGGGATGTCAGTGTTCCTGATGACGTACAGGTGTGCGTGTTTGTACGCACAAAACTCTTAAATTGGCACACAAATTTGAGAACAGCACGTCACAGATGACACACGTTCTTGGTCTCGCCATGATGAACAGTATATTTTCAACCCTTTCCCGGAAATTCGATGATCAAAAAAACAAACTGTAGCTAGCAGCGGACACTTGCAGCATGGCATTTCCGCTGAGCCACTGTGCACGTTTTGACACTTTTTGTTCAGTCGTAATGCTCTAGTTGGTAAGCATACGGGTTCCTTGCCTGGCCAGTTCGCTATGGCTAACATGCTACGATGCACATACATCTCTCAAAATTGAATACGTTTGTAAACAACAAGAAGAAATGGTTTTGATTTTCAGACTTTTTATACCAAAAGACCATGTACTCTCAAACTTTACAAAAAGACCCTCACAAATATGGAGAGAGGGTCCCTAGTACCCTTGTATCGTGAATCACATGGAACACTGGATGTGGTAGGTTTGAAAGCTTCTGGCACAAACTTCGTTCTGCGCTCGCTCAGTACGCTTGTGTAAATGTTCCCCAGAGGGAAGCACCCTGGCGTCGCAGAACACAAGTGGAAGAGGACAGCGACTTACAAAGTCAGCCCCCACCCCAGACACGAGAAAAACTGTCCAATGGCACGTCAGGACCACATCCCGGAAACAGAGAGGCTCCTCCTGCGTCATCACTCCCCAACACCAGTGCTCCGCCCCCCTCCATGTCGGTGGCGGGTGTGGTCCCTCCCCAGCCTGCACAGAGTGGTCCTCCTCCAGATGTTGCTAGTGTTGATGCTGCCAGTGCCATGCAGCAAGCAGAACTCATGGCAGAAAGTCTCGCAGCTGAAGCTGTTGGTGAAGTGAGTTGCTTCTATGTGTGTGTGTGTGAGTGTGTGTGTGTGTGTGTGTGCGTGTGTGTGTGTGTGTGTGTGCGTGCGTATGTGTGTGTGAGTGTGTGTGTGTGTGTGTGTGCGTGTGTGGAGAGAGAGAGAGAGCTTGTGTACTGTCTAAAGACAAGATGCATGGATCATCACAGTTTTTAACCTTTACGCATCGGGACGCGAACCGGCTCGCGTCACTCTCAACAGCCGTAGGCACCGAGCCGCGAACCGATTCGCGTCATCCTAAACGGCCAGCAGCTACATGCGCGTCAGCAGGGAAGTAGGTCACTGGCCAAGCTCGCGATGTCAAAGAGTTAATTGGTACATGACAGTTTCACTCCAAGGAGGAAATATTGAACCGAAACATCAAGGACACTGGATTTTTTTGTGTCAGGTTTTGCAATCCTTTTTTAAACTGTAACAAATTGTGAACTATTTTGTGAGCAGCATGTAACATGCAGAAATTGTAACAAATTGTGAACTATTTTGTGAGCAGCATGTAACATGCAGATTGATTTATTCTGTTTTTCCTGGCTGATTTTCAGACACAAGAGCCAGTGAATGGCGGACAAGCATCAGACGACGAGAACGCTCTCAAATGGTTTTACACTGATCCACAGGGAGAAGTACAGGGTAGGTTCAAGATGTGATAGTTCACACTGATAAGTGACCAATTCTCAGAAAGTGAACATAGATGCCAAAAGAGCATTCTATTAGTAATAATGATATAGGAGACTTGCAGGGCTCTTGTACACAACAGGCTCTAAGCGCCGTACATACTGACAAAAATCAAAACAGGTACAGTTAGTGACACACAGGCAGCACAAAGCAACCACATGAAAACAAACGTTACACACCAAGAAACAAATGCAGAATACTTATATAAAAACAGCTTATATACAGATACCACACACATAGGCAACATGTAGGCACACGTAGGCAACATGTAGGCAATGTACCAAACTGCAAGTTCTGTGGGAAAAAACAGCAGATACACTAATTACCGGTTAGATAAGTCCTTGTTTGTTGTAGGTCCTTTTACAGCAGACGAGATGTCACAGTGGTTCAGCGCAGGTTACTTCACCATGAATCTTCTGGTCAAACGAGGCTGTGACCAGCAGTTCAATCCACTAGGCAAGTTGACCATCACATAACAGTGTGCTGCTAGTTTATGATCGGATTTTAACACAGTGGTTCTGGTTTTTGCAAGTGTGTGCATATGTGTGCAGGTTTGTTTGTGTGATTGTTTACATGTGTTAGTGTTCATGTGACAGAATTAACCCACATTTGATTTTTGTGTTTCCTCGATTATGAGCTGGTCATCTCTGCGTTTCCACATTGAAATGCAGGAACAACGGAATTCTTCTAATTTTTTGGTTCAAAAGTTTTCTGGCAGATCTTGGGGGTTTTAAACACAACAGTAGCTTGATTCTTTTGTACCATTGTTACAGCACTTGCAGAACAGGAGCTTTGATCAGAGTGAATGTCTGTTTTCAGGGGAGCTAATTAAAAAATGGGGTCGTGTCCCTTTCTTACCCGGCCCTGCACCACCTCCAGTCTTGGTATGTTGAATCCTTTTGACACACGTGTCTGTTATATGCAGAATAGACTTTTCTTATGGTTGGGAAAACTTGGATTGAAATTTTCACAACTGCAAACAGATAACACGAAGATGCGTTCTGGTAACTTGTATTGCAAATATGCAAATCCTGCCCCCCTGTCAGGTTTTCGGAGCCTGTGTATGCAGCTTGCATGTGTCATTCAGCAAAACGGCCTGAGTACCATGGATTTCATAAGCACTCAGATCCTTTTCCAATCATCAGTACACAATAGGTTTGACTTGAACTTGCAAGACCATCGTTTCCCTTTCCATGATTTTAGACAGGTCTTTGATACACGTCTAAACGTTTTAACTGTTTATACATGTGTTTATTGTAACAGCCAAACACACCTGCTGCTGTGGAAGTTGTGCCCATCAGTTCTCAACCAGCTCTGTCAATACAGCAGCCCACGCCTACCTCAGTCCCTGCCCCTATCCCCGCCCCAATCCCTGCCCCCTCCTTCCCTGCTGTCCCTGTGAGTGCAGCGGCTGACCCCATCTTGATGCAACAGCAGCTTCTTATCCAGCAACAGATACTGCAGCAACAGCTGGTCATCAGGTGTGTGTAATTTAAAACATTATTGATTGGAATCTAGAGGCCTTGTTCAAAATGTTGCAGGCTAAAATGAGCTTGCATGCTCATGTAAATTGCACTTGTTTGCTCACACATGGAAAACCATTGAACATTACGTTCGTATGGTGTGAAAGGTCAGTGGATGGTCCATGGTTTTTTGGGTTGTTTTTTTTCAGTTTAGACTTGAAGGCAGTGTAACCAGAGATGATTTCTGGCCAGAGTTTATACTGCAAAACCTTTGCATTTTACAGTTTTACTTGCCAAAATATTAATGGTAACTTTCAGTGTCTTTTCAGTTCAACTGGTCATTTCACACCATGGGCAGTAATATGCTGGCATTGGTGCCATAATTCTGTTATTACTGTATTCTCTTACAGTGCTTTGTTAGCTTGGTGGTGCATGCCTGGCATGGAAGCAAGATGACTGACTACTGACTACTTCTGTTGTGATTTCAGGCAGCTGCAGATGCAGACGTTGGCCCAGCTCCAGGAGCAAGAGAGCTTCAAGGCGCTTGACCCGATTCAGCAGCAACAGGTCAGCATGCAGATGATGCAGGCCAACCCGCTTCTCTTGCAGCAGATGCAGACGCTGCAGCACTTGCAGCAAATACAGCAACAAACACAGCAGCAGGCATCGCAAGGACAGACACAGTCAGCAGTCCCACCGCAGCAGCTGGCACCGTCACAGTCGTAAGTAGAGATGACCTCACAATGGAAGATTTTTACAACTAATGAGACCTATAGCTTTTCATGAGCGAAGTTGGTGTGGTCAATGAGAGGCAGTCAGGATATAACTGTGACATCAGAAGTTTTTGACAGAATAGGGTTAGCAGCTGTGAGTGAAAGGTTACATTATTTTCACAATTCTAAACACCATACTCAGATTTTTGGATTTTTTTTTTTTTTTCAAAAATGTGTTCCAAGCATTGATTCGGTGACATGTTTGTTAATCTGGAGTTTTGGGGTGTGGATGTCTTTTTCTGAAAACATATCCTGTATAGCTCTTGCACTTGCTGACGTGGTGTATGTGCCCCCTCCGCAACTCCCTCCCGCCATGCACTCTGCAGTCAGTGTAATGTATGTTACATCAAGAGGAGCACTTTCAGTAGTACTGATAGTGATACACTGCCGTGTCTTGCAGGTCTGGTGTAGAGGCAGGGTTGTCGGCCTCACCACCAAACTTCCACAGATCTCTCTCTCAGCCCGTGCCAGCCACAGACAACCAGAGCGACACCCCTTCCATTTGGGGCTCAACACCGCCACCTACAGGTCATTTTTTTGTAGTCAGTCATTTGTTCTGTGTTTGTTTTTTAAGGTCTTTGCTTTCCTTGTTTCTCATCTGAAGTTTTGATTTCCCTTCGGGGATTTTTGTTGCATCAGTGAGGTCACACATAATGAAATTTGGTTCTGTTTGCGTATTTTACTGTTTTGATATTACCACTACCAGCATTAGGCAGGAAAAAAAAATTCATTGGGGGAGAAAAGAAGGGGGGGGGGGGGGGGGGGGGTCTGAATAAATTAAAATTTTTATTGATTATTCATTTATTGGAGATTTTTGTGTGTGTGTGGGGGAGGTTTGTTTTTTCGTTTTGTCATTTCTGCTCATGGTGTTTTCAGGTGCTTGGTCACAACCCAACAGTGTGTGGGACCTAGACAATGGGTCGGCTCCAATGCCACCGGCCATGAAATCAGAACTGGACAAGATCCGGCTGGTGGGTTGAATATACACTGCAGCTGCATTCTTCCTCTTTCGTAGTCTCATTTATCATAGCCACTGCCTTTCCTCCCACCAAGAACAGTCCATTATAACCATTTGTCCTATTCCTAATTTTGTATGTATCATACAGCAGAACATACAGTTTGTCCCCATGGAAGTATTTGAATGTTCATAGTTGTGCTCCATTCTCTACCATTGTTTGGCCATCAGACTTAAACCACCATGGTGCTTAGGCGCTTACACTAAATGATGGTAGCTGTACATCAGGGTTGCACATTTTCCACAGCTTCTATAGGACAAAGTGTCCTGGAAACAGCAAAGTGATAGGACACAGTGTCCTGGCCACTTAGTGGCAATAAAGATTTTCATAGGACAAATGTCTGCTTGAGGTGGGAAAAATAGGACTTTTGAAATTTTCATAGGTCAATGTCCTGGGACCGACTTAAATGTGCAACCCTGGTACATGCACGCTGAAATGTTCTTAAACCACCATGGTGCTTAGGCGCTTACACTAAATGATGGTAGGTCTATAGGAAGCTGTACATGCACGCTGAAATGTTCTTGCCGCTAGAAAAAACGTAACCCTTCCTCTGCTGTTAATTCTCCCCTCCAGTGGAGAACTCAGGGCTTCAGATCTTCCACCTTTCAGTGCATTTCCACCTTTGGCTACAAAATTTCCTCCTCTGAAGCACTTAAATAATGCCAAATTCCATAGGTTTTTGTGTTATTCTAAAAAAAAAAAAAAAAAAAAAAAAAATGTTTACTCCTCTGAAACGCTTAAAGTTAAAGTATGAAAAATGCACAAAGTTGCACAGATTTTAGTCTGATTTTTCAAAAGATCTCCAGCTTCCTGGACACCCCTCACGTAAATGCAACTGCTATGCAGATGCGCACACCTCGCTTTACCACTTAGTAAATGCTACACACAAAAAAACTCGGGACCAGCCATGAAAAACCAGAGAGGAGAAATTATCGTAATTACTCGATAATTACAGAGACTTTACCAGTGAAAGTTGTATGTACGTGTTGGGTACATGTCGAGGACAAGATGCCTGCAAACAGTTTTGATTTCCGTGCTGTATGTGGCTTGTTCCGATGGACTTACATTTCCTTCATGGCTGAGCGATCACAGTTGGCGATTGACATGCGTGTCCGTGTTGTGAAGGTGAGCAGTCGGCGAATGTTGGTACTGTTTGTGTTTGTGGCTCACCTCTTGCTACAGTGTGGGGATATTGAAGCCAACCCTGGGCCCCTGCCCCCACCCAGCAAGGATACTACCCCTGCGTCAGGTCGGTCGTCTGTGACCAGAAGTGGTGACAGTACTAGTGGTGGTGGTGGTGGTTCTGTCACCGTGTCACTTGAAACGCTGAGAGACATGATGCAGAAAATGATCGACGATCAGGCCTCCAAAATTCTGCTTGGTACACAGCAGCAGATCCAAGCAGTCCAGTCCGAGATTGCACAAGTCAACACGTTCGTGCAGTCGCTGTCACAGGACGTCGCCGACATCAAGGCCAGAACCACCATACTGGAAGAGGCGAGCGAGGAGACAGCGGTCCTGAGGGAGGAGATACACGCTTTTGACGAGAAGTTGGGCAAGATTGCCGATCACCTAGAGGAGAAAATTGACAAACTTGAGGCCTACTCCAGGCGCGAGAACTTGATGATGTTTGGCATTCCCGAAGCAGACAACGAAAACTGTATGCAGAAAGTACTACAGGCGCTGCAGACTGCCATCCCAGATAAAGACTGGTGTGAAGACGACATCGTACGAACACACCGTGTTGGCAGCCAGTGTACTGATGGTGAGACCCGTGATCGGCCGATGATCGTCCGGTTCCTCCGCTGGCGAGACAAACTGCGAGTGCTGAAGGACGGGAGGGATCCACTACGGCAGCAGAACATCAGTGTGGCGGCCGATCTTACCCGGAAGCAGCGAGACACCATCACAAAGTACCGGAACCGCGGTATCCACGCCTATTACCGTGGCAACCAGCTGGTGGAGTCAGGACCACTACATTCCAAGCGAGGTGACGGGCAACATGACGACGACGGCTCCTCGGGTGGGGCACACGGCGGTCAGGAGCAGTCTGGCTGGGAGTCCGACAGTCACGACAGTCAGCTACACGAACAGACGGAAACTACACACGACAACAACACACCTGACAGCGCTTCACGTGACCCTCCGCGTCGTGGCCGTCAAAACAACCGTAGCGGTCAGAGCGACGGAGCTCGTGGCAACCGTGGTGGTGCACGTGCATCACATTCCAGGAAGGCCGCGGCGAGTGGTGGGCCCCGTACACGTCTGGCGTCCTCGACACAAGAGTCAGCCTAGGAACACGGCCGGGCCGTTGACCAGCACAGCGCGTTCTCTTTTCTTTCTTGGAATATAGACGGGCTTTGCAGTAAACTGTGTGATCCAGATTGGGTGAGGTACGTTCAAACCTTTGATATAGTAACTCTAGTCGAAACACATATCAGTGCAACGTTTGACTTTTCAAATGTTTTCGTAGACTACGTTAAGTTTGTGTGCCCAGCTATTAGATTATCGTACTTTGGTCGCTGCTCCGGTGGCATTGTAGTACTGGTGCGTAAATGTTTCGGAACATTTGTTGAGAGAGTGGAGGTGAACTGTGAAAATACTGTTGTGTTGAAGATTTCACACTCTTTGCTTGGCGGAGAGAAAGACTTGTTACACATCTCCACATACGCACCTCCGGCCGGTTCACCTTTCTATGCCTACTCCACGTCGCGCTGTTTGATTACAGACCTGGAACTCTGTCTTGTAGACCTGCGAGAACAGTATCCTGACTGTCCTATGTTATGCTGTGGGGATCTCAATGCTAGGACTTCTAATTTGCAAGTGTGTAACTCACTGTCAGATCTCTTACTGAGAATTGATAATACCGCTCCTAGTGTAGCAACATTCGTTGAGACGAGAGTGTCGAATGATCGTGTCTTGAATGAGTTTGGCAAAAGCTTACTTGACTTGTGCTTGTGTCTTGACCTTCGTGTATTGAATGGTTTCTTGGAAGGAGATGCAGATGAAAAGTATACATATTTATCAGTTCATGGAAATAGTGTGGTTGACTATTTTCTGGCTTCAGATGATTTGTTGGATAGGTGTAGACGGTTGGATAGAATCGAGTCACCACACATGCCTGTAGAGATGTCTGTCGGTAGGGACGTGCCACCTCAGCACGATGTTTCGAGTCAAAGTTCGGGCGAAGTTGAGAAAATTGTGTGGTGTAGTGACAGAGTGGAGGAATTTATCCACGAGTTACATGCAATCTCCTTCCAACAGGCCTTAGACAATGCACTGGCTATGATCGACACCTGTGTCGACTCCGCTGTAGAGGGATTCATGGCGGCTGTCCTTAATGCCGCACAGTGCATGAAGAAAGTGTTTACAGTGGGTGGCAATAAGACATACCAACCTGTTTGGTTTGATGAAGAATGTGCCCATCTTAAGAAAGTTACAAGAAGAGCGTTACGGCGCTACAGAAAACGTAGGTCACAGGACGATCTTACAAGCTACTTAGAGTTACGTAAGGGGTACAGGCGCACTCTAGCTGTGAAAAAAACTACCCATAAACAGAACCAAATAAATTCACTGCTGAAGTCTGTCAGTAACTCCAAAGACTTTTGGGGGGAGATTCGTAAACACAGACGTAAACCCATCGTGCCAAACTCAATTACAAATGATGAATGGGTAAATCACTTCAAGCAGGTTTTTAATGAAGGTTCCACTCCTGACAATGACGATCATATGGATGAGCCTGAAAGTATTGATACATATGACGAGCTCTTGGATGGGGACATTACTGAAGTAGAAGTCAGACAGGCAATTAAGAACCTGAAACCAGGGAAAGCACCAGGACTTGATAGGTATTGTGAACGAATTACTTAAAGCGGCTGAGGACAAAATCACTCCCTTTCTTGTTCAAACTCTTTAATACACTTTTCCAGAAAGGCACCTACCCGTCAGAGTGGTCTAGGGTGGTTATACTCCCATTACACAAGAAAGGTGATCGCAATGTTCCTCGTAACTACCGTGGCATTTCTCTGCTCAGTTCAGTAAGCAAGTTGTTCACTTACATCATAAACAGAAGACTGACGGAGTGGTCAGAGAGTAACAGCGTTATTACTGATGCACAGAATGGGTTCAGAAAAGGCAGATCCACAGTGGATCATATGTTTACCCTCAACGCCCTTGTTGAGAAATACTTCTCTAGGAATTCCAAACTGTACGTTGCATACATAGATTTTCTCCGTGCGTACGATTCAGTGGATCGCAAAATTCTTTGGTCGGTCCTGTTGAGAGCCGGTGTGCAGGGTAAAATGCTCCGTATGTTAAAGTCAATATATTCCTCAGTCCAAGCATGCGTTAGAAGTGGGACTAATGTGTCAGATTTCTTTGTATGTATGCTCGGCTTGAAACAAGCATGTTTGGCGAGTCCTCTCCTGTTCTCCGTCTTTGTGAATGAATTAGCTAATGAAATAATCACCAACGGAAAACACGGGGCGACTCTCCTACCCAACGAAATCGAGTTATTTATTTTGTTGTTTGCCGACGACCTGACACTGCTTGCATCAACTATTGTAGGGCTTCAAAATCAGTTAAACTCGTTGTACAATGCATCCCAGAGACTCAAGCTTACTGTTAATCTCAGCAAGTCAAAAATTCATGGTGTTTCGCAAAGGGGGATATTTGTCAAACAGGGAGCGGTGGTACTTTGGGGGTAATGTCTATGGAAGTTGTAAATAGTTATAAATACTTGGGTCTTACTTTTTCACTAGACTGAGTTACTCACTTGCCTTGGATGATTTTGCTGTAAGAGCCAAGAAATGTGCTGTGGAAATCCTTTTGACACTGAAAAGGCTAGGGTGTGTATCACCAACAGTGTTTTTTAAACTTTTTGACACTCAGGTCGTTCCCTTTCTGTTGTATGCTTCAGAAGTTTGGGGATATCAAATGTATACCCAGATTGAAAGAGTGCTTCTTTTCGCGTGTAAAAGGTTTCTTGGTGTATCTACTGGAACGCCTAACAACATCGTCTATAGCGAACTTGGTCGTCACCCACTGCATATTCTGACAAAAACAAGATGTATAAAATACTGGCTAACACTTTGCAAACAACCCGAACACATGTATTCTAAGAAAGCTTACCAAATGTTACTAGATATGCACGAACGTGGTAAAGAGACATGGGTCTCACACATCAAGTCTTTATTGTGCTGCAACGGTTTTGGACATGTTTGGCTGTTTGGTTGTGGTAACGAGAAATGGTTCCTGAAAGAGTTTAAGTGTAGACTCCGAGACATGTTCGCGCAGAATTGGTCTAGTTATATGGAAAGTAGCACACAGTGTGTCATGTATCATAGTTTTAAGAGCGGCCTTGAGCGTGAGAAGTACACTAAGCGGATTTATACTAGTATCTATAGAACCGCTCTCGCCCAGTTTCGAATGGGGGTTTCCCCTATAAACACACACCGCTTCCGTTACCAACAGTCAGCTGATCGCCTTTTGTGTCCAGTGTGTACTGACTGCATAGAAACCGAGCAGCACGTGTTGTTTGTATGTCCTGTCTACACGCAGCTGAGGGACAGGTTTTTGCCAGCTTTGGACCAGACTCGCTTTGCCAGTATCATGAAAAGCAGTAGCGAGGCCAAGATAATCAGCTTAGCGAAATTCTTGTTTTTCGCTTTTAAACGTCGCGCCTCGTGTTTGCAAGTGTAACACGATCTATCCAGTTTTACCATTTATTCGTACTTTGTGTTATCGTGCTGTAAATGTCCCTGTTGCTCATATACATGTTCGTGCGTTCGTTTGATCACAGCATTGCTGTTTTGTTTACCCTCATGATAGCGGCCTATGGCCGAGGGCGAAAGTCTGTTTTCACAACCAACAGACACAAGGGTAGTATGAGCATCGAATACAGTAAACCCTTTTATTTGCAGGAGAAAGAGGTGGAATTGGCAAGACTGGCTGAAGAAGAAAGGAAGCGGCAGGAGGAGATACTTCAGAAGCAGGAAGAGCTGCGGCGCCAGCAGGAGGCGTTACAGAGAGAGAGGGAACAGATGCAGCGTGAGAAAGAGGAACTCGAGCGGCAACGGCAGTTAGAGTTGCAGGTGAACCACGTTTAATCACACTTAAAGGAACTTATCCCAAGGTTATGAGAGAAGACAACTTCAGTAGAAACAGTTGCCCTTGCGAGTACAAAGTACGCTCAAAATAGTCTGTGTTAACTCATTCAAGACAGGCCAGTTTTTCCACAGCCATCCCCTGTAGACGGGCTTGTGAGGTTCAGGGAAAAAATCATTTAAAAAAAATTAAACAAGGTACAGACTTGAAATTTTCAGGGTAGTTTACTAACATTTACGCAGCTATTGCTGAAATTTCAACGTTCAAACTTTAATATCTTGTTGTTTGTCAAGTTGTAAAAAATAAATATTTAAAAAAATCACATTTTCTCCATGTTTCAACAGCAGTACACTTAACACTTTTGTCACTTTACCAGCAAAATCAAAATCATGATCTAGTACAAATTTCACATTTTGCAATGTCTGAGGGCTCACAGGCATAACATACATATGCAACAGTCCATGGTTCAGTTCTGGAAATTGCCTCAGATCTAAGCATAAACTGTGCACGGGCGCCACCATGTTCTGGGAACAGTCTGAACGCAGAGCTACAGGTTAACGTAACAGCTCTCAGTTAAACAAAGAGCAGGGGTAAAGTGAAGGGAGTTGCTTCCCTTATACTATAAGACCGTAGAGAACTGAACCAACACTGCTTAGTTTCGCCAGTGCTACATCACATTTGTTGCGTGAGTTATGAAATCATGATTCACATATGCAGCCGTTCATCTGACATTAATGTGCGCAGTAGGATGGGCCATTCGTCCAGAAAGAGTTCATAAGTACAGCTCTGAAAGCAATACACTGTCATCTGTTGGCCATTCAAACAAAAACTGAAATGCCTGAAGCTCCTCTACTGAGGTAGTAAAAACAACATTGTAGCAGACTCTCCACTTTTCGCTTTGCATTTAGCCTTTGTTTGCTCAGTGCCACGCTGTGAGATGCTGTGAGATGCTGTTAGTGTATGTGAGTGTAAGTGGTACCACCAAACTAGCTGAACATGAGTGTGAAGGTGAAACCGAAATCATGCAACTGTTATCTCCACAGCGATTGGAGGAAGTGCGACGCCAGCAGGAAGAAGAGCAGAGACGCCGCGAGCAGGAGGAAGCTGAGAGACTCCGACAGATGAAAGAAGAAGTAGAGAGAAAGAGACAAGCGGAGCAACAGCGCAGAAAGGAAGAAGAGAGAAGGCGTCAGGAAGAAGAGAGAAGGAAACAGGAGGAACAGAGAAAACAAGAGGAGGAGGAGGAAGAACGAAGACGGCAAGAGGAAATGAGGTACCATCACTTTCAGTTATAGATTAAATCTATTCACACCTACACAGTTGTATATGTATATACTTGTGTACTTCAACAACATTTTGTAATTCTCTCAGAAAAAAACATCATCATATGTCAACTGTATATGTGTAATATGAACATCACATGAGATGTTTCGATGAGATAAAATGAAGAAGTTTGTATTTCTGTGAGGAACATACCCCAAGCTGTGGAAGCAAAAATTCAAACCACGTAAAGCTCTGGTCCTTGGGGGCTGACTGCAGCACTTAGCTGACTCTGATTTTTGCATTGCATATATACATATAACGTCTGTTGGGTCAGTGCCATGCTGTGAGTCTGTACCTCCTCAGAGTCATAGTAGTACAGTAACAAACATTACAAAAAAAGCTCAGTACAATTTGTGAGCAAAGAATCGTCTGTCTTGTAGTGTATTTTTGTCCCTGGATTTTCTCAGGCGTAAGCGAGAGGCCGAGGAGCAAGCGATGCTGGAGTTGCAGCGTCAGGAGGAGCTCCGACAGCAACAAGAGGCTGAGAGACAGCGGCGAGAGGCCGAGAGACAACAGCAGGAACTAGAAACACAGAGAAAACAGGTGGGCAGAAAATAGACGACTCCACTCGGCAAGCCCCGAGGCCAAAGCCCCGCCCCTTTACTCTGCCATGTATTGGCAAAACACAGTACAGTCCATTGACATCATGGAAAAAGTAATGGTCTTTTTCCTCAAATGACGTCAGTGGACTTAGTGCTTTCTTTCCATGTTTCAGTCATATCAGAGTAAAGACACTGATAGCATAGCAAGAAATGGAAACAACAGAGAAAACAGTTAACGAGTTCGGCTGGTTGTATGACGAGTTCGGCTGGTTGTATGACGAGTTTGGCTGGTTGGTTTTCAGTGTAATGCCCCTCTACACCAGTGAAATTGTGAAATCAACGATGGGGGGTGGAGGGGGTGGATGGACTTTTGCAGTGTTGATGCTTAACTCTGTGGATCTGTCACACTGCAAGGTGGTGTCTCCAAATCAGAAATTATTGTAATATTGTGTTTTGCTACAGACTGTGAGCATATGACAGTACTTTCTGTTTTCTGGGACAGGATCTACAAAGGCAGCAGCAGGAGGCACTGAGGCGATTACAGCAGCAACAACAGATGGCCAATATGCAGGTACTTGCGCTGTTCTTCATTCTGAGTCACGTGACTTGTGTCAGTTGATCCTGTCTACTTTGACAGAATTAGGCCAGTGATAATTCTGTTAACTCACTTAATACAGAAGTGTATATGTGTGTGAGTCTGTTTTCTGTATTTTTGACTACACATACATGAAGATGCAGAGCATGTCTCTCCTCTTCTGTGTGTCTGTCTTCCAGTCTATCTGTCCGTCGGTCTCTCTCTCTCTCTCACTCGCTCACACACACACACACACACACACACACACACACTTGTTTTCATGAAAGTTCTAATATAAGTCATTGTGTAGTATTTTATACCACAGTTACCATCAACGGCCAACTGGGCGCGACAACAACAGCAGCAGCAGCAACAGGTTGGGGGTGCATCACGGTCTTTGGCTGAGATCCAGCAAGAGGAGGAGCTGCAACATCAGCAACAGATGGAGGTAAACCACAGACCAGGGGTACCTCCCAGTCTTCAGAATAGTAGTATAAAACTGCAGAATGGGAAACCAAGAAACTAACAGAACACTGTGTCACTGGTAGCACTGCTGGAATAACACTGACAGTAGCTGCATTGACTTTTTAAACCTACAGTATCGAGTGTAACGTTTTTTGGGTTTTTTTTTCATATCTAGCCTCAGTAAATCACTATAAGTGTGAAGGGGAACCATTTATGCTTCTGTATGGAGATGCTGAAGTCTGTCAATGGTTATGGACAGGTAATCCAGTTTACCTAGAAAAACATGCTGAAAGGTTTCCAGACCATCTTTTTTTAAAACACAAACTTCAGCATTTGTCCTTACAGGTGTGTGTTTTTTGTTGTTGTTGTTGTTGTTTTAGACATTGCTTACATGTGATGCTAGACACTGATCATTTGCCTGTGGTGTTCAGCTCCAGAGACAGCAGATGCTGCAGGCACAAGCGGAACAAATGGCACAGCAGCAACAGCAGCAGAAATCTTGGGCAAGCAACTTGTGAGTATATCTACACATCCATATGTTGACATTTAGTTATAAACTTCCCCCAAACACAGACCAAGAGTATTCAAAATTCACAAGGGCTGAAACATGGTGAGTGGTTGAAAAAGGCAAAGTCTGATGCAACAGTCGTCAACAATGGTTAAATGTGCACAGTCCCATGAGATGCTTGACTGTTGATGAAGAAAGATGCATCTGCTCTAACTCCATTCACGAATTCATGGTGTGTAAACTGATCTGTGAGGTGGATTTTCATGTTAGGTTTCTCTAGAGTTGCATTTGTCCTGTCAGAATTGAAGTTGGGGGTAATCCTCCGAAGCACAGGTCATGCCTAAAAAAAAAACATCTGGGAAATAATTTTGTGTGATGGTGGTTCTCTGTTTGCACTAAGAGAGGGTGAATGTTGGTGTTTCAGTGCTGCCCAGCAGCCGGCTCGTCCCAAGACGCTGGCAGAAATACAGGAGGAGGAAGAGAGAGAACTGAGGCAGGAGAAGCAGAAAAGGCAGCAACAGCAGCAGTACCAAGCAAAGGTATTACAGTAATTACTCTACCTAGCATCATGTTCCTGTGATGTGGTTTGGCAGGTGCAGCTGTCTACTTTCTCTTTCACCAGCCAGCATCAAAACAAAATACAAGTACGCTTGATAAAACAGTATGTTGGTGCATGCAGTCTTCAGGTGTATTCTGCTCATTTTGATGTAGCGTTTTATTGAGTGTCGTGTCTACCAGCATGGTTCCCTATTTGACACTCCCATTGGCTGTAGCCATAACAGGCAGTGTCACAAGCCAAGAACAAGGCTCATCAAGCATGGTGTTTAAGTTTGACAACTGAGTGCTGCCCATGAATTAATGCCTCCCTTGAGATGGTGGAATGTTTGATGCCTTAGTTCGTCCTGGAACTGTGCTTGCACCAGTATCTGCTGCCTGCATCTTGTGGACATGGTTTTCACAATATCGTGGCTGTTGTGAATGTGTCACCTGAACATTTATTTTGTGTATATATATATATGTTTGTGTTTGGCAGAACATGAGCCTGTCGTCGGCAGCAGTGTGGGGTTCCGGTTCCACAGCCAGTTCCACATTTTCCAGCAACTCCTCTGCTTGGGGTGGAGGCTCTGTGTGGGGATCTGAAAACTCTGTCAGTCTGTGGGGAGATGCTGCGTACGCACAGTCGTCTTCAGGGGCGGCTCAAGGCTCGAAAGGAAAGAAGTCGGCGAAGGAAAGGTTAGGGAAAGTGTGGCTACATGGACTGGAGAATTCTTCAGTGTATTTCCGTTCAGCTCAATTGATTCTACATTAAAATACATTTCATTCTTGCCATTGCCTGAAATATGTGTACGAATAAACACTGTCCTCTGGAGTATTGTACAGTAATGTGCTGAGATTTGGTTGGCTGGTTGAAACAGAGTGTATGTCTTAACCACGCGGTGCATGTGGTAAGCTTCAACACTTGTCATGTCTCAGGAACAGCTTATGTCAGAGGCACCGTAGAGTCGCATGCGTGCATGTTTTTGTGTGAGTGACGGCCATATCTCCATAACCCTTTGACCATTTTAGGTCAACTTTAGCATGGTAACAATCTTGTTTTTGATTGTTGCAGTGCACCATCAGCAGAGTTCCCTGCACTGAAGACGACAAAGGCCTCCAACAAATCGCAGGCAGCATCTGGCAAAGCTGCAGCCCCAGCCAAACCCAAGAAGGAAGAGGTGAGCAATGTAGCGGTGCTTCCCTAACTGACGGCTGACAGAAAAGAAAAAAAGACTATGAAGTTAATCATTGAATAGGGTTGTTTTGTGCATGAATCTGCCTTCAGAATGTGTCCTGTGTTTTATGACCAGGAATAAGCTTCACGTTTGTCTCTATTTGCCACGCTTGTTTGCGCAGGAGTAGTAGTTAGTAATACTACACTGTGCATGTCTTTCCGCTCAGGCCACACTTACGAGGGGGCCAGCTTGCACCCTACCTTGAAAAAATAGTATCTGCTGGCAACAAAGATGTGAAAAAATTTGCTGTTGCACATGGCGACTTTCTCATGTTGTTGGCTTCTATTACTTAGTTTCTTTCCTTTTTCAGGAGGCAGTTCAGCGTTTGTTCCAGAAGACGGCCCAGCAGAAGGACGAGTTCACTGTCTGGTGTGAGGCGTTCTTGGAGGGCATGGAGGTCACAGTTGACAGTGAGTTGATCCTGCGCATTTCTGCAGCACAGTAACCTTACAAACGATAATACAGCTGAATGTTTTATCAGTGTACAGTGGACTTTGCATCTTTGTGCATCACTTGCACACAAGTGTGCGTGTATTCGCGCACGCAAACATGCATCCACCCTTACCTTTACTCTTGTCCTCAGATAACACCCCACACGACCCCGCCCCACCCTTCTTCACATCCTCACCACCCCTCTCTCCCTCCTTACCCACGGTCATTTTTGTCTGTCTTGTGTAACAGAGTATGTATGTTTTAACCCTCTGCCATCTGTCTGTGTACCTGTCCATGGAAAACTGTAAGTAATCCAATGTTTATAAAACAAACGGCTCATTGATGTGATTTTTGTGTTTTTCAGTTGAAACGTTTGTCTCCTTCTTGCAAGCTGTGGACTCTCCTTATGAGGTAAGCTTTGATTCAAAATTTTTAGTTAGATTTTTGTCATGTTGACCAAAGTTTGTTATACACTGCCTTGCCCTTTTCTGCTAATCTAGCATTTTGGTGTTTGGCATATTCATAACGCAAAGTGTGTACTGTGGAATGAAGCAGCAGTTGGTTGGAACATGCTGCTTTGGCTCAGATTTTTGTTGGTTTTATGTTTGTTTGCGTTTTGTTTTGTTTTTTTGTTTTTTTTTTGTTTGCATGATATTGATAAAGTTGACTGTTGTATTCATTTCCCACCATTCTGCTTGGCAGGTCCATGACTATGTTCGGAACTACCTTGGCGAGGGGAAAGATGCTCGCGAGTTCGCCAAGCAGTTCATGGACAAACGGAACCACTACAAGAACAAAGCTCGCACAGAGAAGCGCATGGAAGAGGTATGGACAGTCGCAGCCACGCACTCGCACACACATACATGCCCGTGCGCACACACTGGTGCATACATGCATGCACACACGCATTTAGGCACACACACACACACACACACACACACACACACACACACACACACACACACACTGCACACTCTCTCTCACAGAGAAGATTAGAAATGGGCTGTGCTCTGTGCCATTCATTTGTGGTTACTAATACTAGTCAAGGGAAACAACTGGGAGTTAATCAGTTGTCAGTTCCGAAGTTGCATTCCATTTTTCAATGGGCATGCTTTTTCTACGGATAATTTCTTGTGTTTGAAATGGCTGTGCACATCAGTCATGAGGGGTTTGCCGTTCAAGTTCCACTGATTGATTGGTTATTTGTCCAGGAGAGTATCTGGGGACCGGCGCCTGCCCTCAACCCGCGCGAGGTGCGCGGTGTACCCCAGCAGATCAACTCCGACCACAGTCACGGCCACGGGGACGGGGGCAAGTCAAAGGGAGGGAAGAAGAAGAAGAAAATGCAGAAACTGGATGGGAGTGCTCTGCTCGGCTTCACTGTAGAGAAGGACCCTAACCGGAAGAATGCTGGCGAAATCGAGAGCTTCCCTTAAAGGGTTGGCTGTCTGGCTGATGGCCATTGTGTGCTGTGGCAATGGAATTGCTTATTTTACTGCCTATAAGTGAAAGCTGATAGTGAGAGAGAGAGAGAGAGAATGATAGGGAGGATGCTGTTAATGTTTGCTAGTGGGTTCTTGTGATAATCTGAGAACTGCTGATAATGTGTGCACTGTAGTGCAGGGGTATATGTGCGTGTGTGTGAGTGTGCGCGCACCTGCAGGGAACTGCTGAAAACAACTGTCATGTTTGCTGCTGGAGTATAGACTGGCTGAACCTCTGTGTGTGTGTGTGTGTGTGTGTGTGTGTGTGTGTGTGTGTGTGTGTGTGTGCAGTAAGCAAAAGCGGGATCTGTGGTTGTGTTGTCTGGAGAGAGTGTTGCTGTAGAGAACCGACAATGCCAGTCTCAGATGGCACAAGGTATCTATGTGTATGTTCGTGGGTATGTATGTATGTATGTGTAAGTTAGTGGGTATGTGCTGAACAGTGAGGCAGAAATGGAGTTACATGGTCTCGGGGTGTTTGTGTGTGTGTGGGGGGACTGTGTAGTTAGTAGCTGAGCCGTTGTCATAGTATTAAAGTATGTTGCAATGTGTTTGTGCTGAAAAACTGCTGATACGTAGAAATCCCCCGTGTCAAGCAAGAAACTTGACAGGCTTTCTCAAAAAAAGGAGAGCTTAAACCCCCATCCCCACCCCAATCTCCCCCCCCCCCCCCCCCCCCCCACTTTGAAGGCACCAGGGCTCCCTAAACTGTGCGTCTGTGCGTAATTTACGCACTGAAGTAAAAATTTACGTCCTAAAAAAAATTCGAGGGGGTACGTTGAAGCATTATGAACGCGATCTGTGCTTAGCTTGACGCACTACCTCTGCACTACCGTGCGTATGCCAATAGGCTTGTGATCGAGTGAGTGTTCTCCTTTGCCATGGCCGCGTTCAGTTCGGTCCTGTTTTTTGGTTCAGTTTAACGCTAGCAGGCGTTAACTGTCTACCGCTGCAGATCGGCGGCTACTACAGCCACTCGTGCGTAGTGAACGTGCCCCATCTTTTTCCGCTTCTGCGCTTGAAACTATCCGTGGACGAAAGATTTTAGACTTACAGTCAGTGCTCTTGTTACAGATCGGATTCGCTTTCTCTGTGACGAATCATGCCACCGAAAAAAGTGAAAGTTCAAAAGACTATGGACTTTTTCGTCAGTGGAAAAGTTGTGGAGGGGCTCGAGCCCTCGCCCGGCAGCGGGTGCACTCCGGCGTCGCATAGCTACGATTCAGATGTCGCATCAGAGTCGGCACAGAGCAGCAAAGTCAGAGTTTTCAACTTTCAAAACTGAATTGTACCCACTTCATTTAATTATATGATTTGAAGTTGATAAAATTCAGTTTTGCGCGCGCGCACACACACACACACACACACACACACACCGTGGGACACACCTGTTCAGCAGTATTTACTGAATTTATAATTCCATGCACTAAAAACTTGAGAAATGATTCTGACCCTTTAAAAATTGAAAGTGGAGGTACAAAGACCCTCTAAAATTTTGAACTGGGGGTCAGTGGACCCTTTAGGTCTGTAGCTTTTAGGGAGCCCTGGGCACCTCCCAAAAATCATTCTAATTTGTGCTCCCCCTCCCCTCCCTCCTCCCCCACCTCCCCTCCCTCCTCCCCCCCCCCCCCACCTCCCACGCCCAGCACCCTCTCAGCAACCCTCTTGCACCTTGCCCCATCCCACCTCCCCTAAAGGGCATTACTTGTTCAGCTGATACATTGGAACTGTTGGACTAAAAAGCTTTACAATTACTGGCTACAGGCTCATGCCACTCAGTTTTAAGCCACCTGTACGATTTTATAGTGGACGCCCAGCACCCTTCTTCAGATTTTGAGACTGGATGGCTGTATCAGTGTGTGAGACTGGATGGCTGTGTGAGACAGAATTGCGTAGAAGAGAAGAGTTTTATGTGTGGGTAGCTGTAAATGGTTTTATGGTTCATGGTGGTGTGCCGGTTGGCTGTGCCACATCACCTGCTGTCTGATGCATACATGAACGTACGGATGATTTGGAATGGTACGAGTGTTGTGCTCTGCATTGTATGGATGGTTTAGTGAAAGTTGCACGCATATGGAGCCTGTTGCTTTGTGTGTGTGTGTGAGAGAGTGCGAGCATCTGTTGTGTATGCATGCAGACGTGTTGACTGTGTGTTAGAGTGTATTGATGTATTGACTGTGTGTGTGTGTGTGAGAGAGAGAGAGAGAGAGTGCATGCAGGCAAGCTTGTGTGGACTCTGCATGTGTGTGTGAGTTCGCGTGGCCTAGAAACTGCTGCTTTGATGCTTTTGTTATTGTTTTAACAGAAAAGACAAATTCATGGAGGTGATTTCAACATTGATTGTAACTGTTTGCATGGAGTGTGGGTAGGTTGCTGAGTACTGTGTGGGATGAGTTAGGACATAGTGTTTCCGGTGACAGAGTGAGGTAGTTGATCTATACAGTGTTCGTGTGGTTACCTCCCTGATTGCTTCCCTCATTATCACTGCCAGTGTGAATGAAGTATGGGTATTTCTCTCTCTCTCTCTCTCTTCGCACCCTCTTTACCCTCTGTTCCTGTCTCAGACAAGTTTGAGTTTCTGCCATTCATACGGTCAACACTTTAAATTTAGTATCTGTGTGTATCCATTCATGTTTTTTTTGTTTTTTTGTTTGTTTTTTGGGGTTTTTTTTTTTTTTTTTTTTTGGGGGGGGGGGGGGGGGGGGGTTTACAGAGTCTTTTAGTTTGCAGTGTCATTGAATTAAATTTCATAGTACACACGACATATATACTTCTACAGACTATTAACTTATGATATAATTTTATAATATCTCACTTCTTGATTTTTTTTTTTTTTTTTTTTTGTAATTGGGGAGGAAAATTGTGCAAAGCAGTTTGTATTGTTAACATCTGACAGTGAAGTGCTTTTTATTTTGCATAACATTTTTGTGTTTCTGGCTTCAGTGACTAAATATCAGAGAAGAAAATGCTTAGGTCAGTCAGCGTCATACCCTTCAGCTACTCTGCAAAAGATTTAGGGTTCTTTGTTTGACATGAATTCCGTGTCAGTCATCGTCCCATTTGTTTGTGTCATATCCTTGAGTGCTTCCAAAACTATATAGCGGGGTACTGGTGATAAGAAATGTACCCAAGGTAGTCCTCCCCCGCCTCATCCTCCTCCCCTCGTCCCCTTCCAGAATCCATAGCACAGATGGATGAATTGTGTAAGCATTGAACAGAGACGCTGTGTGTATATGGGTGTGGGTCAGTGAGTGAGAGACAGAGAGAGAGACATTCAGGAGGAGCTAGTTAAAAACTTTCTAGCAGAGAACTTTCTTGTCTTTGGAGGAAAAGGCTGTTCGCACAAAATGACTTGATGCAAACTGGTGGAAGGTTAGTCACCACTTTTTCGTACAAAGTGCTTCTCCGAAGATGGCAGCTTCTGATTTAAGGTGTTCCTGTGGGGCTTGTGGTCTTCTCGTGCCTCCAGCATTATGGGCAAAGATATTCCTTGCCTTTGAAGGTTACAGATACGTTCACTAGCAAGTGCCCTCTTTTTTAGGAGCACCCATTTTCTGTGATAATCTGTATATAGTGTAAGTTGGCCATGGCAACTGTTTTCGTGTCTTTGCTCTCGCTTTTCCATGGCTTTTCTTTGTTGAGTGCTGCGTTTATCCAGTTTACATGCCGTTATAGCGTCCTTGTCAAGTCTCACTTTTAATGTCTCATTTCCCCTTTCGTATCCCTTATGCAGTACATTCACATGAAGGTTTCCAAAACTGTACTTTTTTTATGGGCACATGTATGCCATTTTCTTTTCATTCCTGTAAAAGCGGCTGCAGATAAACGTTTTGACATCCTGTCGAATAGAAAGACAGTATTCTCATCTGTCTATGGCAAGCTTCAGCTCATGCTATGAAATATGCAGTATTGATTCAAACAGCAGATTTCCCTGATGGTCGGTGAAACGGTCTGTACCCATTTTATGACCTCTCCTTGAAGGTCAAGGTCAAAGCAGCCTGCAAGATTGTCAAAAGCTGATGTTTGATTTGGATCAAGAACCATTGTTGCACATACCAGCTACGGCCCACATGTTGTAATCAGGTACTGAGGAAAATCGGGTCACAGTTACTAACATCTCGAAACATGATCATAATACATGATCACCATATATAGGTGGTCACACATTGAGACTAGTTCATGGGTCACACCTTACGCTGCTTGGGGTGCATAATTGTATAAAATCACTACCAGTATAGCTCAGCTGTCGCTGTTGGCAAGCGTGTCCAGATAAAGGTTTGCCCCATTGTTTGATAGGCTTGACACAGATTATGTATAATACTATTAAATAGCACATGTTTATAGTGTTACCTAGTGGGTCATTTTGTGGCTTGTGTGACAACTAGTCTGGCTGATCTTTACCCAGTTTTGTACAGTATGTGTGTGTGTTTGTGTGTGTGTGTAGGGGTGGGGGGTTGAAACTGCAGGTAAAGGGGACGACTGTGGGTACCTTTGCTGCTATTTTTGGCGATGGCATATTGTTTGCACCCACTTCTTGTATGAAAGACTTCTTCAAAATGTCTCCAGGGTCGTTTGAGCAGAATGTGTGAAACTGTACAGGGTGTAAGTAATTAGCATTGTTTCTGTGCGCTTGTGTGTATCTTCCTCTGTGTGTGTGTGTGTGTGTGTGTGTGTGTGTGTGTGTGTGTGTGTGTGTGTGTGGCTGGCCAGGCGTTAACATAGGAGAAGAAGACTAGGGGTTGGTTTCGAATCTGAAAACTACAAATCTTCCACGTGATTTTTCTGTTGGTTTTTTTTTTTGGACAGGCAGTCAGAAAAATTGGCTTTGTCATTGGATTGGTATAGATTGTCCATACACTTGATGGTACATATAAGACCGTTACACATGTTTTTTTGCTGACTGTCCTGTCCATGCAGACAAGTGGGATTGGTCAGTATTAGGTGTCGGCAGTTTGCGACGTGGGGTGGTTTTGAGTAGCTGGAGGAGACAGTGTTGACTCGCTTGTAACGTGGTGTTTGTGAAGCTGGAATTTCTTGTGTGTGGATGACAGAGTAAAGTGTTGCAGTTCCATGATGTGGAAAATCTCTGGCGTGAACCAGTTTCTCACATGTATGCAGTTTTTCATGGGTCACCCTGTGTGTGTGTGTGTGTGTGTGTGTGTGTGTGTGTGTGTGTGTGTGTGTGTGTGTGTGTGTGCAGAGAGAAATCATGCCTGATGAGAGTGAATATGAGCAAATAAAGTGCCAAGTTATTTTCTCATGAAATGATTTTGTTTTGTGTTTTATGTATTCAGATGCACAGCTGCCTTACATGCGTGTGTGTGTGTGTGTAAACACCTTTCCGTGTAGTGATTCTCTCTCTCTCTCTCAAAAACAAGCACGCATGTGCTTCAGGCTTGAACACGCCGGGCCGTGACATTAGTTTCAGTTCATGCATGAACTGTATAGGTTTTGATTGACTGTGACACAACTCGCTTTGTCATACTCATAGGCCAAGGCCTAACAAAGAAGTCGAAGTCTCAACAAAAAGAAAAAAAGCGCGGACATGCTTTTGGCCGGAACACGGCGGGCTGTGAGATCAGTTTCAGGTCCCCAAGCAGTCTTTGTATTCTTGATTGCGCACGTGCTGGGTCCGATGTGACATGAATTGTGCAGTTGGCCAGTCCCTGAAGTAAACAGGATTTGATTGGTGCTGTCGGCAGTTCTGCGTGTCCTAGGTCGGTCGGCCGCATTTCATTATTTTGTCCATAAATTCCTCGCTTAATAACACAAATGTCAGTGCGTGCGCGGCGCGCGCGCACACGCACACACACACACACTGTAAGAACTGAGTTAAAGGATGGGGTGGGTGTTTTAGGAGTTTGACGTCCTTTTCCACCACGTACGGGTGATACCAAAGACGGGGCAACAAGAAAAAAGCCAGCATAAATACTTGGCCCCAGCCGGGATTCGAACTCGCCACCCGAGGACTGAAAGTTCCAACTCTACCAATAGCCATCCCGGCTCCCCAGAACTGAGTGAAAGAAATCTGGCTGTTCTGAAGTGATTACTGTGAATTACACACGGTCGCTGGTGTGCATGTGACACGATTGGTTGGTTGGTTGGTTGGAGGGAGTGAAAAAACTTGGCGGAACAGGTGAAAGAACAGCGGTCACAACTACCTTCTGTTCCTCCCCCTAGATGGCAATACAAAAGAATGACCGTGACGACAGCAGGTCACTGACTGGAAACAGCGTATTGGGCTGGTGACCATCTTGTCAGGTTTTCGTCATGTCAGTTCAATTCCGGATTTGCTAGACAAAGCGCCGGCGCTGCAAACAAGCCTTATTCTTTATAAATGACACGGCCGGGTTTTATAACGTCTCTGCACAAATCATCAGAACCTACAGCGGATATTACCTTATTCTTTATAAAGGAAACGGGTCTGTTAGGAGTCTGCACAAATTATCAGACCGTCCCTACAGATATTCAAAGCGCAACACTTCTGTTCATTACTGAACATTTATATGAATATAATGACTAAAGCTGTGACTGAACACACACACACACGCGCGCGCGCGCGGACGGACGGTACTCGGCCGCCAAGACAGAATGTGTTCTGTCGCACCATACGCAATATACTCGATTATGTAAGTTTTCCTACGTCATTGTCAGAGTTAGACTTGCGTCATCGTTTCTGCGGAGATCTTGCTGCTCCAAAACTTGCGCATGCGTTCGGACCACAGACTACAGACCTAAAAAAAAGAGTCTGTGACCACTGACGACTAGAGTTGGCCGAACGCACGCGCCGGAACCGGCAAACCCGCCCTCCGTGTGACTGACGTAAGCCCAAGTGCGCTTTACGTCAGTGACCATCTTCAACTGTGACGCAGAACTGAATCTCTACGTAACATTATGGTGGAATACACGAGACATTGCACAACATGAGGTCTGGATCTGCCTGAATCAATGGTGCAGTTTAGAGGTGGAGGATGGCTCGCTCTCCTGATGCAGGTATGCGTGTCCTCTGCCGGCTTAGTCACTTTTGCGTGCCAGTGCATGTGGTAGTTCAACTCCATATTCATGTACTAAGTAAATGGAAGTTTACTTCAGTCTGTACGGAACTGTGCTGTTTGCAGACACACCTAGACGACGCCGGACAAATACACGTTGCTGGCCAATTTTCTTTGGCTGATCTGTTCCAATACAGATGTTCTCACGTACAGGAAGTCAGTTCTCACTCTTCCCAAGAACCCTTTCATACTGGGAACTTCTTCCAGAGACAGCAGTGTCAGCCCCGGGCCTTGATAGTGTATAGGTCCAGGTTGGGGGGTTCCGGCTCTTACGCTAACTACTTCCCCTCCCATCACCACCACCCCCATCCGCACCGCCTCTCTCATCCCTACTCCTCTCTCATCCCTACTCCACTCGTATGCTGACACACGACAAGTCCTAGTCTAGATTCGTGCGCGCTCCGACAAATAATCTGCAGTGTGTTGAAGCTATGTCTTCTGATGGAAGAGGATGTCTGTTATCTCACAGATGCTGATGGCCGGGCTGAGAGGGTTTATGGAGCGTAGGACATTGGGGCTGAAAATCTTCGGGGGGTGGGAAGAGGGGGTGGGGTGGGCTGGTCAGCTCTATGTGTCAAAGCATCGCTGTGCCAAGGAACCGCTGCGTCAACGACCATCCAGAATGTCATGCTGTTTTGCTCTCTCTCTCTCTCTCTCTCTCTCACGCACGCACGCACGCACGCACGCACACACACACACACACACACACACACACACACACACACACACCGGTAAGCACGTGTTCGAGAGCAAGAGATAGAGAGATGGTCGTTGCCACAGCGGTGCCTTGACACAGCGGTGCTTTAACACAACGGTTCGTTGACACAATCGTGCCTTGACACAGCGGTGCTTTAACACAACGGTTCGTTGACACAATCGTGCCTTGACACAGCGGTGCTTTAACACAACGGTTCGTTGATACAATCGTGCCTTGACACTGCGTTGCCTTGACACAGCGGTATGTACCCGGTTCGGGAGAGGGGGAGGGGGGTGGGTGGTTACTGGCAGATAAAACACACGTTGATTCAATGCCGTAATGACATTCACTGTAGGTATGCTGTATTCTCATACTGGAATGTAGAAAGATCGTGTTTATTGGGCTTGCCGACTTTCTCTTGATTTTCAGATTTCACTTGTTAGGGGGGACCTGCCACGTGCGGGGTCCTCGTGTAACGTCCACCTCCTGCCATCACGTGTTGCTAGAAAGGGAAGGAAAGACGGTAAACAGACTCTGTGTGTGTGTGTGTGTGTGTGTGTGTGTGTGTGTGTGTGTGTGAGGCTGTGTGTGTGTGTGTGAGGCTGTGTGTGTGTGTGTGTGTGTGCGTGTGGCTGTGTGTGTGTGTCTGTGTGTGTGTGTGAGGCTGTGTGTGTGTGTGTGTGTGTGTGAGGCTGTGTGTGTGTGTGTGTGTGTGTGTGTGTGTGTGTGTGAGGCTGTGTGTGTATGTGTGTGTGTGTGTGTGTGTGTGTGTGTGTGTGTGTGTGTGTGTGTGTGTGTGAGAGAGAGAGAGGATTCAGGGTTTAAAATCTTCCACCTTTGACTAGAAGTGTTCCTCCTCCCCCCCCCCCCCCCAAAGTGTTTCCTCCTCTGAAGCACTTAAAATCATGCCACTACGAACCAAACTGCACAGAATTTAGAATTAGACTTATTCTGAAAATGTTGCTCCGTAAACTGAGGTGTTTCCTCACTTGAAGCACTTAAAACCATGCCAAAACGCACCAAATTGCACAGAGTTTAGTCTAATTTGGAAAAAAAATATTCCAGGGCAAATTCCTTCCAAACACCCTTAGCAAAATGTGTCTGCCTTGCAGGCGTGTGCTTGTGGCTGTGCCACCTCGTCACTCAATGCGTCCTGTACACTTTTGCTCCTTTCGGATCATAGGCCGTTTTAGGCCCCGAGGATTTGAATACACACACTGAACTGAATCGAAACTTTAGTTTCTAGATCTAAGGATAGAACAACTGTCACGCCTTTCTTCCAGCTTGTGCTTGCTACGATGCTACACACGCAAACACACACACACACACACACACACACACACACACACACACACACACACACACACACACACCGAGCACAGCACAGCACAGCACTGCACTGCACAACGGATTTCTTCTGGCCTCCAACCCAGAGGCTATGACACGCAAGTCAAAATTAAGAGCTAGGTTTTCACCCTCGCCGTTACAGAGTCCTTGTGGGAAGTGATAGGAACCTAATGTCGGGACAACGTCAGATCAAACAACTTTGAATCAGAATTATGTTTCCAAGATCTTTGGTCAGATTTCAACTTTCCGCTTCGAAGTCATATCGTGTCGGATTTGCAATTTGAAATTTAGGTTTCTCACGCAAAATCTACATTCTCAAATCCTGTATTGAAATCTGAAAATTGTCATGCTACTTTGTCCCGGTGTCGGAGAACTAGAATATTTCGGAACCAGGATAAATCGGAACCGGTTCCCAAAAATCCTAGGATATATCGGAACCATTCCCATTTATCCTAGGGTATCCTAGGATAAATCGGAGTGGTTCTGAAAAATCCTGCCACCAGGGCCAGGATAAATCGGAATGGTTCCCATTCGTCCGGTTCCGAAATATCCTGTGACACCGGCATTAGGGAGCACAGAAGAAGAAGTCCCGGCGGCATTGGAACTGTAAGTCCGTAATATAAATCTGTGTCCAGGAGATGAATGGCACAACCATCCCTATCGATGTTGACGAATCGTTGCGGATAACGGCCGGCTGTGTCTTGTCCTTCATCTCCGTCGTCACTCTGCTCGCCAACCTGGGGCTGTGGGTTGTCGTCATACGCGACAAGGCACTGCGCACTACCGCCAACTTCCTACTGCTGTCTCTCTCCGTATCTGACATCGTCATGGGCGCCATCAACATGCCTCTGAACGCCTGGACCATGATCGCTGGCGAGTCAGTGGACGCGTATAAACGAGCGACGCATGTTGACAGTCAGAGAACGTAGAGTCGGCGCCAGCCGGGGTTAGACCAGGGTAGTTTGGGTAGTGAGTGATCGGGGAAGTCACATCCTGGACTGATTACAGGACAGGGGCACCACGACTAAGACAAGGGGTGATGAGAGAAACACAAAAGAGGGGCAACGGGTAAATTGGGCTACATGGAGTAATTATTGGTATCAACGAAAAGTGCAGAAAACAAAACTTAAGTTTCTTTTGGGTAAACAAACAAACAAACAGACAGACTTTAGTGCATTAACAATTTGTAGCTCCCAACCCAATGATTTGACACAGATTTCTGGTTAATTTCTGATTTTTAATATGACACAGAAAAGATCGTCAAGTAAATTTATCTAAACGGTTACTAAAAAACAACAAGGGAAGCAATCCTTTAAACCATAGTAACAGACAAGGGAAGCAATCCTTAAAGCCATAGCAACAGTCAAGGGAAGCAATCCTTAAACCATAGTCACAGGCAAGGAAAGATAATCCTCAATTCAAGCTCAAATGAGTTGAGTTCGGCGAGCTCCGATGATGTCGCAACTAGACAACAGGAGCACGCGTGGTGTATGTGTAGGAGATATGTTAATGGAAGAATTGCTGTTAACAAAAACAAAACAACAACAACAACAAACCAGCTGCCATTTTGACTGAGAAACTGAAATGACTGGTACGAGAGTGCCGATAGGGGAAATCAGTCATGTCGTGCTTGTAGCCACGTAAATGCTCTCTTTCACGTGTTTATAATTCATATTCAGCCTTGATACTAAGTGGCTGTCCGACTCAGCTCCGTTGGTCATTTTGGGCCAGACGAGGCTTGGTGGTAAAACCGAGGGGACCCGAATTTCCCGAATAATGAGACGATACACACGAGTGACCTTCGGCCCACTCCGTCGAGAGATAGGGTGATGAACAGTCGATAAAGCCGGGGCCAATAAAGAGCATTTGAAAGCAGGGGAAGAAAAAAAAGAAGAAAACAAAGTGAGCAGTGGTCTAATAGGTAGCACGTCGGACTTAACCGCTGCGTGACTGAACGACCTTCACCGCGGCTTTTACGGCGATGAAGCGTGGGTTCGAGCCCAGGTCGAGCTTGTGATATGTAATACCGGTTTTTCCTGGCTACCGGGCTGCTCGTATGGGGGGTTCCTCTCCGGATTATCCGGCTTTCCTCCCCCAGCAAAAATTGAAAACTAGGATAGGTCAGTATTGGGTGGCGCCGCACCGCGGCGACGCGCTTCCCGTTGGGAAAGCAGCCCGAATTTCCCGAAGGGACAATAAAGTAGTAAAATAAAAATTAACAGCAGCAGCAACAACAACAACAACAACAACAACAAACAGATTCGTTACACGGAAGGCTTTAGTAATTATTATGGATGTGCTGTGCCGCAGTTTACTTTCATCAAAATTATGTTTTTCTTTCCGTCGGTGGCAGGAGACAGTTCAACGACATGGTGTGTGAGATCGTGAACTATACTAACGTGCTGTGTCTGTGTGCCACCATCCATTCCTTGGCCGCCATCACAGTGAACCGGTACATGCGAATCTGCGAACCGCACATGTACGAGAAGGCCTACAACAACCTGGGACTTACACTCAACATTCTGTGTGAGCGATACTGTTTAAAGCCATTGCACCCAGCGTGGCTTATTAAAATACAACAACAACAACAACAACAACTGTAGCTGTTACAGAAAGAAACCCAACTTGCACATGTAAAGTATCCACTCAAAATTATCCTCTGGTGTTTTTGTACTGGCACAAAGGTCTTTTGTTGGAGAATGAGGAGCGACTGAAAAAGACAAACAAACAAACAAACAAATAAAACAACCCCAAAATACCCCCCCCCCCCCCGCAAGTAAAACAACAACAAACAAACAAACAAACAAAAACGAAAAAACATGGCTGAGCTAGTACATTCTCCTGCATTGGAGATACGAAATGATTTTGGTCTTGGTAGTCCACAGTTGTGTACCGCCACAATATTCCCATGATGATGATGATGATGATGATGATGATGATGATTATTACAGTCGTGTGGACCTTATCGGCCGTGGTCAGCCTACCACCCGTGTTGTACGAACGGAGTGACCCTGACGAAGTAACGTTCCTGTGCACGGGCAACTGTGAAGCGGCTTTCTACTACTGCGCGTCGACCGGCATCGTGGTGATCGAGGGCACGGCGCTTCTCATGATTATCCTCTACACCGCCATCTTTACAGAGTTCGGCAAGATACAGCAGTGTCTTGGTGACGCGGAACCTGAGCCAGAGGTCAGCCCGGCCGTCCTGAAGAAAGTCCCCTACCGAGCCAAGATGTCTGTCTGGTCCTTGGTCCACAACCCCAGGCCCGACGACCCGTCTAAACCTTGGTGGCTAAGGAGGGTCTCCAACCCCAGGCTGTCGAGCGAACCCACGGGGAATACTAGGCCCAGGCCGTTGCAAGCAGTCATTGTGGAGGAGGTGGAACCGGAACCCGCGTCAGGAATGCTGGAAACCAGTGACACAAGGGGCGAGCCGTCCACGACTGTGACATCATGGTCTGAGCCTCCGCCGCCACGGATATCCAAGGATGAAAAACATGTGTCCATGGTCGATCCTCCCGCCTTGGGCTCCGCCCCTAAAAGGTTTCCTAAAGAAAAAAGGGACTCGGATGAGACAAGAGACTCTGCGGGTAAGAAAACAGCCCGCGGAAGCATGTCGTTCCTCGGTCTCGACATGCACATACCCGATCTCGTGAGAGAACGCAGAAAGAGTTCCTGGCTGAGCCAAAGGTTGTCCCTAAGGAAGTCCAAGCTGCTGGAGTGGAGGACCGGACGACACATAAAGTGGACGAGGGAGGAGCGGGAGGTGACTTCCTCCATCCTGGCCATCATCGTCGCTTTCGTCATGTGCTACGTGCCCATCTACATTATCCTGCTGCTGCTGCGCAAGTTCCCGGACATGGTGCCGGACGAAGTGGTGGGCGGCACCTGGATCCTCGTCTACCTCAACAGCATGGTGAACCCGTTCATCTACGGGGGTCGGAACCCGCACATCAAGGCCGGCTACAAGCGGTTCTGGAGGGACATGAGTCGATACTGTGGATGTTCTAGACGCACGTCTATTTCTGTGGAACCACAGTAACTGTAGAGGGGATCCGTACTACGTGGCACATTGCGTGGACATAACACTGGCCCGACGCGATACATCTTTCTCTCTTCGGCATCTGGAAGCACAGGGTGCTGACCCACGTCTCTGTAGACTCATTCTGCATTCCATCATCTAGACACTACGACATAATCTTCTTCACCGTCTGTCTTTGAAGGAAAATGGCAAGTAATGCATAGCAAAGGCATTAGCAACTGGAAACGCAGGTCTGTTCCATTCATTCAGTGATGTAAAAGTAGATAACATGGAATATGTAAATGCAGACGAATTAAAGGGAGCCGATCTACGGCTTCAGACAAGTTGACTGCGATCTTGTGTCAGACCTTTACATGTCATTGCCGTTTGGGTTGATCGTTTAAGTCAATAACCATGCGTAGTAGGACTTCATAAGGAGGACTTCGTAAGGAGGACTTCGCTGAGCAGCGTAACCCATTTACATGTAAATTAGGCTCACACAGCAGATGTGGCGAGCGGCTAACGCGCTGCGATTAGCTAACGGTACGCCTAACACGCCTACTTTACATGTAAATAAAAGTTACCCTGCTCAGCGAAGTCCTCCTTACGAAGTCCTATCAAATATGCCTACTAGCATATTATTAATAACGCACGTGGTTCTCTTGCTGGACGTAGGTTTCAACCATTGCACGTGCTTCTAGCTTTCTCCAGCTCTGTACCATCAGGTTGCTTACCCTCTGCACTGACCCAAAATCGGCTAGCCGAGACCTGCGCCGAGAACAGTAAGACATAAGACATTAATATTAAATTTCCAAAAGTGGAATATCGCTTTGTGGTCTCATAAAAGCATAAACATAAAGCATGCCAAACACTCGCTCATACAGCCATGCACACCCACTCCACCTATTTTACATACTCGCACACTCATACCTAAAACAGTGACCTGCCATCTATCACATATTGCAGCACTATAAATGTGACCTGCCATCGATCGATCACATATTGCAGCACTATAAATTACAACACTACACCCCACATCACTTCACATCACAGCAGCAGCACAGAACTCCATCACAGTCAACGCCAGCCGACACCGGGCAAGATACAACTAATGTCTAATTAGAATTATAAAATATCACCATCAGCATCAACAAGCCTTCCACACAAGCCTACAAGCCCCCCCCCCCCCCCACACACACCTCCATCACAGCGAAGTGATACCTAAGAAGAAGGAAAAAAAGAAAAAAACAAAACATACTCGGTGACAAGGAAAGCGGACAGTTCTGAACAACGTTGTGGTCAACGTGGTATTTCACAGTGTGCCAGAAGCGGTGAGTTCTGTCGCATTCACCAGCAGGGTACATTTTCAGCCTGTTTCAGAGATTATTGCCTGCATGAGTTGTCTCCCTTGCCGCAACAAGCACGCATTTTTCGTGGCAGAGCACAAAGTTACCACGAAAAATGCATGCATGCTGCGGTTTCTGTGTATGCACGGGGGACAACTCATGCAGGCAATAATCTCTGAAACAGGCTGAAAATGTACTGTGCTGGTGAGTGCGACAGAACTCACCGCTTCTGTGCACACTGTGAAATACCACGGTGACCACAACGTTGTTCAGAACTGTCCACTTTCCTTGTCACCGAGTATTTTTGTTTTTTCCTTCTTAGGTATCACTTGTCTCGGCACAAGTCTCGGCTAGCCGATTTCGGGTCAGTGCAGAGGGTAAGCGTAGTGAAACCCCTATAGTACAGAGCTGAGCTCTCTCCAGTTCCCGGGGCGGATGTCGGCGTTGGGTGTTATGGCCCTTGATCGTTTAATGGTCACAGTGGCCTCTTTTCGCCCTGGCTTGTACTGGCCGGTCCTTGGTGCAAAACTCAGGCAAGCTTTGAGGGTGCTTGAACGATCCACGACAAACAATTCAGGTGTCCTGTGGATGCGAGTTGTCTATAGGCCGTTATTAAATATCAACCAAACATTCGAACAGCACAACCGATCAAACAACCATGTATGGTGGTTTCTTGTGTGTAGGGATGGATAATGTATATTAATGTGATCCGATTTGATTTCAACCAAGCAGGGTCAGCCATCCAACCAACCAACCAACCAGCCAACCAGCAAGGGTGGGGTGGGTGTTTGGGGTTTAACGTTCTTTTCCACCACATAAGGGTGATATCAAAGACGGGGCAACGATGAAAAAGCCAAATATTTGGCTCCAGCCGGGATACGAACTCACTACCCGAGCATACTAGCAATCCAGCCAACAAACCAACCAAACCAACCAACCAACCAACCATAAACCAACCAACCAACCAACCAACCAATCAGCCTTGGCTTGCGCGGCCTTAAGCCCCCAAAGCTCACTCACTCACAAACCAGCCAACCAACCAACCATCCATCCATCCATCCAACCAACCAACCAACCAACCAACCAACCATACACCCAACCAACCAACCCAAACAAAAAAACAACCAGCCAACCAACAAACCAGCCAACCAACTAATCAAACCAACCAACCAGGCCAGCCAACCAACCAAATAGCCAGCCAATCAGACCAACCAACCGACCCAATCAACCAAACCAACCAACCAACCAACCAAGCTGTATAGCTCTAGGAAATCCGATCAGTGCTA
>JACVVK020000512.1:240000-450700 GCA_018292915.2 Batillaria attramentaria
CCCAACCCCCCACCCCTACAAAAAACGAACAAAAACAAAACAAAAACAAAAACAACAAAAAGACAGAGAAAAAACAAACCCCAATACAAAAAAATATGAAAGAAACGAACAAATAAACAAACAAAGAAACAAACAACAACAACAAAAACCAAAACAACAACAAAAAACAAACAAAAAACCAACACAAAACCAAACACAAAAATAAACAAACAGCAATAAACGCAACAACAAACAGACCACACACACACACACACACACACACACACACACACACACACACACACACACACACACACACACACACACAAGCAACAACAACAGCAACAACAACAACAAACGTACAACAAACAAACCCCCCAAAAAACCTACACACTCTAGATGTTTTTATAAAAGTCTATTCAGTTTGAATTAGCGCTTGCTTGGTTGACTCGAATAATGTACACATGTAATGTAGACATTTTACACTTTATGATGTTTCGATTTGTGCCTATTCCACTAGTTTTGAGTTTCCACTAGTTTCCACCCTGCTCTTCACTGTAGACATCACTGCGCTGTACACATGTATTCCACACACCGATGGGCTCAAAGCCCTGGAGTTCTTCTTGAACAAACGTCAAGTCAAAAACCCTCCAACCCATACCCTCCTCCGCCTGGCAGAACTGGTCCTCACATTGAACACATTTGAGTTCAATGGTGAGATATTCTCACAGATCAGCGGTGTTGCCATGGGCACGAAAATGGGCCCATTCTACGCCTGCCTCTTCATGGGGTACCTGGAGTATAGAATGCAGTCTTTGTACACAGGCCCGGTCCCTGAGCTGTACAAAAGATATATTGACGACGGGTTTGGAGCGACCTCTCTTTCCGAAGAACAACTCCTGGAATACATCGATTTCTTGCGAAACTTCCACCCAGCCATCAAATACACGTACGCCATCTCAGCGACTGCAGTCAACTTTCTTGACATCACAGTAAATCTTCACAATGGTTCACTCTCCACCTCAGTGCACTACAAGCCCACAGACTCACATGCATACCTGCATTACGATTCATCACACAGTCCTGCAACCAACCACAGCCTCCCATATTCTCAGTTCCTTCAGATTCAGAGGATTTTCAAGAGCGCTCAGTTGAAATGTCACAATTCTTTGTAAAGAGGGGCTATCCCCAAACCATCATCGATTCAGCTCTTTTGAGAGTTACAACACATCACAATCCTAACACCTCTTCCAATACAGTTGCCCAGGAACGTCCGGTTTTCTCCATTCTATTTCATCCCCATAATCTGTCAGTCAAACGTATCATCATGTCCAACTGGCATATTCTGTCGAAGAGTTGCACAGTTGGACAGACCTTCCACACCCCACCTCTTGTTGCTTACAAGAGGGACACCAACTTACGAGACCTTCTGGTTAGCGCCAGTGTCAGGCCCCACCAACCCCTACCCCCTGGTACAACTCCATGCAAAAAACAAAATTGCAAGACTTGCTGTCATGTCTCAACAGTGACCATCAAACGCCACTTCACATGCGACAGTATAAACCTCATATACGCCATCATCTGTACCGCATGTGACAAACTGTATGTTGGGGAAACTGGACGTAGCCTGGCAACACGCTTTGCTGAACATATCGCCGACACCAGACACAATAGAACTAGAGAGGCAAAAGCCTCCATGGCTCCCTTGTGACATGGGTCAAGGTCATTCAAAAGAGTATGTTTGTAAAAAATCTTACCACTATCAAGCCAAGTAAGGTGTCTCTGGTGTTCTTAGTTCCTGGCAATATTACACTTTTCCCCAAAACTGACTATATGGCCTTGACCTTGGGCCAAGGTCATTCAAATAAGATGTCTATCATTACACCAAGTTGGATGCCTCTAGTATTTGTAGTTTCTCCAAAGACGGTAATATTGAAATTGACAACAGACAGCTTTAATGACCTTGACTCAAAGTCAAGGTCATTTAAAGTGGTATGGGTATATATAGTTCTTATCAATGTCTATTAGCATGGCAAGTTTGGCGCCTCTGCTATTTGTTGTTTCTGAGAAAATGCCAATGTTACGGTTTCACAAAAATAGCTTGTACGGCCTTGACCTTGACACAAGGCTATTGAATACATGTATATCTGTTAAGTTCTTATCAATGTCTATCACCATATAAAGTTTAAAACCTCTGGTTTTTGTAGATTCCAAGGAAATGCCAATGCAAAATTTTAAAACAGACAGCTTTAGTGGCCTTGACCTTGAGTCAAGGTCATTCAACATGATATATTTTGAAAGGTCTTACGGCTGTCTATAGACATGCCAAGTTTGGTGCCTCTGCTTTTTGTAGATTCTGAGAAAATGCCCATGTTAAGGTTTACTGCGGAAATGCGGAAAATAGCTTGTACAGCCTTGACCTTGACACAAGGCCATTGAATACATGTACTTCTGTAAAGTTCTTATCAGTGTCTATCATCATGCAAAGTTTAAAACCTCCGGTTTTTGTAGATTCCAAGAAAATGCCAATGCAAAATTTTAAAACAAACAGCTTTAGTGACCTTGACCTTGAGTCAAGGTCACTCAGAATGATATATTTTGAAAGGCCTTATGGCTGTCTATCAGCATGCCAAGTTTGGTGCCTGTGCTGTTTGTAGATTCTGAGAAAATGCCAATGTTAAGGTTTTCTACGGAAATGCGGAAAATAACTTGTCTGACCTTGACCTTCACACAAGGCCATTGAATACATGTATATCTGTAAAGTTCTTATCAATGTCTATCATCATGCAAAGTTGAAAACCTCTGGCATTTGTAGACTCCAAGAAAATGCCTATGTAAAATTTTCAAACAGACAGCTTTAGTGACCTTGACCTTGAGTCAAGGTCATTCAAAATTATATTTTTGAAAGGACTTATGGCTGTCTATCGGTATGCCAAGTTTGGTGACTCTGCTCTTTGTAGATTCTGAGAAAATGCCAATGTTAAGGTTTACTGCGGACACACCCACAGACACACACACACACACACACACACACACACACACACACACACACACACACACACACACACACACACACACACACACACACACACACACAGACGACGGAGGGTTACAACATAGACTCCCATTGTTACACAAGGGAGCCAATAAAACCCGTTGCCGTGCATTTCAATTCTGCAGGCCATTCCATCTCAAATATGACAGTAACTGGCCTGTGGCTTATGCACGGCGACGCCACAGACAGACGCGACATGGAGTCGCACATTATTCAGCGCCTGGGAAGCCAGGCCCCGGGTGGTTTGAACGAAAAGCCGTAACATAACCCTCTGAACTTTTTTCACACACAGTCCATGGTCTTGTGTCACCAAAGGATGGGTGTTGTGATTGCAAATTTTCACTATTCTTTTTTGTTCTTTTCTGCCCCACATTTTTTTTTCACACACAGTCCATGGTCTTTTGTCACCAAAGGATGGGTGTTTTTTTCTGGTCCTTTTCTCGCCCACCGTTTTTTTTTTTTTTTTTTTTCCCCGCGCCGTGTATGTCAGTACGTCCGCAGAGTTACCTTTTGTTTGTTTGTTGAAGTTATGTCCCATTTGTTTATGTCCTGAAGAAGGCGAAAGCCGAAACGTTGACCTGTGCCGTCCTTTGTGAAAGTTAAGTGGTTTCTGTCCCATTTATGTCGCTTTTATTTGCTTAACTTGTAACCACTTCGCAGTCATTACCGTTTCCTTGAGTATATTGATTTTGTTGCACTCTACTGAATGAGTCAAACAGGTAGCGGTTGTGGCTGTGCCAGTTCTGTCACAGTTGAGTCACTGGAAGTGAATGTGTAATTAGGTATGCATTCGCTGCTGCCCATAAATACAGATTAACTCCTTGGCGCACCATGTTTGTTGGCAGATAAAAGAGGGGTTGGGCTTTGTGGGATCTGTACGGTGCTTTTTTTTCTTTTCTTTTTTTTACACACACAACCCAATTCTAACCCGCTGTTGTTTCAATATAGGAATCTCCCTTTGGAACACCCTTCCAAAAACTATAAGGCATACAGATTCCCCCCCCCCCTCCACCTTTAAAACTGCAGTCAAAATTCACTTGTTCTCAGTGTCTTTAAGACCCCTGCACGGTACCACTTTATTCATTGTTAGTTTGCTAAGCGTTACGCAAGAACGTATTGCTCACTCGTTATGCTACTTTATGTGCTTCACTAATTAGTTTATAACTACTAACGCCGGCTGGAGCCAAATATTTGTGCTGGCCTTTTTTTCTCGTTGCCCCGTCTTTGATATCACCCTTATGTGGTGGAAAAAGGACGTTAAACTCCCAAACACCCACCCACCCTTATAACTACTAAGGCTGAAATGCCCATGCCTGTTCGCCTTCACCTTGTCTGTAAACGTCTGTTCATACCAAAACCAGAATTAAAAAAAAAAAAGACCCCTGCACGGGAAGAAACGCACTGAAGGGCTGTGTAACGTATTCATAGCGGTGTTTCAGACTCCTGAAAACAGAGATTATGATAATTTATGTATTAACACTTGTTATTAACACTTGTTATTAACACTTGTTATTAACTCTTAATAAACACATCAATGCCTGCAACGAGTATCTTGGGTACATTCTGGTTAAGGGAAATTTACCTTGGGTAAATTGTCATCGGTGACAATGCATTTTAGGTAGATTGTGGTTGTAGACATTGTATCTTGGGTACATTGTGGTTAAGGAAAATGTATCCAGGGTACATTGTGATCGGTGACAATGTGTTTTTAGGTACATTGTGGTTGTAGGTATTGTATTTGGGTACATTGCGGTTATGGACAATGTATCCTGGGTACATTGTGACCGGAGAGTCTCTGGGTGAATCTCGGCTGTGTGGCAACAGCCTCCCCATAGGGCCCATAGCACACCCGCTCTGTGTAGGAGCCGACCTAGGTAGGAAAAATCCCGCTTGCCTCGGCTGGGAATCGAACCCGGGTCTCCCGGTCCATGGTCCGAAGTGCTAACCACTACACTACGGGGGCCGGTACAAGCGTAGTTTTTGACGCTAAAGTCAGGAAGGGACACGGCATACAAAACAACGCTCTCAATAGTCATTACAAACAGACATCTACCAAAGACCGAATGATCATCATACTTGTGATACATAGTGACAAATGGTTCATGGTTATCAGTAAATACAGACACAAAACTGAGAATACTGACAATCTCTCTTTTGGGGTTAGTAAAATGGTTCTGATTTTCAGAGAGAGGGAGAGAGAGAGAGAGAGAGAGAGAGAGAGAGAGAGAGAGAGAGAGAGGGAGAGAGGGAGAGAGAGAGAGAGAGAGAGAGAGAGAGTCAATGAAACTGTATTTTACAACGGTAGAGGCGGGTCGGTGTTTAAGAGTTTAACGTCCTTTTCCACCACGTAAGGGTGATATCAAAGACGGTACAACGGAAGGTCAGCACCGCATTACTTCGGGAGTTCTCATTAAATTATCACGGAACGCAAATTATTAAACTACGTTATGTTTGCTGCTTTTATTGATCAACAAATCCTTAGGTGGAGGCGTGTTAATATTATCATTGTGATTTAATTACCAAATTAGTGATGTATTCCAGTTATCATCAGTTTCTGCGGTCTGTCTGCAGTTAGCGACGCCACAGTGGCTGTATACATGAATGGCACACCCCTTGTAGAAACCATCATCAAAATCAAACTTGTACATCACTGAGCTGCAAACGGTTTTTTTTTTTTTTTTTCAAACTTATTTACGCACCGTGGATGGAAATGATCATGGAAGATTATCATAAAGATGTAAATTGTCATGGAGGATTATAATAAAGATGTAAATTATCATGAAGATTATAATAAAGATGTAAATGATCATGGAAGATTATAATAAAGATGTAAATTATCATGAAAGATTATAATAAAGAATTTTCCGGTGGCTTTTCACGAGTTCCAACGTCCTTGGTATCAGTGAATGTTTGGCGTTAAGTGATTCAGGAACAAAGCCGAAAATACACCTCCACCTGGAGTGGTAGGCGCACTGTGCTGTTCTGTGCTGTTCAGCAAAACGCACGTGCTGGTTCGGCCTAGTCCCAAGACTGAACTAGGCACTGCACATACACGCGCTCCAAACGAACCCTACTATGCCCCCCCCCCCTCCTCCCCTGCCCTCCTCCCCCCCCCCCTTACGTCCACGCCCACCACTAGAAAAGTTTAATAAAGAAAAATGTAATAAATCTTCCGTGTTCCTTAACGACTATCCTTATTGTCAGTTGAAAAGGATACATGTTCGATTTACTGTCTCCTTGTGTCCCCCATAAAACCATCGGCATATTTTACACCACCGGCCTCTCGACCTGTTGCTCACTCGGCTCTTAACGAGCACTGCGGAGCGCCACAGTGCTGTCCACAGTTGTGACGCAGCTGTGATTTTTGGGGGTTCCCGCCGCTGTGGCATCATCACAGCAACCTGGATTTCAAATAGCCACAACTGTGACTGTGGTTTCCACAACAGATTCTGATTGGCTGTACTACGTCACTCGGCGTGCAAACCGTGCATGGCGGACAGTGCATCTTCAATCGATTTGTCACCGAGCACAGCTGTGTTCAGGTTTGTAGTTAGTAGACACACCGAGCGCAACGACTGTGATGTGCACATGTGTGTTTCGCGCGCTGTGCCCAGTTCAGAGCAGGCTTTAGGTCCACTCTGCACCATAACAGGCGCCAATAACTTCTGGACAAGAACATTAAAGGCATACCTTGAAGGTCTGCAATCTCGACAAAAAGCCTCAAACATTTTTTTTTTTTTTAATGAATCTGCGACTCCTGCGACTGTGCATAATACAGGTAGTTTCTAGCACGTGCTGCATATACTCACCGGGGTTAAACAAAATAAACGGGCGTTTTTCCTGTGCCATCCCGCCTCCAAACCATCGTACCCTCATTTGTCGCATGTTCCACGTCATAGCACCGCGTTTTTCCAACGGCAGCCTTCCAAATTCAAATTCACTTTGGAATTTCCGGTTGTCGGGTTGAAAAAAAATGGGGCCGTTTAAAAACAAACAAACAAACAAACAAACAAACAAACAACTACTTGCACTAATACAATATTACAATTAAAAGGTACATGTATTTATTCTTCAAAATGTTCGTTCGCACAGCTGCAGGCGTATGTGTTACGCATTCAGAGCTCTATTTATCGTTTGGATAGACTGGGGGTTTTACCAGAAACTTGCTTCGAGGCTGGCGTGGATGGGTGAATATGGTACTACATTTACAACCCCCCCCCCCACCCCCCAAAAAAAAATAAAAATAAAAAATTAAAAAAAAAGTCAAAATGTCATTTGTTTCTATGCCGCAGGTTGCTTAGAGAAGGATCACGGCGGAAAAAGGTAGGTTTAAATTACTGTGACAAATGCATGGCGTTTGCAAAATGAAAATGTAGCGCCGTATAGGTAAATCATGTATGTATGTGTTTGTCTATATGTGTTTGTGTATGTCTGTATGTATACTTGTGTTTGTCTATATAAGTGTTTGTGTAAAATCTGTATGTATACTTGTAATATGCCAAAAAGAAAAAAAAAATGTAGCGCCTGACGGCTTGTGCGAATTTCACTCGTCTCGAGTCTTTGATAAATCTTGATACCGCCCTCTCTTTACAATAACTTGTATAATAATAATACGTTTTTTTTATGTGCCAATTATTGGTTGCTATTTTTATACAGTGCTGATGCATTATGTCCTTCTTAATTAGCTGACGTCATTTTAGTTTGTTCGTCATAATATATGTCAGAGATAGTTAAAGCTTTTTACCTTTGAGAAATTTGTCTGTAAAAGGACACAATAAAACTGTTTGAACTTGTACAGCGCGATATCCCAGCACACACACACACACACACACACACACACACACACACACACACACACACACACACACACACACACACACACACACACACACACACACACACACACACACACACACACACACACACATATATATCCCGTGGTGAGAAGGAATGTGGCAGATAGGGATTTTGTCCTTACCTAACTGAGTCAGTATTCACGTGCAGACTAGATTACGGTAAGGTAATGAGACAACTTAATATACCAATACTAATTAATACCAGTTCCAGCTTATTTTATGTCTAAGGTGACGGCATGCCTGCTGCTGTTTGCTGTCTTCACCATCTTCTGGCTTCATTCCATCACAGTGACGTCACCGGTTCTGCACGCTTCCGTGTCTCCAACAGCCAATGGGAATGAGCGTTATATAATTTACTTTTGCCGTGACCTGTGTGGTGGTTGGGCCGACCGACTTAAGGGAATCGTCATTGCTTACGTCTTCGCTAATTTGACCAATCGCAGGTTCGGAATTCAGATACCATCAATGCCGTGTAATCTGACGTCATTTCTGGAACCAAATGAAGTACAGTGGAATTTTTCTCTCAGCTCTCGAGACATGGCTGATTCTAAAATGTACAGTAAAATGGAGCAAGTCTCATTTTACGATTCTATTGATCAGGTTGATCTGGACACTGTGTTTAAGTCACGAGTAGCACTGTTCAAATCTAACCTGGACTATTTCGACAAGTTGAAGCAGAATCAACGTTACCAATCACAGCTTGCATGGATGCAGCCCTTAACCCGAGATCAAATCTTCGCGAAAATTTACCGTGCTTTGTTTCGGCTTTCCCCAGCTGTACAGAGGGAAGTGGATCGCGCCCTGCTCAAAGCAAAACCTGTACAACGGGGACAACTCATCTGTGCACATTTTCGCATGGCGGCAAATGCAGAGAACTTTCGCGACACTGTGGCGCGCCACACTGAGAAACACGGGGAGACTGTGCTCAACTTCCTGCGTCAGTTTGATGAGACTGATGCTGACAATCCAGATGTCAAGCAGAAGGCAGTAGAGGCAGACACTGTGATTGGCCCTTCGGATACACTGGACGAGAACACGAATGGTGAAGAAGCGAACAAAGGTGACAGCTTGAGGACAGACTCTAAAACACCATCAAACTCTTCCTCTTCAAACCCCTCCGCTGTCAGGTTCTTCGTCACCTCGGATTCTGCGAAGTACATGCGGAAAGCCGAGGAACTGTTCGGGAACCGCTTCATCAGAACTGAAGGCCGCTTCGTGCACGTTGACCACACCGGCAGAAACAGTCAGATGGCGTGTGATGGCTTTACCAAGCTGCTGGTGGACCAGGAGCTTCTTGTCCGTTGTGACGTGCTGGTCATCAGCATGAGCGGCTTTGGACGTCAGGCTGCGGCCCGGCGGGGGACGTCGAAAGGTCTGTACTGCATCCTGATGAACGGAACACTGGTCAAGTGCTCTCCCGACCAGCTGAAAGAGCTGTACCACATACGGGGCTGACTAGTTCAGCGGAAAGCGGTCGTGGATGTGTGATGAGCAAACTCCAGACATCTAATTCAAATTCAAAATCAATTCAAAAATACTTTATTGTCTGTTCTAAAAATACAAATTAAAACAGAAAATTACTTCAGACACATGTATTTGCTCCGCTCCTTATACTGTGATCATAATTTAAACTGGAAAGTAACTGTGGTGCGGTAATTGTTATGTGTGACGTGGGATTTGGTCTAGTGGTTGAGGTATGCGACTTCGGATCCTGAACTGCCTGGTTCGAGTCCCTGGTGGGAAGGAATTTGGTGAGATTTGGCAAAATCTCGTGCAGACTCGTTCACAGTGCCTGTCTCGCCTTCGTGTACACACGCAAGCACAACGTGAAGTGTACACGTTAATAACCTCATTCTCATTCTTACGGGAGGGGCAGCGGAAAGGAAAAACAATCAAACGCTATGCATGTAGGTCAAAAACTGCCTGGCGCCGTACTATGACGACACCCCCCCCCCCCACTCCCCCTCCCACACCCCCCTCCCCCATCACATCCCCCCCACCCTCACTATAGCTGGGGATAACCACGAAGAAAAGGCCGAGGACTGATGGAGTGGAAACAGAAAACTACACTCGCCCCTAATTCAACGGGCAACGCTACATTGTACCAACAATTACTTTAAAGGCAAAAGCGAAGCGAATAAAGAAAGAAATCAGCGGATAGTAGTAGTGTATATGTTACAGTCAAAGCTGGAAATTAGTCATTTCCAAAAATTTCAGGCATTTCCAGAGAATGACTGAAAATGGAAGCCTCTGATTTACTGGGTTTGCCTGATTGTCATTTTGACCGTCAGGCATTCCCGGAGAATGACTAATTTCCAGCTTTGACTGTAACATATACAAATCGTGACTGTAAATATATATATATATATATATATATATATATATATATATATATATATATATATATATATATATCAGTGATATCACCTGGGCTTGTGGGCTGTGGATCTGGCCACACGCTGTATAGACAGGATCGACTGACTGCCAGTGTAAACCACCACTTACACTTCAGCCGGAAAACAGATGTTGCTAGCTCTCCCTTACCTTATGGTGCGGGCTTATATGTGCGTGCGCGCGCGCGTGCCTGTGTATATGTTTATATTGGTGTGTGTGTGTGTGTGTGTGTGTGTGTGTGTGTGTGTGGTGTGTGTGTGGATAAGAGGAAAAGGCTTTGTTCCTGATCTTTTCATAAACTCTGTGTGTGTGTGTGTGTGTGTGTGTGTGTGTGTGTGTGTGTGTGTGTGTGTGTGTGTGTGTGTGTGTGTGTGTGTGTGTGTGTGTGTGTGTGTGTGTGTGTGTGTTCACCCTCCTGCTAATATTGATCTATGCTAATTTCCACAAGAAGTGCACACAGTATTTTGACAGCACAAGATCCGATGTTTGCACAAGAAGGCGGGAAACGACAGCTTGACTACCTGAGCTATAAGTGGGAGTAAAATGAGACCCACTTGTCTGACGACAAGACGTCTGGACATGCATTACCAATCCTTTTTTTATATTGAAATTAAAGATTTTTAGGCGCACATATCGTTCTGAAGTTTGACGGAGGTATCAAGCATCATGCAGCAGCTGCAAGCTTTGTTGGATTTGCTTAAGAGAAGAAAAACTCTTTTGTTTTTTGCTTTGAAACAAGCAGCCCTTGTCTGTGGTGATTCTGGTGGCGCACGTGTGTGTGTGTGTGTGTGTGTGTGTGTGTGCGTGCGTGCGTGCGTGCCATGTGCAGCATTTACTTATGCTAACCTGAACTATTTCAAACCCAGTGATTTGCATTATAAAACAGGCGGCCAAATCTGAAATCTTTTCTTAGATTTACTGTACATTGCTTTTCCCGGCATGCGGTAAAAAAATTTAAAGAAAATTGACCTACCAGGCTAATTATTAACAATATTAAGTGACTGACATGCCAGAAAGCAAAAACCAAGAAGAAGAAGAAAAAGAACAACAACAACAACAACAACCACACACACACACACACACACACACACACACACACACATACACACCAAAAAAAAAAAAAACCCAAAAAACCCCAAATAACCCTAATAATAATAATAATAAATTGCTTTTATAAAGCGCAGTATCCCAGCAGACGCTGGCTCAGAGCGCTGTACAATACACACATGGAGAAAGACACACACACACACAAACACACACACACACGCACACACACACAGTGCCCTGCCGGATTGCACCCACACTGGCTATGGGCAGCGACTACACTACAAGGGTGGGTGGGTGTTTGGGAGTTTACCGTCCTTTTCCACCACGTACGGGTGATATCAAAGACGGGGCAACGATGAAGAGGCCAGCACAATATGACTACACTACAACTCCCGCTCTGGGATGCAGACGGTTAATCACAGGCTATGTGGAACAGGTGGGTTTTCAACTGAGATTTAAAGGAGAGTAGAGTAGGAGCGTTGCGGAGGCAGAGTGGAAGAGAATTCCAGACGAAAGGGGCTTGATACTGAAATGCCCTCTGGCCGAACGACCTGGTATTAACCCTAGGCACCCGAAGAAGTTTTTCATTTGAGGATCTCAAAGACCTAGATGGAGAATAGATGTCGAGGACAGCAGCCAGGTAAGGTGGGAGAGAGCCGTCAAAGCGGCGATAAGCCAAAATGGCGATCTTGTAATTTATCCGATGCTGGACAGGAAGCCAGTGAAGCTGGCGGAGGAGTGGGGTGACATGATCTTTCCGAGACTTTCTAAAAATGACTCTGGCAGAGTTATTTAAAATCAACTGGAGACGTGCGATCTCTTCAGAGGGCAGACCAGCAAGCAGTGAATTGCAGTAGTCAATACGACTCAAGATCAAGGAGCAGACAAGCTGCGTAGCAGTTTCTACAGAAAGGAATGATCTAATTGAGCTGATCTTTCTTAACTGAAAATGTGCAGCTCTGCAAACTGAACTGATGTGTTCATGCATGGACATACAAGAGTCAAAAAATGAACCAAGGTTCCTGACACAACTTTGAAAAGGAATATCAGCATTCCCTACAGTCAATGCATTTACAGAGGTACGGCTGAGAGCCAGTTTTGAGCCCACACACATAGCTTCAGTTTTACTGTCATTTAGTCTAAGTTTGTTTTGCAGCATCCACTTCTTAACTGAGGCAATGCACAGATGAATTTCATTACAGAGAGTGTCAAGCGAATGAGGAAGAGAAGCTTTCATAAGCTGAGTATCGTCCGCGTATTTATGGAAATCACACTTGTGCTGGGTGATGACGTCAGACAGTGGTTGAGTGTATAGACTGAAAAGTACCGGCCCAAGTACCGAGCCTTGGGGAACACCGTATCTCACAGGTAGAGGCTGAGATTCATGTTGTGAGGAGATGACAACACGTTGCGTTCTGTCTGTAAGGTAGGAGTGAAACCATTTCAAGGCGGTACCTGAAATTCCGAAGGTATGTTGAAGGCGTTCAAGGAGAATAGTATGGTCTATTGTGTCGAACGCGGCGGACAGATCGAGCAGGCACAGTACTGACACTTCCTTGTTGTCGGCACAGGTCAGTAAGTTGTCTACCAGCCTAGTAAATGTCTGAACGTTTGAAAGCAAACCAACATCCAAACCTACGAGATTCCTATCCTTTGCCACACACACCTACCCCCACACACACCCACACCCACACCTACACCCACACATCTCCTGCAGCGTCCAGGGTAGTCCGGGCTAACCCATGAGTGTTCGGGGAAGACACATCCTGGGTCAGGGATCCAAGCGAAGAAACTTTTTGGTGGCTACATTTTTTTCGTGGTGGCTATGGCACAGGTAAACGTCAGGCTAATATAAGAAAACTGACAGCGTACCTAAGCTGTACGATGATGTTTATAGCTGAACTTGATTGAATTGTTCACGGCTTCAACCGGCCGTCTGCGGAAGTTAGAATGGGATCCCTTATGGCGCACAGCGAAAACTGAAGGGAATGAACTCATTGTTATTGCAGAGTTACTCTCTCCATGTTTTTATTATCTCCATGTCTCCTCAATTGCCCTCACACCAACCCGCGCGCACTTTCCTGCGACATTTTTCACGAAAGGATACTAACACGGATACTTCCTCAATCAGTCTCAATCCGCGTTGTGATTTCTTCGTCGTGGTTGAAGGTAAGCAGTGTGTTTGAGTGTACTGTATTTGTACGTCCATTTTCCCCCTTTATTTCAAAACAATATGATCTCTGTCAGTTTAGACAGAGATTGTCGTCTGAGTCCGACAAGGAAGCGTGTGAGCCTACAAGCAAAGTAACGTCGCGTCACTGATACCTTTGTCTTAGCAGCCGACTATTTTAGGACATTGACTAGAGTGGTTTTAGATCTTTAAATGCTAGAACTGAAAAGCCTGCTTCAAGTTTCAAAGAAAGCCTTTACGGATACATGTCTGCAGTTACTAAATTGTACAGACCAGGCAGGAACCAGATCTATCTATTATCTTGAAATGTTCGCACTCGATCACTCATACCAGTAACATACTGCTCCCGGATTGTACTTCACAATGTCGCTGGTGGCGTTTGTATAACTCAGAATTACTGCTATCTTGTCTATTGCTTCCTCAGCAACCGTGTAGAACACGTCAGCGACTTTGGCAGGCAAGATTCAATTTTCTCAAAATATGACGTTAGCGAAATATTCAGTGGTTTACTGACCTGGGATATTCTGAATAGTTTCGCAAAGTCGAAGGACGCGGTCTCGCTCCTCACATCAAACAGCAATATTTATCTACTAGTGGTTTTAAGTTTCTATAAATGTTCGTGTGAAAATCTACTTTAGATTTTCGTATCAACAAGATGGCGGCGCGATCATTACGTAATGGGGATAATCGTGGAATTTTGTTCAATATTCCGGGGAATGGTGCAGAAAGTGAAGATTAGAGTGTGGCAAGATTCGTAGATTTGGACGGCGGTTTTCCTGATTCCTTCGGGCATGTAGAAGAATTGGAAGAAAATGACTCTGATGATGGGAAGGAGGAGGTGATCAATCTACACTAATCAGTCGAGTTCCGGTGGGTGTGGAAGATGTGTACTGTGAAGGGAGTCCAGGAAAGTTGGAGAGGGATGAGTAGAGGCAGTACTGGGAGGCAACGGAGTAAAACTGGAGGGAGTGCTACATTAGATTCTGATCTCACAGCAGTTTTAATAATCACATACACAGACAGTATCCATTCTACGAAGGTGAGCATGGTCCTACTGTGTTTTCCCCCTGCTGACTGTGACATGATAGACACTTGGGATATTCTTTTCCCTGGACTTTGTCATGTTATTGCAGAGCACTGAACAAACCAGTATGCTAGACAGATAGGTGTGCATTGGTGCAGCAGGAAGTGTGTGTGTGTGTGTGGGGGGGGGGGGGTTGAAAAGCAGGGCACACTGTGCATTTTGCTGTGGCATTGGTCTGTACATAGGTATTGCAAGTATGATCTCAGGCAGTGTACAGATAGATCTCATGTCAGACTCACCAGCAGCTATTTCAGTAAGCCTGCAGTACAAGTCAGCTGTATACCAAAGTGTTTTGTGTGTGTTTGAACAGTCTATGAAGTACATGTATCATGCAAGATCAGTACAAATGATGAAGAGAAACCATTTTTTTTTTTTTTTTTACAGATCTGTGGGTGTGTGTGTGTGTGTGTGTGTGTGTGTGTGTGTGTGTGTGTGTGTGTGTGTGTGTGTTACAACATCACTTTGATCTGCATGTATGCATTTATTTCAGGCCCAGCTCCTGCTCAAAACAACCAGCTCCTGCAAATATGTTTACAAATGTGTCATCATCTGATATCATGTTCAACATGGCGATTATTCAAGTCAACACCAAGTGGTAAGTTTAGTTAGGTCCACTTTTGCTTTTTTGTTTTAATGTTAAAGTTAGCAACAAGCGTACCAGACAACCTCTATTGTGTCGAATCCATGTACATGTACTACAAACTAAGAGCAAAGATTACATATTCTTAAACTGGCCTAAGTCTGTGTTTAACCGATATGAAATCCCCTCAGAAAGCAATCGCCAGTGATATCCCTGCCTACCATGGGATTTAAACCTGCTGCAGGATCTACAGACCGGGCATCTTGGACACTAAAATTCCCTCATTAAAATTATCTTTTGTTACCATAATGGTGATGTCAAAGCCGGTTGTAATAGGACAAGACCTTTTCCAGTATTGACACTAGTGAAATTCAGTCCCAAAATTCCCTCATCTAATCGGACACTTGACGCTAAATTCAAACTGCCATACCCCCGCCCCCACCTTTTTGAAATAAATTTAGTACTAAACTCTGTTTGAAATGTTTGTAGGTGTGCTGGTTGGTTGTATGTTTGTTTGTACTGCTACATTTTCATTTTGAAGGTTATAACACTGAAGCAAAGTAGACACAATATAGTGTGAATCTGACTTGGCTAGGGCTGAAGGAACAGTGAGAATCTAAAGAATATATTTCAGGTATACATTTTCTGTTATCTGTAGTTTGCTAGTTGTCCAAGCACTTGTTTCACTGTTGTAACATTTGAAAGAAATGGTATTATTTAGTTTTGTTTTTGTTTTTACCATGACACATTACTGTATGGTCAGTCCTAAATCTGATCAGTTTCCATGTGCTGTCATGTTTCCAGCCTGAATGGTAAACTTTGTCCCCATTGGCCAAAATGTTTGTGTTGTAACTGATCAACATGTGTCTAGAAATAAATGTACAAAAGGAAACGTTTGATAATGTGTGACCTTCCAAGTGATGTCCTAATCACAAGGCTGATAAATTTCAACATACACTACCTGAACATTAAGTCTTTCGATGTTTCTCATTCAGTGTGTGTGTGTGTGTGTGTGTGTGTGTGTGTGTGTGTGTGTGTGAAAATTAAACAGTACAAGTAATACTAAAATATAAATAAATACGGTTGGTGTGCCCATGTATGCATTTTTGTTTGCAGTACAACAGACCTAGTTGTATATGAATTAAAATATACAATGTGTACTATCTGCCAAACATTAAAAAAAAAGTCTTACGGACAACCTTCGCCCGTCAGGAATCTGATGTCTGACCATTCGCTGTGTCTGGTCTGACCAACTCAAAGGACAACCAAAAGCCTAATTTACAAAGATCCTCATCCACTCACCAAGCATGTTTCGACTGTCTTATCAGCAGTCCCAAGCACAGACATGAATGCTTTTTAGAAACATACAACAACAGAGGGAAAACCAAAGATCATCAATACAATTTTATTGATCGTCTTCAGCAAACTGGATCATTTCGCTCCAAAGGAAAAAAATTTGAAAACAAGTGCCCACATACAAACGTGATGCGCATGGTGCCATTGACGTCAAGAGTCTGACAATGCGAAGTGGCAACATTTTCAGTTTGAACCATGTTGCTGTTTTCCCCGCTCACGCTGCCAAACATGTAATGCTCTTGGTACATTACAGGGACAAAAAAGATGAGAGTCTTGATTTGTAGGATGGACTTAAATCATCTGTTCAGATTCAACGTTTTCCATTATTAATTACTGTTTTGCGTTTGATTATGCATGCTAGACCTTGTCCCTGGAAAGCAAAACTGCACGTACAATTTAACACACTGGATTATGTGACGGTGATTTTGTAAAGTTTAAAAAGTACAGCAGCTGTGTAATAGTGCTGCCGTATTTTACGCTCCGCCCCCTTTTTTCCTTTTCTTTCTCCTCACTACCATCCTTCCACGTGAATATGCTTGTCGGCTCACAATCTAGATCTAGAGAGACATAAGTGACATAAACTGACACTCACACATCAGTGATCACATCAAATCAGTGGTAATCAGAAATTTTGTTCAGTCATCAAAGAAAAATCTCGTGTGTTTGTGTAGATCTTTCTGCTATGCGGTTGGGAGGAATCAGCATGCCGGCCTGTCAGATTCGAGGTCTTGAAAGATCTTTTAGAAAAGCTTGTAGAAAGCAGTACAGGACCTGTGAGATTTTTCAGCCAACTGTTTTTGAGACTGACAAATAGATATTACACCAATTCCTGTTATTCTGTCAGCTTTTGTCTGATCTGCCCACCTTTAGAAATCTCCGACTTTTCCCGCGGTTTTCTATTCAGGCACGCATGCGCCGACACCTTGCAAATGGCTGCCAAGCAGACGAACCTCAGCTCGCAGTGTTAGAGTTGGGCATTTTCCACTCAGACAATCATGCACGGTAGCTTGTAAGGCCAAAGTGTATATTTTCATGGAGCGTTATTCAGCGTCACTTGTATCCTATCATTATTTAAATATTGGTCCAGCCACCACAGAGATATTAATGTGTTAAATTTTTTCCTACGCTAAGAGCCATGACCCTCGATTACAGGAGAGGGGAAACCATGACTACGTCCAGGGTAGCCGGGATAGTCGAGCGGTAAGCGTTGGACTTTCAACGCTCGGGTCGTGAGTTCAAATCGCAGCTGAGGTCAAATATTTGTGCTGGCCTTTTTCTCGTTGCCCCGTCTTTGATATCACCCACATGTGGTGGAAAAGGACGTTAAATTATCCCCCCCCCACCATGCAGCGTTCAATGTTTCTTATTCGGGTTTTTTTTTGTCACTCGTAAAGGTCTGTGAATTTTTTTGTGGACAAAGGGAACAAACTACAGATTGTGAAAATGAAAGTAACCCACGTGACGGGAAATAAGCACTCAAAGAAGACGGAGATTGCGTCAAACACACAATGACGTCAACGCCGACGCTAAACTTTTGAGTATCGCATGAAATGACGTCAGCAGACAATGAGATCAAAGTTGTGCTCCAGGATTGTGCGCAACGGCATCATGGAGAACTGACGACAACATGGAAGGAGAGAACGATGTCGACTTTACTGCAACATATCAAGCTGTACGAGCGACATCGGCAGTGGTTACTGGAACTCAGGCCTGATTACAACGATGACGATGAAGATCTGGAGAGAGGCCTACAGAGACTGGGGCGTCAAGTTTCCAATGTCGTGTCGTCGTTTCTCCAGGTGAGGGACTCGGTCAGTGGATGAACAGAACCGACGCCAGGTTGACAATACGTAGTGGCCAAGATCAGCAGACTGTCTTGCTAGCTACTGAATTGTCCGGATAGTGTTATTTCCAGCCACTAGCCTGGCAGGATTGAACACTGCACGAAAACCTTACGTCTGTCCTCCCCACGCGAACAGCTTTGGTTTGTCCCCTAAAGCCAATGATAAAATTCAATGTCGAAGCCTGACAGACGGTCTGAATTGAAAGGTGTTCGGCCCCCACTGTGCAGGGTAGTTATCTGTGTGTCCCATTTCCCATTTCGTGCGGGTCAGTCATTCACGTCACAAGGATGTCAAACGTAAATCATCAGTTCACACACACACACACACACACACACACACACACACATGTACGTGCACGCACGCACGCACGCACGCATGCACTCACGCATGCACTCACAGCGTGTGCCCCTCTGGCCTTGCCCTTCTCGCACTGAGAGATGGTGGCTGGTCGTTTTGCGAACCATCAAGGACGCTTAGCCTAGTTTATCTGTTACGTCCAGGCAGGGGTGCTGTTAGTTCATGCGATAGTCCTCACTTTGACAAAACTCAGTCGGCAGCTGCGTAACTTGTTAGATATATATCTCAAGGTCTTATCTGTGAATGAAGTTGCTCTCACTGAATCAACAGGTAAATATTTATGTGATTTTTATTGTGTCGTGGCAAACAAATTCAAACGAATGGATTAAACAGACGTTGAATGATTCCAGTGAGCCACACACACACACACACACACACACACACACACACACACACACACACACACACACGCGCGCGCGCGCGCGCGCAAGCAAGCAAGCAAGCAAGCGAGCAAACAAAACAAAACAAAACAAAACAACCATCCTCCCCCTTCCCCTTGCCATCACCACCAAAATCACAAATCTTTTTCTAAAAACAGTTTTGAATAAAAGAGAAAAACAAACTCGGTATCCATGACTTCTGACAAATCTACTTCACACAGTCTGTGCGTGAAAAAAGAAGTGATTTGTCCGGTTTAAAATGGCGTGAGTGACTGAGCATTTAGGGCTGAGAGCCGCGCACTTTACAAAGACTGATGAGATGAAGGTTAGGGATGGGCGTTGGACGTTTGTTTGTTCTGGTGCAGGCGAACCCTGTAATCAGGCTCATGTTGAGGTACACACCGTGAGGTCGTGATAGCTGATAAAACAAAAGGTTGGGAAATGTCGATAGCGAGGGCTCACTGACATTCACCAAGCTTTTGTTTGAATGCCCTTTCGCCCCGGAAGCAACAGTAGCAGCGATAAAGATAACGGGGATGATACTTGCTACTGTAAACAATTTCACATATCGCATTGCGAGCAGGCAAGATTTACACCGCTGTCTCTCAACAAAAACACATCTAAATGTGCAACGTTTGTCATAAGGAAAGGTAAGTTTTACACTCACTTCAAACACACACACACACACACACACACACACACACACACACACACACACACACACGATATTCTGCAAGCAGCTTAGGTTTATCTGCTTTGCGAAGAATACTGAAAGTAATCCATAACTATGAACCGGAATAGTAGTAAGATTTAGTAGGACTTCGTAAAGAGGACTTCGCTGAGCAGCGTAACCCACTTACATGTAAATTAGGTTCACACGGCAGAGGCCGCGAGGTGCTAACGCGCTGCAGTTGGCTAATGGCACCCGTAACGTACCTAATTTACATGCAAATGGGTTACGCTGCTCAACAAGTCCTTCGTACGAAGTCCTACTAAATCTCACTAGTATCTCCGCTTTCGCGACTACTACTTAGTCTGTGTGTGTGTGTGTGTGTGTGTGTGTGTGTGTGTGTGTGTGTGTGTGTGTGTGTGATGACGTCAGACTGCGGGCCAGCAGCTGGAGTCCCTGGCCACGTCACATAATGGGCCACATCCAAACCCGGACGCGTGGGGCAGCCTGGGAGCCAGGGACAGGTAATACAGCATGCTGAAAGGAGAGTTATGGGTCTTTGTAATCGAACCAAAGAAAATCGAACCGACTCACCGAATACTCGTATGTTCCTAAAAATAATAACAAAAACTCAACAACAACAAACAAACAACAACAAAAAACAAACTTCGTTGTCGTCACAGACAGTCACAGACTCACAGACACAGAAGTGTTAGGTTCTTTGTTCGTATTGTCCTTGCCAAAGAGACTGACAATGGCAGACACAAGTGCGGGAAATCCAAGGTCAAACTGAAAGGAACGCTCCGTTTCTCTCCCAGTAACTCAACATGCCAACACTGAACAAACCGAGTCTACGGGACACTGGCATTTCAATTCAATTCCATTCAACAATACAGGGGCGCCGGAACCGGGGGGGCAGGGGGGGCAGGAAAATCAGGTGACTATGGCAAGAGGGGGGGCAAAGCCATGGTCTTGCCCCACCCCCCCTTCCCCTACCTCTCCCCCTACCCCTCTTAGTGCTCCTCCCCCCAACATCTTCCGGCGCCCCTGCAATACTTTATTGATCAATTGAGGACAGTTTAGATGGGTCACTGGACGCGCGTCAATAAAATTAATTAAAAAAAACAAAACAAAAAACAAACTGCATAATCATATATATCACCTCATATCACAACATACATCATTACATCATCAGTACACACACACATTGTCCGGTCAAACACGTGTGTCTCAGGTTGGCTGTCATGCCATCACTTGGTTTCTATTTTTAGCACGTACGTCTTGTCTTGAATGGTTTGACGCTGCCTTGTGGAATAACACAGACATATGAAGTTCGGCAAAGAAACGTGGCTTTACAACAACAACAAAAATAACAATAAGAAGAAATAATGGTATTTGTAGGGCGCATTTCTTTAGAATAAAACTCAATGCGCCGATCACTCACCGATACTCACGCACATTCTACAAAGATAGACAGACGTACAATGGTGGAACTGACAAGTTACACAAAAAAAATACCGGAGGGCTTTGCGAAATAAGAACGTTTCAAGATTGCTCTTAATATCAAACAGAGTGGGCACATTTCTCCGATTCGCAGGCAGGGTGTTTCATAAGGTTGACAAAATGCAATGTCTCTAGGGACACGAAACCTTATTACACTGATTGTGTGATTTGTTCTACATTACCAGCTGTAATATAAAGCTATATATGTCACATCAACAATCAAGACAAGAACAAACACAAGAGTGCCTTTACGAGGAAAAAAATATTCCTTAATTCTTACGACTGGATCGTCTTTGGCCAGAATGCTGACTCCGCGTAGCCACCAGCTAGCCGTCTTGCATCGTGTGGAGGCGACCATGTCGGCTGCTGGTGACACGTCCAACCCTCCGCTGTCAGTCACTGGGCTGGCTAGTGCCAGTGCTGACGCTCGCCTCGTCTTTGTCTTCGTGCCCATGACACAGATCGCGAGCAGCTTCGAGCCGGCCTACTCTCTCGTCGATCTTACGTCCAGGTGGGTCAAGTCAGGTCCTGTCTTCTGAATGTGGAGATGTTAGCAGTATTGGCGTTCAGTGTGCAGGTTTTAGGCTCTTTTGAGGTCGATGGCCTCGGAGAGAAGCACTTCCGACAGTGTGTCTTAAAACCTTGCTTTCGTTTTCCTACGGGGAGACGGTACAGTCCAGCGGTTGAGCAGTGGACTTTCAATGCTCCGGTCGTGAGTTCGATTCCCGGCTGGGGCCAGATATTTGTGCTGGCCCTTTTCCTCGTTGCCTCCTTGATATCAACCCTTTGTGGTGAAAATGACGTTCAAACCCTCTCTCTCTCTCTCTCTCTCACACACACACACACACACACACACACACACACACACACACACACACACACACACACACACACACACACACACACTTTGCTTCCCTTCGCATGCAAGCCGGTAAAAACAAAACAAGACAAAATTTAATTCAATAAAATACAATTTTGGTCAGTAGATTTAGGTTATTCATTTCACCGAAATATTACCAAACAAAACAAAATTCACAAGAATATTTATAAAAAAAACAATCGTTGTTGACAGCAGCCTGCACCACCAGAATCTGTTAGACCAGACCCAGGTTATGCCTGGTGCTGACGCCTCTTATGTGTGCATGATGCAGGGTGTTCATCCCCCAACCCCCGCGCAGCAGACTGCGTCAAAGACCAACTACATTAGAGAGAGACACGCAGACGACAGGACGCCCGTCATTTGGTGAAGGCGGGACCAAAGAAGAGGCAGAGGCAAGGTCAGTGGACCACCTGAATCGCGTTTTATGTCGGCCAGAAATTTGTTCGTACACTATTTGAAAATGAATCACACAGGACGGGCATGCAGTGTGGTCACGATCACACACACACACACACACACACACACACACACACACACACACACACACACACACACTTAAATTCTGAAGTATAGATTGGATTTAAACAAAAGGACTTATACAGCCATTTGTTTCAAGTACCCTATGGTCCAGGTATTTCGTACGTTACCAAGTCTCTCTCTCTCTCTCTCACACATACACACACCACACACACACACACACACACACACACACACACACACACACACCACACAAACACACACCACTCTATATCACCACGTACACACGGACCAATCAGTCTTCAGTTTCATGTCCACGGATGTATCTGTTTCTGAACCGTGTGAACTCCTCTGCCTGTCGTGTGTTACAGCGAGTCTTTGGAGGAGTTGATTCCTGTTCTAGAGGAGGCCCCGCCCAGGGAACAGACGGAGACGGGCACCCAGACGGTGAAAACCCTGACCCACGGGACCACACAGACATGCAAGGAGCTCTTGCCTCCGGAGATCGTCTACGCGGAAACCGGGGTCGGCAGTCATTTCGCCATCTTGCCGCCCGAACCGGAGATGGGAGTGGGCAGCGAAGACGCCCTCTGGGAAGCCCCGCACATCGTCACTGCAGACGCCAGCGTGGGCAGTCAGCACGTGTTCCCCCCTACCCCGCCCGTCATGGTGGGCCGAGGGGTGGGCGAGAGCAAAGTGGATCCAGACCGAAAACCTCCCGGGACGAAACGCAAGACGGACTCCATCCACGTGACCAATGTGTCTACGTCATCCAAATCCACCGTGGTGGAGACCTACGAGATCGAGTACCAGCGTGAGGAGGTCCCGCACATTCCGCCCATGGTGGACGAGGCAAGAGGTCTCCGCGCGGCTCACATCTCCAGGTCCTACACCATCACTCCTGGAGGCAAGAGAGTCAACGTGATGGAGGTGTACAGTTCCGACTCGGAGACGAAAATGTCGTCCAAGTCAGTGTCAACAAACAGATGCACGTCGCCTTCCTCTCGCGCCAGCACTCCGCCGGCCAAGGGAAAGAAGAGTAAAAGTTGTAAAAAGGCGAACAAGAGCAATTCTCGGAGTGCCAGCATCAACAGAGACCGACTGGCCATCAATCAGTCCATTAGGTCGCGGGCCACCGACTACCGGTCCACAGTCCGCTCCAAAGAGAGAGCAACGCGGGAGTCGGACGACGTAAGTAACAGTCACTCGCGCAGCATCAGCCTGGCGTCGGGCCGAGCCAACTCCATCTCACCGTATGACGACATCTCTAAAGAATGTCTGATCGGCAAGCTGTTACTGTCGGTCCACAGCCAGAAGGACGGAGCACGGTCTCCCACATACACCCTCTCGGATTCGGCGCAGTTTGACGACGACACAATTCACGAGTGGCCAGACGACGGCAGAAAGTCCTCGTTGCCACAGGGACAGTCCTGGCTGAAGCCAACGCCTACCGCGAGAAAGCCTAACACCATAAAGCCTAACACCGTGAAGCCTCGGACTTCAGATGGCCGAGTATCTCCTCGGAAACCCAGAGATAACTGTATGGATGTGATCACCTCGAAGATTCGGGAAACCGACAATGAGACGGACAAGGAAGTAGAACACACCCTGTGCAATATGAAAATGTCTTCCGGCGTCTTCTTCCCCCGAACATCACCGCTGGAAGAAATGAAAGTCCAGACTGATGAAAGTGCGTCCCGGGCAAAGGTTGAGAAAAGAAAGACGGCCCTCACAAGGTCCTTGTCTCCGGTCGAATCTCCCCCTCAGAGACATGTAGAAAAGACAACTGCGATTTCAGCACACGAGGAACTACGCTACGTCTCTGTGGACGATCCGGGCAGTACGAGAAAAGCGCCCATACGCACTGATCCTGAAAGGAGAGAACACCACCAGAAAAAGAATTTTAGCGATCGCAACTTCGAAAACTCTACAACGATGTGGTCTGACGTCATCGAAGAGTTGTCTGAAGTTCTCGAGCAGACCACGGAAACCGTTAGAGAGGTCTCTCCGTCATTCACAGACCCTAACGTGACCAACCGGAGGGCAGTGCTCAAGCAAACACGAGATAGGGCGTCAAGATTTTCCTCCCAATTTGGTGAATCAGTCAAGCAGTTCATCGCCCACAGTGAAGTCACAAAATCCGTGGAGCAGTACAAAATCATCACTAGCGAGCCTCCAGTTCAAGTGGAAATCCATGCCTTGGAAAGAACTTTCGTGGACGACAAGGGTACTGACGAGACTACGAGGCACTCAACTCCATCGTCCCCTGTGGGCGCCAGTCCCCCACAGATTGCAAAATCCAAGTCACGGCCGCCCTCTGTAAGTCCGGCGCCAGACCCTCTGTGTCCTAGGCAACGCAGCGCGCCCGCAACAGCAGGTCGTGTCGCAGAAGAGAAGCAGGAGTCACAGGAAGAGCCTACCTCTGCATCAGCCTCTGCGTCGCCCAAACCCAAGAGCAGAAAGAAGTCAGCATCACCACCGGCATCACCGTCAGCGCGTTCACCACCAACCATGTCTCCAGAAGCGAAGACTCGTGAGAAGGAATCCCCTCGCCGTCTAAAGACCCCGGTAACGGCAAGAAGACAAGGCGTGAGGGCAGATGGTACGACCGTTGTGTCTCCAGACCAAGGGAAGCACGAGGATGAAGTCTCAAACAGCTGATGGCTCTTCATGGCGCTGACATATCTTCCTACCAAGCAGCAGTGGATTCGCTGGTACCACCATCACTGTCGCTATCTTCATCACTCAACCCACAGTCTGAAGCGTCTGCCGAGACAGCCGTCGGATCATCAGAGGTCTCCACTCAACAGCCTGGCACCAGGTCACCAGAAGCGGCGCCACGACAGCGCCGGCGATCACCATCTTCTGCCCGGTCAGCAGATGGTAGCGTCAAGTCACCCAGCTCGCGAGAGTCGTCATCGCGTTGTGATAGGTCGCCATCACCGACAAAGAGGCATTCACCACAACACCGTGGGGGGTCATCCACCTCGCCGTCACCACAACGTAGTGCAGTTTCATCGGTCTCACCAGCGCCGTCTGCACGGTCACCGGTTGTGGAAAGTGTTGCCTCAGCGCGGTCCTCACCGAGGCACAGTGTGAAATCACTGACCCCACCAGCGGTCTCCACACAACTTGGCGGGAAATCTGTGGTTTCCTCGTCCCTATCACCCCGCTCGTCGCCACAGCACAGTGCCAAATCGTCACCCTCACCGTCGCTTCATTCGTCACCACAAGAAAGTATACGGTCAAGCCTGTCACCCTCACCAGAGTACAGTGTGAAATCGCTGGCTTCAGGCTCGTTGTCTCCACCTTCCTCACCACAGCACAGTGGAAAGTCTTCCCCCTCACCATCAACACAGCGCCTGTCTGTAACTCCGGAGTCACCAAAACGATCACCACGGCAGAGTCCAAAGATTGTGACCGCCCGGTCGCAGACACCTCACTTTTCCCCTGTACGGTCAGTGACTCCAGAGTCACCGCAGCAGAGTCCGAAGAATGCGGCTGCCCTGTCACCATCACCTCGCTCATCACCAGTAGAGACAGTAACTTTGGATTCACCAAAACCGTCACCACAGCCGAGTCCAAAGAACGTGGCTGTTTTGTCACGCTCACCCCGTTCACCACCAGTACAGGCAGTAACTTTGAAGTCACCGAAGCTGTCACCACAGCAGAGTCCAACGTACGTGGCTACCCGATCGCCAGCACTTCTTTCATCCCAAGCTCAGACGCCGTCACAAGCAGACGACACAAAGTCAGGAACTACACGATCACCGTCACTAGAGCGTGGTGTGTCTGCTATGCAGTCACCATCACCACGTATGCCACGGTCTTCCCCACCACAGGGGGCCACGTCAGTGACTCCTCAGTCAAAATCACCAGTACCGTCTCCAGAGCGTGGACAGACTGCTATGCGGTCACCATCACCACGTATGCCACGTTCATCCCCAACACAGGAGGCCATGTCAGTAACTCTGCAGTCAAAATCACCAGTGCTGTCACCAGAGCTTGGAATGACTGCTAGGCGGTCACCATCACCGCGTATGCCACGTTCGTCCCCACCGCAGGATGTCACGCCAGGAACTCCACAGTCAAAATCACCAGTACAGTCCCCAGAGCGTGGACTGACTGCTACGCGGTCACTATCACCACGTACGCCGCGTTTATCCCCACCACAGGATTCCAAGCCAGTAACTCCGCAGTCAAAATCACCAGTACCGTCACCAGAGCGTGGTGAACCTGCTACGCGGTCACCATCACCACGTGTGCCACGTCCTTCACCACCGCACGATGGCGAATCAGTAACTCAGCAGTCAAAATCACCAGTACCGTCACCAGAGCTTGGTGTGATTGCTACGCGGTCACCATCACCACGTATGCCACGTCCTTCACCACCGCAGGATGTCACGCCAGTAACTCCACAGTCAAAATCACCAGTACAATCACCAGATCGTGGAATGACTGCTATGCGGTCATCTTCACCACGTGTGCCACGTTCATCCCCACCGCAGGATGGCACACTAGTAACTCCGCAATCAAACTCACCAGTGCTGTCACCAGAGCTTGGAATGACTGCTAGGCGGTCACCATCACCACGTATGCCGCGTTCATCCCCACCACAGGAGGCCATGTCAGTAACTCCGCAGTCAAAATCACCAGTACTGTCGCCAGAGCGTGGTCTCACTGCTAGGCGGTCACCATCACCACGTATGCCGCGTTCATCCCCACCACAGGAGGCCATGTCAGTAACTCCTCAGTCAAAATCACCATCACCGTCACCAGAGCGTGGTCTCACTGCTACGCGGTCATCCTCACCACGTATGCCACGTGGATCCCCACCACAGGATGTTGCCTCAGTAGCTTTACAGTCACCGCTGAGTATGATATCTGTAGCTACACGATCACCGTCACCACATGCGTTCCCACTGCAAGATGTCAAACCAGCAGCTGCCCGTTCACCATCACCGTCACCAGAGTATACTGTGAAGTCTTTGACCACGAGATCACCACCACCATCACAAGATATGAAGCAGTCACGGTCACCACCATCGCCACCAGAGAAGTCTTTGGCCACACTATCACTACCATCGCAAGATATCCAGCAATCACAGTCATTATCACAAGGTACAAAGCCAGTAGTTACAAAGTCACCACCATTGTCACCAGGCAGGTCTTTGGCCACAAAATCACCACTACCACCACAGGTTACCGCAACTGTAACTCCAAAGTCACCGACACCATCACCAGCAAAAGTCGGATCAGCAGTCTCACCATTCCTACCAGTGGTTTCCCCACGTCAGGGGCCAGACTCGGTGACGTCCACACGTAGGACCTCGCCATCGCCCACAGTCGATGCTGGAGTTCAAACTCCACCAGAATTTGAACATGACGTTGACAAGCGCCCCCCATCCACATCCAGGCGCTTCTCACCCAAGCGTCCACCAGGGGAAACAAAAGCAGCGGCTGTGTCTCCCGCTGGTTCGCCCCGTCTACGGCCATCTTCTTCACCACTCTCTGGACTCGGGTCTCCAAGACGACAACCGTCCGTTTCCTCTGCTAATCCGTCTCCTCTGTGTCTCAGTCCTCGTTCACCTCCCAAGCTTCCTGTCAAGTATGCTGTGGAGAACAAAATCTCCAAAAAGCTTCTCGAGACCTGGCCAATGACGTCACCACCACGGCCAAAACGTAAAGTGTCACCCAGTCCATCACCCAAACCGCCGTCACCTGAGGCGCTCGCTGCACTAGGTGCACATGCAAAGAGATGTGCCGCATGTGCAGAGAGATATCAGCTAACTCATCTATTAGCTTCTGAAACTGAGACCAAAAAGAAAGTCTCAAAGACATCTGTCAGGTGTTCGTCAAGGAGGTCACAATCAACGACCCCACCACCACTCAAGTTGTCCTTGCAGTCCAGCACGACTTCTCCCAGCGCACGAACTCCGACACCTCCCAACAGTGCTCCAGCGACGCAAGTCAACAGGTCAGCCACTCGTCTGTCACCACTGTCACCAGGAAAAGGGCAGAAAAAGCAAACCAAATCACCTACAAAGAAATCAAGGAGAACGCGTTCGCCTGTCAAATCAGTGTCCCAATCTGTCACAAGTCAGTCGCAGCCAGACGAGATGTCCCCACAAGATCCATTGGTTGTGTCGCCGATGACGCCGATAGAGTCCAGCCCATTTAACGAGTCACCTGAACAGACGCCGGACCAGGGCGAGAGACCCTCGTCTCAGATTTCTGAAGCGTCTCCTCGACAGGCGTTAGTATCCCATCACCAACTGCGTCTGCTCCACAGACGGCTCAAGGAGAGAAGATGACTTCAGGTGCTTCTGTGATGTCGGAATCCAGCCCCTCCACCCTGCCATTCACACCACCAGCACTGACATCGCCCACAGAGTCCCTTTCTGTATCGATTCCATCACCAGTGAGATCGGCAGGCGTGTCATCCCCAAGGCCTGAAGCATGTGAGGACGCAGTAGCCCAGTCCCCTGTAAAAGCTACATCACCCAAATCGTCTGTTTCACCGCCGCCAGAACAGGTCAAGCCGAGCACGGACGTTGAACTGTCGTCAGAAGGTGCAGAAAAAGAAGTTGAAGCGGCTGAATCTTCTTCAGGAACCACACAACAACCCTCACCACCTAAGATACTCTCCCTGCAGCACTTGGGCCCAGAAATGGGCAATGAACTGACAGTGCGAATAACTGCTCGATCAAAATCTGCGTCACCAACGAGACGAGCCAGCCCCCGGGCGTCTCCCCAAACTGGTCTAAAGGAGACTGTGGTGGCAACAGCTGTAGCTGCAACCGTGATAACGACGTTGGCTAAAGATCTAGAACTTTCTCAAACTGGGTGCGATGACGAACAGGAGAAAGTGCCATCCAAGGAGTCCTCTGTTGATACTGGCGAGCCCACAGTACATTCTCCAGAAGACCAACGTCCTCGGACTGGTGAGGTGCCACCAGTTGCAGTTGCATCGCTCATCTCAGTTGAATCTACAGAGGAGACGACACCACCACCGCTGAGGAACAGCTCATTAACGCAGGAACCAGTGAATGCAGATCTGTACAAAATGGCTTTTATATCTCCATCTCTTTCCTCTAATTCTGGAGATTCACTTCTAGCAACACCCGTTGATCCGGCAGACACTGAAAAAGAAACGGCTGACAGCAGAGTGCTGAGTCAGTATCCTCTTGACCCACCAAAGCTGACGGAATGTTCCGGTATGGTAGTGTCACCTGGCACTACCCCCATCGCAAAACCTAGAGGACTGGCTGTCACCGTACTGAAAGAAGAGGAAGAACTGTCTACGGATACCTCAGTGGGGACACTGGAGACTTCTGAACATGAAGTACCCTGGAAAGAGCAGTCGTCACAACCTCCCGTTTTCCAGAACCAGACTGATTTGTCCTCCACTACTCCACAACCGACAACAGGTCGAACTGAAGACGCCAGGAGATATTCACCACCGCCTTTTGTAGCTTCTCCTGGAAGACGAAAACGTCCAGCATCACACCAGCAGCCTGTTTCACCAGCACTCAAATCTACTGGCCACAAAACCAGTCCTTTTGAGACATCTGACACAGCACCTGCAAACACTTCCACGTCAGAGGATGCCTTTTCCTCACAGGCTTCTCTTATACGCGGACCAGCAGCAGAGAAAACATCATCTGGGTCAGTACGGTCCATGGGATACTCTATGTCTCAAAAGTCTCCAACATTTGAGAAGGAGTCAATGACGCTAACCACTGAGTCATCAGCAACTTCACAGGAAGCAAGACCAGAACCTCACCCAGCTCCTGCAGTCAGCTCTGCAGATCGGGGATCCTCTCGTCAGTTCAGGCCTCCTTCCCCAGGATCAGAACTTTCAATGACGTCCACCTTCTTTGGAACATCCCCTCCCTCAAGCTGCAGGTCAGCCTCTCCAAAGGGTTCCTTCAAACACCAGCCTGCGGTCAGGGTGTCACCAGTGAAGCCGCTGACAGATCCACCGGAGGCACAACGACGGAAGTCACCAGGAAGAAGCCCCAAAGCGTCCCTGATCGGCAAAACCTTTTCTGGGGCCACGGTTAGCGAACTGAAGGTGCTTTTGGAGAAGCAGAGAAAGTCTACCAAGGAACGGGGCTCTGAGACCCCGAGACCTGTGACTGACAAGGCAAACGATCTGATAAAGACAAGCACAGAACCGCCCAAAACGTCTTTCCTTCGTATGTTGGTCAATGACGATGAGACAGGCGCTGAGAGGCATGAAAAGCATGGCAGGTCTCATGATGGCGAAAACAAACTAAACATCGGGAACGCAAACAACACTGCATTTGAACGAGTGAACAAAAACACCGGCGGACTTCCTCTACCATTGGAACATGTCACAACTTCAGTGTACCAGAAACGAGTGAACGTTGATGGGCAGCCACCAAGTTCTAAGGTAACCATCACCCAGAAGAAGGTGAGATACACCGCAGAGCCTGTTGGTGCAAACCTGGAACCTGCCCCAGGTGAACAGTCTCCGCCAAAAATCCTCACCTTGCCTCCTTCATCACACAAGTCACTCCCTCAGCCAACTCCGATCGTCCCGGTGACAACAGGTCGCGCTGCTCAGCCCTCCCCGGGCTTCACGTCTGTCCAAAGAACACGAAGTGAAGAAGAAGAGCAGGCACTGAGGCAACCTGCACCACCATCATTTGAAGGCCAGGAGATGCCAGGCGAGGCCAAGGTGATCGGCACATCCCCGCGCCACTCGGGCCATCCTTCTCCCCACAAACAGGTCATCATGGACATGCTGGCCTTCGGCCACAACCCTAAGGCATATGTCCCACCAAGTCCACAGAGACACCCTGGTGGCAGAAGTCCAGGCAGGAGTCCTCAAATGTACCCGAATGTCAGGGGTGGTGTCAACAGCCTTCCACCACAGGTTATCCCATCTCCACCAAGTAGTCGTGCAGAAAGTGCTGGCATCAGCATGACCACACCAGAGGAGAGGGCGAGGATACTTGCTGCCACACGGAACAAGAAACGACTGTCTCCTAGACCAGGGTCTGCACCATACCCAACCGGTGTAAGAGATCAGACAGACAGACACCCTGCAAGAGAGAAGCGTTACCCTGGAAGAGAGCAGCCAAGCAGGCAGCCGGTGGCAGAGGTTTATTACCCATCATCCGGAGAAGACAGGTGGTCTACAGAAGCCCTTTACCCAGTCAGTGACCAAGACCAAGTGGTAAGGCAGCCTGTGCTAGGGACTTATTATCCTGGCAGTGACAAGGACGCGGGAGTCAGGCAACCAGTAGTAGGGGATCATTCTCTGCTGGGCAGAAGGGAACCGTCTCCAGCCCATGCCAGGAAAATGGACATTCTATCACGGCCGCCTCGATTTCCTATGTTGAATGCACATTCGTCGGGCGACTCATCTGAGGACTTCTCGGATTTCTTTGCCAAATATTTAGACGAGACTCAGAAACGAATATCACCACCACGCTCGCCCAAGAAACACTTGACTTCTCCTGCGCGATCACCACGGTCAGCACGATCACCACAAAGAGTGAAGACAGCCAGCCCTTCCCCACAGTCCAGTAAACGCCGTCCTCCTGATCCGTACGAGAGGTTAAGGCGAGCTTTTGAAAAACGACAAAGAAATCTAACACAGATCGTTAAACTCCCAGATATCTCCGAAAACAACCTGGCAGGAAGTTCCCGCCGTTCGGAATCTGAGGGAAGACGGGTCACTCCCACAACATCCCCAGGGTGGAGTCCCTATCCGTCTAATGTAGTTGTCTACCCTGGCATGAATCCACACCCCCAGCCCTTCGGCCACCAGCTGCACGCATACAGACACAGGCAAGGCCTGATCGGGGATTCCAGTGAGCTTCTAGCGTCCGTCAGGTCCCCTCCCTACCCACAGCCGGTGAACGCCCCGTACAGTGACGTGGCCAGAGACAGAAGCCGACGCAAGCAAGGCAGGAGGGTCTCCTGGAACGACGACCACAACAGGCTGACGGAGAGGCAGCGTTTGGTGGAATCCAAGAATCAGAATGCTGCAGGCACGTCAGAGAGTGCTAGTACTGCTGTGGAAAGTGAGGGCTTCGAGAGAAACGAATGTCACCACAATTCAGACGGACAGCTCCCAGGTAGCGGTGGAAATGTTGGAAGGGGTGATTGGAGTGGAGGACAGCCTTCTAAAGGCATCTCTCCTAGGGCAGAATTTTCCCCTAGTCATTACAGTGCGAGGGCGAGATCAAAGGAGCCACGCATGACTGAAGAGTTACAGGAAAGCGCGGTTGAGCAGAAGATAAAGAAACCAAACATTGAAGCCTCTCAGTACGTTCAGAACACAAGGAGACTCGTCAAACACTTCAACGCACTAGGTGGAGGAGGAGGAGGAGGAGAAGGAACTGTTTCAGATGTGGAGTTCTCACAGCGCAGGACACAGACAAAGCAATGCACTGTCAGGCAGAATGAAACAACCACTCACGCCTCAACGGAACAAATGCAAAGGAGACATTTTAGACACAGCCAAGACTTGACGCTCGACACCCAAGAGCAGCGTATGCAGAAGGAATACACGTTTCAAGACAGGAGACAACGCGTCAGTATGCTGGAGGAACGGCAGCAAAGCCAAGAATACATACTGAAGAAGAGCCCACGTACTGCGCTGTTCTCTGAGCAGCGTGTAGCACCAAACGCCACCTCCACAACCAGCCAGTCATCAGATGGGCCCTACGCTGTGCAGGCCAAGCGAGCAGACAACAATCAGAATAGAGCATGGTCTTCATCCGAGTCTCTCAGTGACGTGGAACAACCAGGGGAGAATCAAATGGAGGAGAGTCCAGTGAAGGGCAATCCGCTGAGTCTTTCAGAAGAACTCCGAAATGCTGGATGGTCGCCTGGCGGTCTGCCTTCCAAAGAACCCCCAGCACAAGGTGACCAGGTCGTCAGTGGCAATGTCCGAACTGTGGAGTTTGAGGAATGGACGGACGAAGAGGGGTCCCTGCCTTGTGACTGTCTCCCCGGCAATCACCTGCATGATGTCAACGAGAGTGCAAACTCGTCCTCTCGCCTTGGTAAAGACAATGGAAGTTCCTGTGAGGACGAATGCGTGAACTGGGACAGCAGGTTCTACACGCCCAAAGATATCACCGGCGACACCGCTATCGGTGCAGGATCAGATGAGACCAGCAGGCATCACCACGTGAAGATGTCTACAAAGACATGGCGTAGGAAACGGGTCGTGCGCCGCGAGCAAGACGAGGAAGACGGCAACGTGCAGTATTACTCCTTAGAGGCGCACGATGACCTGCGAGGCGGCTGTACCGACAGCCACAATGGTTCTAGACACGGAACCACTCCACGTCGTCGGCGCCGTCACAGGAATGATGACAACGACAACATCAACAATTCAGGGAATGACAACCCCGGGAACACTCCATACAAAACCATTCCCAATGACACTGCTGTGGAGTATCCACTGCCTCACAAAGTGACCGATGACCCGTGTAAGGGAGAAGTAGCCGGGGCTATCGGTGGAACGAGTCCACATGAAAGTACTCGGCGCCATGGAAGCCTTGGTGCCCTGAGTTCTTATCCCCGGACCAAACCCACCATGTTGAGGAAGCGGAGGAGTTTCGGAAGGTCCTATCTATCCAGAATCATGTCTCGGCGCCAGGGAGATGACAGTGATGGCCATGGGTCTGGCGCGGTTGGTCACCAGAAGCCGTCTTGTAGAACTAAATCAGAGGACTACACGGAGAGACCTCACGCGTCCAACACCAACAGGCGAGGAGGGCTAGACATTTGCCACGAATGCGGGCCCGTACCCGGAGACTCGAGAGCCAGCGAATTTCTGCCGGCACAGAAAGGGTTGTACGCACAGGCTGCCTATGACCGGGCGAGTGGGCTCGTCTACTTCAACACCCACACTGACGGAGAGTGCGCGTGCACTGTAGTGGACGTGAATGCTACTCGTGGTCTACACGACAGGCGCTTCATTCCGCGCGCCTTCACGGAGGAGACTGTGAGGTACGAGGATCAGAACGATGAGAACGACAACTTTTCCCAAAGCTCCTCACAAGCAGAACACGAGGAGAGGTGTGAGAGAGACGAAGATCGGACCGATTCAATCTCCAGTTATGAGGTTGGTGAGGTTTGGGGTTCATCCCAACAGTCAAGCCAGAGCTCAGTTCCATCCGCCTACAGCGACGACGTTCACTGCAAGCTACACGAGGAGGCCTACAACCCGGAGAGAGGGGACGGCGACGTGGATCGTGGCTTCTACAAAGAGCGAGAGGCACTCACTAAAGGGGCGTGCGTCATGGACGAGAAGGGCCGACAGAAAGAGGCAAGTTCCTACTCCACGGCCGAGTCCCAGGCGTGCGAGCCGAGCGAGACGTGCCCGCCCGACGAGAACTTTTCCAGGGCCACCTACACCGCGTCCCCTGTGTCCGGCAAAAGCAGCGCCAACGCCCGAGGACCGTCCACCTTCACTGTGACAGAGTCCATGGTACAAGCCTACGGCTACAACCCCCTCACCGTGTCCCCGTTCACTGCCCGAGGCTACCCGCGCCTGGCGCACGACGAGAGCAACTTGGACCACGTTACTGTGCCGTTTGTCAAGCGTAAAGCCCTCATCTTCCTGCGCTCTGACAAACAGGAGTTCGTGGAGGTGGGGCGAGGCACGTACGGCTGTGTGTATCTGGCGCAGGCCACCACCCGCCGGGGAACAGCGAAAGTAGTGGTGAAGGTGAGACACTGTGATGACTCTTGGTTCACACTTGTCTGGTGGTCTTGTGTCTCGCTGTGTTGCGAGTTGGTGAGGTGTGGGGTTGTTACGAAGTCACGTTAGTAAGATTTGTGGCAGCTATTCTGGATAGTTTGACAGTCCTTCACGCACGCACGCACGCACATTCACACACACACACACACACACACACACACACACACACGCGCGCGCGCGCGCGCGCGCGCGCGCACACACGTCTACATCATTTCTGAACAGTGAGACAGGCCCATGCCACTTTAATCCCCGTTGCTACTTACCCTGTGGCAGGATTTCTTCACCGACTCGACAACGTGGGAGCTGATCGTGCACGAGGCCCGGATGTTGTCCTACTTACAGGACACCGGGGTCATCCCACACTTCTACGGACTGCTGAAGCGGCGGTCGCTGGGTGATGATTACTCCCTCATCATGCAGTACTTCGGACAAGGTTAGCGGCCCGATCCTACCCTAGCCCGTGTAACGTCTTTCTTTGTTCACCCGTGAAGGGGATTTAATAAAACCCCCGGAACGACTCTCTCGTTGAGGGTCCGGCGGCCGGAACCAGACCACCCCCTGCCCGCTATAAAAGAGCAAACCGCTGCACACCAGTAGAAGCCACTTCAAGCCACTGTTACACAAAGCGTGGGCCCAAGACCGCTGCAGATTGCATGATAGTGGCTTGAAGTGACTCCTAGTGATCTGAGGATTTCAAGTAATGCGATTTTTTTGCACTGATGGGCTTTTGAGAGATATATTCGTTGTCGAATTAGCAGGCGCAATGAAGAGTCTGCAAGTACCGTCTGAGGTTTCAAACGTACCCTCTTGAGTCTTGAATATCGCCTGGCTTTTCTGTCTTCTGACCACGATAGGTTTGCATTTCCTAACCTCACTCTTGCTGCTGTCCCATCCCCATCACCCCCCTCTTCTTCCCCCCACCGTCTCATCACCTTCCTAGTCTACTGTATGAGTGTCTGGTGTAGACGAGAGATTTACCATTTGTTATCACGCATGTTTCAGGGAAAACTTTGCACACGGCTCTCGTGAATAAAGAAGATTTGCCAGCCCTTATATGGCAGGACGTTGCCTGGCAACTGGCACGTGGACTTCTGTTGATTCATGAGCGACATGTGCTTCTCAATGATCTCAAGGTGACTGTCTGACCTCGTTTCCAAGCTATTTATATAGATACTCAAATTACCATGTGTGTGTTGGGTGGGTGGGGGGGGGGGGCAGTCTCAGCTTCAGGGAATGCAAATGAACAGCTAAAAGTTCACTCTCATTCATGTTTCGCGGCCCGTTGCAGGGCGACAACGTCTTGATTGACATGAGACGCGAGCGGAAAGTGATCAAGTACATCGACCTTGGCATGGCCACATACCGCAAGGGACTGAACTTCCACCTGCCTGAAGACCAGATGTCCAAATTCAACTTCCTCGCTCCAGAGGTCAGTCAAGCGGAACTGGTCGAGTTCTTGTACATTTGAAAGAATGTTTTCTAGCATTTTGATATCCTCAGAAAACTCCTTTGTCTGTGAAATTAGGGTTGAAATTGAAGAGTATAATAATATGCGAGTATTGCGGTTAAAAAAAAAAATCCAAAACGTTTTTTGTTTTTTTTAATGCCAGACGTGGGTAAGAAATCTAAATAATAAAAAATAAAATAAATGTGTACCCTTCATTTTGCCCTATCCTTCTCTCATGTCCCTAAACGCCATTGAGCACTCTTAGGGTGGAGCAAAGCGCTATATCACATCATCATCATCATCAAATTTTGTCAGTCCCTAAATTGCTTCTTTGCATTTCCTTGTCAGTAATCCACGCCGCCTTCTTGAACAATTACTAGGGCTTCATTTTCCTGCTGTAAATATATCTGCCATTGCAAACTATGGTTGGTATTTATGTAGCGTTAACTCGATTAGCTACGATAAACGCGTTGAGATAAATGTGGGCGTATAGCAATAGAAACTCCCCGTTCTTGTACACCCATTTAAATCTGAATTCATTTATACTAGCTAAACGGGGCTTCATGAATATCATCACGCACCTGTTTACTAATAGGAAGAATGTTGATGTGCAGGTGCGAGCTGGAGCGTTCACGTCACCCATGTCTGACGTGTACAGCCTTGGCTACCTGCTGGATCAGATCAACCGCCTGGCCAAACTGCAGGCACTACACGAGACGAGTCAGAAATGTATGGATGATCTGCCTGCTGACCGCCCTCACCTCCCTCTAGTGGTTGAGGCGCTTCAGATCCAGTCCGACGTCCTTGCCGACGCAGCAGCGGCTGAGGCCATGAACTGAGTGGCGTCACAGCTAGTGTCGTCAGTGACGTCACTTTTAGGTTATCGGCTGCTGGTTACCTCATGAATTGTGACATCAGGATATGCGTCATCCGACCTGTGACCTCACTCGTAGTCTGTTTTTATCCCTAGTGTTAGGACTCTCAGTGAAGTCATGTAACATTCCTTCTGAGTGACAGCACAGTTCACGCCATTTAACATTCCTCCTAGGTGACATCACAAATGACATCAAGCAACATTCCTCGCGGGTGATGTCACAGTAAACGTCATGTAACATTCCTCCTAGGTCACATCAAAAAGTGACGTCAAGTAACATTCCTCCTAGGTCACATCAAAAAGTGACGTCAAGTAACATTCCTCCTAGGTGACATCACAGTTGAGTCAATTCATGCAGACAGTTCCAGTGACCTCAGTGGAACGGCATTTTCTATGCTAAAGCCGTTTCCATTTTGCCTTGCGCTTATACTGTTGACAGAGACCCCAATACTTTGTCAATATGTGAGTGTGTGTGTGTGTGTCATTGTGTGAAGTTTTGTTTGTGTTGTGGTGTCATGGGTGTTAAAAAACAAACTGGTATCACAGGTGTACTGGTTTACAAAGGGAAGCTATCTGAATGGAATGAAATGAAATGGAGTCCTGTATTTATGGAGAACATTCATGTATGCAGTTTTTTTTTTTTTTTCATCAGATGTAAAAGCTGCATCCCTTGATTTTCCTATACAGCCATGTGTGTGTGTGTGTGTGTGTTCGTGTGTGTGTGTGATGTAAATTTGTGGCATTTCTCAAAGGGTGGGTTTTTCATCCTTCATATGGCATTCGTAATTGATACGGTTTGGTAATTCATTTCTATATTACTTTAATTCAGTATTATCCTAGCGGAAGTCAAATTACATACATAGATACACACATGGCCAACTAAGCTGTAGAGAATTTTGAAACACTTCATGAAATGCTTTTGTACATTGAGTTTCTTGTTTGTGCTTGGCTGAATTGTTCCTTCTGAAAAATTATCAAATTCGTGAGCATTTGATACTGAGCAACATCTGTCTCTCAACAGACTAAAGAATAGTTAGCCTTGAAGTCAGTTTACTCACTTTTTTCCTCCAAACAGTATTACATGTTGTGGCCTACCTCAAAATGTCTTTCAGCAAGAAGTGATATTTTGTACATAGTTGTAGTGTTTCTACCATGTAATGCATGCATGCGTTGGTTGTATATATCAAATATTTCAAGAAAATGTATACTGGAAGACCAGGTAATAAATCTTTAACTTGGACAATTCTGCCATTTTTTTTTTTTCATGGTTGAGGGGAGGAGCAAACACTTTGATGTTGATGTTGCAGAATGTCTGAAGTAGGATGCAAGACAAGAAACAGTGATAACTGGTGGGATAAAGACTTTGTGCACTGGATGAAAATTTGTTGATTTCTTTTCAAACTGATGGTCCATTTTTCATGTGTATTGCTGAGTTTGCATTATGGTCAGGTGTAAAATTATGAGTTGTTATGCTGTTGACAAATTACACACACACACACAGAAAGCAAACTGTCTAACACACAACATATTAATGAGGAAAACATCTGATTTATTGTAACAAGAAAATGTGTAACAAGAATGTCGTGAAAGGACAAAAATCCACTGCTGCATACATCCCTACCTTACCTTTGAGTAACCCCCCCCCCCCCCCCAAAAAAAAAAAAAAAAATAAAAAAAAATAGTTTCCTCTTTCCTCAACTGACCTCTAACCTCTGAACACACACATTTCTAAACTTGATGTTCAAATATACACCTACATACATGATTCCTTTCGAAGAATGATTATAAATCTAGACAGTCAAAATCATCATAGCGTGAAAAATTCATAGAAAGTTTTATCCTAAGTGGAAAGTGGTGGGGATGCCTTGGTGCGGGGAATAGGGAAGAACAAAAATAAGCCCCCCCCCCCCCCTCCCAAAAAAAGTCTGCCTTGGCACTGTCTCTTCATTAAGGCAACTAAACATTTAAAACAAATATAATTATGCCTCTTTCCTTGAGTGATTGGAAATGATTAAAAATAATACTATAAGAAAAACAAAAACTACTCCTAGATCTACCAATAAAGGCAAATAAACAAAAAGAAATGAAATCACCACTTTGTATTGCATCGCGGGTCAGGGTGGAGAGTATTACAGAAGGCACAGAGTTCAGTGAGAATGGGATGGAATGGGTGAAGATACTTGCAACATGTGGTCCACAAACCCTACATCCGACACGTGAATCCCTCGCACCATCCCTGTATACCTCAAAACAAACAACAGTTACTTAGAATTTACACAAAAGTAAAACAGATTAAGTAGGTAAAGCTACACTTGCTGGATTGCCACATTTTACAGTTCAGTCCACGCAGAACATCAATGTTGGCAATTGAGGAAATCACAGAGACGTAACATACACAAACACCAAATTACAGGTCCCTTTCAGAATAATCTCCTAATGTTATGACATGTAATCAGTTATACTTACAAACTATTTCTGGTTCTCGACGTCATGGGGTGGGCAAGTGTATGGGAATTTAACATTCTTTTCCGCCATGTATGGGAGACATCAAAGAAGTGGTGAAAAGGATGTTGTTATGACAAGTCTGGTAAATCTGATTAACAAATGTACAAATTACGACTATTGACTACTTGCAAGAACAACCAAAATAGCAAGGTGGTCCTTGATTTTGAGTGCTTCATGAGAAATGCAAATCAGTGCACAGTAAACGTGAAAAACGTGGCTTCATTTCATACAGACCAAATCCAACTACCAGTATACCATTGTGATGATGGTGACAGAGTAGTGATTTTTTGTGTCCTTCAACCACCAAACATGAGTCTCTGTTAAAAATAAAGTCACAATGCTTTTTGATTTGATTCAGGTAACCACACCCTACTAATTTCAGGTTTCCCAGACAACACTACAATAAAAAAATTAAAAAAAAACTTAATTATCACACACTGTAAGGTTTTGCCACCTGAAAAAGTCCAACAAACCATATTTTCTGCCATTTAGTATTTTCTAAAATGTAAAAAACTGTCATATATTCACTGTACATATATGTTAAAGCCAAGTCAGAGATACTTCTTTTTATGAAAGGTTACACAGTCATTCTGGGATACATCTACTCAAACAGCACCAATGAATGTTTTCATGACAAATATTTGAGCAGAGAAACAAAACTTATTTTTCACCTCCATAGTCATAGCCAGTAATTTGTAGCTCAAAATATGCAAACATTTCCATCCAAACCAAACAAGGAACAACTGGCTGCTTAATAACGTATGTAATTTACACACTAAAAACAATCATTTTCAAAAAGTATGAACACAAGGTTACTGAGTAGTAGTCAACATTTGAAAATATTCTTTACAAACAAAATATGGGTGTGGTTTTATCACACTGAGCAAATACTATGAGTGAGCGAAACAGATTATCATGATTCACTTTTGTGACCATAGTCAACGACAGATATGGTTTCAAATAATGAAAAAAAAACATCATCATCTTTTTGCCTTCACTCCGAGATATTTTTATGTGTATATTTATATATATACATGTATATGCAAAAAACAGAAAACACAGCATATGAAGAGACAATAAAAAATTCAAACCCAAACAAAAACTCCAAACAAATCGACTCACTTACTCAGGAACTGATCAAGTGTTTAGTTTGAAAGCTGAGAAGCATATGGTGTATGACTAGTATCAAACTGTGTTTTTGTTTGTTACTTTTTGTTTCCAACAAACTGGTAAGTGTGTAGAGAATTGCATGAGCTTTTTCACAGCAATGCACAGCATGTGAGCAATAAACAGATCTGAACTCATTGTATATATTCACCCTGATTGTGGCTTCGTTCACTGAAGAAAACAGAAAAGATATAAATTTTGATTCATTCACAACGCAAAACAACCAATGTAAGAATATACTAGGCAGCATAGCCAATTTCTGTCCAATAACTACTGTAAACACTTTGGACTTCAGCAGAACAAAACAGGCTTACAGTTGGCCCCAAATAATCATTGAGCACAAAGTACTTGAGTAGTGAAAAACATCAATTAACTTGCAGATAGCCCTATAATTATAAAAGACAAGTGTTTACTCATCATCAACACACTTACGGTAGCAGTTATGTCTCAATTTGCATAAGACTATTCAAAATGGTATCTCCAAAATCAAATAGTCATTTCTTGTATATATATATATATATATATATATGTATATATATATACGGCCTCACTTTCAATAATTGTAAACATTGTGCCATGGCCAGAGATTACACCACCGGCAAACAAACGAATGGCACAAAAAGCTCTGTACAGATCGCATAAATGAAAATTCCAAATCCTTGATCAAGTTGATGGCAGTCTGCAGTATCTCAATGGGAGCAAACTAAAGACTCTACAAAAATGAAAGATTTTCTCTGGTGAAATATTATTCAAAGCCAATATAAATGAAGTTTAAGACAACCGTGCTTTAAACAGCTGCAAATTACAACCTAGTATGCGAGTACGAATCTGTCACAAAGGCAAATGTAGAAGGGCAAAAGTTCAGCTTCATACTTGGCACATATTAAATGGCACAATTTCAATGAACTGTTTTCTGGCACACATTTTTGCACAGATTTTCCTTCAACTTTACGAAGATACAAGCCACTGTAGAAAGTTTGTAAAATCACAGCATGCAAAGACAGCCGAGTGGGATTGCATAGCGAATATACAGTTGGAACCACAAAGTAATACGGGATGGCCGCTAGTACGCACTTAGCACCTTGTCGCAAAAACTGGTATGTTACTGCATCATTAGCTGTGGTTTTCACAACCTGCTAGGCCGAGTCCAAGATGACAAGACAACTGATCTCCTGTCCAACTTAAAGCAATGTACACTATTTGAATGTCAACACAGATGTCACCTCACCATGTGTGCATTCCTTTGTATTGACCATTCACTTTACCAAAGACTAAACCATTGTTCACTTCAAAGGAAAAGCTTCTCGTATGGATGATGAAGCTGGTGTGAGCAACTGTCCCATTCACAGACGTAAACAGATAGACGCACCGCCGCACGCTGCCACCGCTGCTTGCGAGTGTCACTATCGCGGCCATCTTACTAATACCAGAACTCAGAGGCTCTGTGTATAGGACGCCTCGTTCGAAATACAAAGTTCTTTAGAAAGACGTCATCAGAAATGTGACGTAAGATAAAGCGGACCAATGCTATGCGCACTATGTAAACAGCTGATAGCGACTGGCCAATGCTATGCGCGCTATGTAAACAGCTGATAGCGTCTGGCCAATACTATGCGCGCTATGTAAACAGCTGGCACTTCCAGGTACTGGCAACATGGCGGTGTCACTTTTCCGGCACCGCGGTGTGTCTATCTCTATATGTCTGTGGTCCCATTCCATACCAGCATGACTGTAACAATTACTGGGCACAAGCACCGTGACAGTGACCATTCTGGCTGGGTTTCATATCAACTCTGGACATCGGTAATACACCGATTCAATTTTGAAATGTCTAATGTCTCACCCTTTGGAACACTCTTCCAAAACACATAAGGCACATAGATTCCATCCCCACCTTAAAACTGTACTCAAAACACACTTGTTCTCAGCTCAGCAGCAATAATAAGGGACTGACAGAACTCTGTCTCTGTGTGTGTGTGTGTGTGTGTGTGTGTGTGTGTGTGTGTGTGTGTGTGCCTGCCATAATTGCTGTCTTTTAATGTTCTCACTGGCATATTAGTTTCATGCCATTTTATTTTATTTTTATCTTAGTTTTGTTAACACTGTGAGCTTGCTGAGTATAAGCACTATACAAACACCCATAATCATCATTTCTTTCTCGTCCAAGCGGACATGTATATATGTCCTATCATTTCTGCGCCATTTATTCATGATTCAGGACAAATGGCCCACACTTCTTTCAGTCAACCTGGGCATTTGTCCTGTTATAGTACTATATGAAGCCTTGTGGTTCTGAAATTGTACTTTGTAACAGCAGATGCACGTGAACATTAACAAAGATACAGGTCATTTGAAACTCGAACAGACACAAATACATTCAACTGACAATTTATAATACTGTAATTTGTAGAAACACTGAATACTGTTATACTGTGCACCTTAGATAGCTGGTTAATACAATCATGTATGGCGTATCAAACTTTAGTGCCCAAAAACCCCAAACTATTCTCACAGTATCATCTTTCGTTGTCACTGAAAATAACTCGGTTTCTGCCACTGTAACAAATCATTGCATAAACTAAGCCCTTAAAAAAGCCCAACACTGAAATACTTTCAGTAAGTCTCGAAAAAGGGACATAACATCTTTGCTGAAAAATGCTGTTCATGATTGACACCAGTACGTAGCTTGCATGAAAGATTATGAAAGTGTACATGTACTCATTCAATTTGTAAGGATGCTTAGATCTTAAAGAAAAGCGGTTTAAAATTGCTGAAGTTATTCCCCAGTTTTGACAGACAGAGTGACTTCTCTGTCACCACTTTCACTGCGGTACCGTCCTCTGTTCTGTTGAGATTCTGCTACAACATTCCGCACATTCAGTCGGATCTGAAGGGCTCAGCATCCACCCGCATCTTCATGTGATCCGCCTTCTTGTTCCCTCAAACGGTTCCTCAAGTCATTCTCACCCATTTCTCTGTGTTTGAGACGATTCCGCAGATCAAAACTACTTAATCCTCCGCCTTGAGTTCTTGTCTGACAGTTCCACCAGTTGTTCTCTTGCATTCCTGTCCACATATCATAGGAAATGAAGTCTTCATTCGCAGCATGAATCAACTCAGTCTCTTGTCTGTTGTAACCGCCATCCCATCAGCTTCCCCTCTGCAGTCGTCGTTCAAACTCCTCCGGATAGGAGTCTCCACTGTTGTAGAAACCTGCACTCATCAGAGCTGTTGGCAGGGTTGAGCGTGTCATGCTCTCTCGACTGATATCGCTGCCACATTTCTGCTCATGAATGTTTTCCCTCCTCCATGCACCATCTTCCCTCTGTAGTAATGTGAGCCGGACTTGCAGTCACGGCTAGTTTCTGACAGGTCTTGTTTCAATGGGTCTCCGTTTGCTTCCAAGAAGTTCTGCATATCAGCTTGTCTGTCACGAAAAGCCCTGTCAGCATGTGCAGATCGGCAATACGGAGACACTTTCCTTGATTTTGAACTTCTTTCGTGTCCAGAATACTCTCTCGTATCATACCTCCTTTTTCTTGAGTGCTCCTTGTACGGTTGTCCATGATCCTGCTCCGCTTGTCAGATTTTCGCTGACGCTCACTGTGACCAGTCTCTTTTCCTGGGTCAACAGACATCTCAGCAGGAGTGTTTGATCTACTGTGTATGAACTGGTTGAGCAGTTCGTTTACTGAACCATGCAAGGCATCAATATCCCGCATCCCAGAGCTGATGTCATCGAGACTGCTGTTGGCAAAAGTCACGATAGTCGGTCATGTGTGACATGTCTTTGCTACCGGAGCGGAAGTCGGTGTCTCTGTCTATCTCGGTGTCTGCTTCCCTTCATTTCATTTCTATCACGTACATCAGGTTCATTCCTTTCACTGCTCCAAAATCTCCGGATTCGCTTCATAATCTTCTGTCCTGACTGAAACTGCCAGCGGCAGCAACATCCTCACCAGGTGATGAGGTCAGATTAGGTGCTCTTGTCTCAGGTGAACTTGACATGACCTTGAACCTACCTCCTGAACGGTCTTTTCTGCATGTTACCATGTATGACCTGAAAATTTTCCTCGGCCATTTGGCCATCTGCCACGCCCTCTCCCTGTGCCTTGTCCTCTTTGGTGCTGTATCTTGCGGTCTCCGTATGTATCGTTACTTTGGCCCTCGCTGTCAAGGGCCTCCTCTGGAAATGGCTGTTCTTGTGGGCTGTGAAAACGTCTCCCAGCCATGTTCCACAGACCACGCTCTCTAACATGATCTGCATTTCTTGACGATCGGTCTTCAGCAAGTTCCTCTTTGTGGTGAGGTGTGGTGTTACGCTGCCCTGAGCCGTCCCTTTCACTTGTTGATGGCCGTCTCTCGCCGTAACGTCGACTCATTCCGCGTAGTTATCACACTTCTGGGCACAATTGAAACAGGTCCTCTTACGCCATCCCACAAGCACAAGCGGTGTCTAGATCTTCGTCATCATCCTGGGAATGGTGACTGGCGTTCTGTCTTTCACTTGCATTTGTGACTATTTCTTGTGATGTTGCAAGACACTTCATGTCTCTCTTGGCTGAAAAAATGAGGGTCCTGCTGAAATCATCATCTTCTGGAGGTGAACTGGACAGGCCGAAGTCCTTGCTGCTCTCCGTGACATTGTTGTTATCCCCCTGATACTGTTTTCCACTGTCCATAGTTAGCAAATTTCTTGAAAGGTTCTTGCACCCTCTTTGGTACTCTGTTGTAGCCGTTAGTCCGACCTTGGCTGCTAACGCGTGTCGCTGCATCAGGAAATGAGCCTATAGCGTCACAGCCAGTGGGTTGGTTCGCGGTAAATGATTCCTCAGCAGCGAGAAAGTCATCACCATGAACATTCTTTGGAAGGAAGTCTTGTCTTTTTGTGTTTTTCTCACCACAAAAACTCTTCTGATCCCAATCCTCTGTCGAATCAATCCGCTCATACTGTGTAGCGTTTCTCCCTCCAATGTTGCGGTCGCTCTCATTGTGGACTCTCTTCCCATTTTCAAAATCGGTGAATTTCTTCCCGACCCCTGGTTGCACGTTGCTGGAGTGCCTGGTTGAACGACGGGCACGCTCTCTTAGACCTGCTCTGTGTGGACTTCCTGTTGGGCTCGTCTGCCGCAGCCGTTCTCTGCCATAATGACTGTCTCCCCTTGACTGTTCCCTGCTTGGGTAGCTGTCAAGCCTTCGAATTTCGTTCAAATGACCTGTCTCCATTGTCAAACGACCTTTCTCCCTTGTCAAATGACCTCTCTCGGTTCTTAAATGACCTCTCTCCTTTGTCAAAGTTCTCAGAGGCACGACCGACTGAACCATCCCTTTTTGAAAAGTTTCCAGTTTGGGAGGTTCTGTTGTATGATCTGCCTTGCCTGAAGCTACCCCTGGCTTGAGAAGTTTGATATGATGACCCGCCTCTCCTGTGACTGTCATTTACACCAGACTTACGATCATGTGACCGATTCCTCCTGGTGAAACGTGTTTCTTGTGAATCTCGATCAAATGGTCGGCTGCCAGTGCTCTGTGTTTGGAAGCTGTGTTCCAGTGATTTGTCTCTTTCCTGAAAGTCATCAGTGGGACTTGAGTGATCACTCCCAACTAAATCCGTTTTCCTTTCATAATTGTCACGTCTAGACCTACGCTCACGTACATCCCTGCTTTGGTCATCACCATGTGAGTGGAAATCCTCTGATCGTTTGGAAAGTTTTTCGTCTCCTCTTTCTGAGCTTTTCCTGTCTCTCGAATGACTGTCCTGCCCCTGAAGACAAAATCTGTCAAAAACCTGAGGGGGATGTAACTCCTCTTGACCTCTGCAAAGACCGGCCACGTCCTCCCTTTATCCGAGTGTAATCACGGCGAGGATGTGGTGACTCCTCCAAAAAATCATTGTCGTTTCTGTGTCCAGCAGGTGAGTAAGAACTTGCCTGTGGAGTCGAGCAGCGGCTGTCGCGACGATCCTGATGTCGTTCATCTGGTACTTCATCAGTACTTACATCCTCGAAATCATCACTGCGCTGGTTTGCCTCCATCATGTCCATGTCGTCCGGGCTTATGCTCTCAAGGGTGCCATTGAGCTTTTCATCAGGGGTTACTGGTTCTAGATTTTCCAGGGATGTGTGAACACGGGTGTGAGGGAGGCTCGGGTGGACGCCTCTGCTATTTCCGGGTGTTTCTGTCTGGGCAGAACTTCACAGGGCTGATGTCCTCCAGGCCAGGTGAGTGTTCCACAACATCTTGGTCTCCTGGCTGACCAGGATAGGCGTTTGATTCTGTTCTGTTTCTGTACGATCCACGATGCGGAAATGGTGACAGTGGATCTCTGAAGAGTGAACTCCTGGCACTGAAGTTAGCATCACTGTGGTGGGAACTCGCCTGACTGAAGCTATCATCCTTGTGATGCGAACTCCTGGGTATGAATCCATTGTCTTCGTGTTTCATCCGACTGCTGCTGAACACCTCCACACCTCTATATTTCTGATTGCCCCTTGACCTAGGCATGCTCTCCCTGCAAGTTTCGCTATGCACGCTGCTTTTTTCCACATCTGAATTCCAGTGGTCATTCCTCCTAGCACTGTGCTGATGTCTTGAATCCTCATAAAGATTCCTCCGCTGTCTGTAGTATTCTCCCTTGTCCCTGTAGTGATCTCCCTTATTTACATGGTAATCTCTCTTTTCCCTGGGGTGACCCCCTTGGTACCCAGGGTTGTTGGCACGGCCGGTACGCAATTCTCCAGAAGCATGATTCTGACGTGAACCTGACTCGGAGTCATCATTTCTTTCTTTCCTCCCATCCCGAGTCCACTCGCGGTCTGCTCTTTCATCAGGACATGTCTCATCGCATCCATCGAGAGAATCATCCATGTGTGAACGGTTCAAATCATCAGCGCAGTTCAAGTCATATCCCGTATAGCTTTCTTCATACGGCGAAGTCCTGTGGTGAAAATCTGCAGGAGACGCACAGAGTTCTGCGTCAGGTTCAGCGCGTGTGCGGGACACAATGTTGGTGGCACTCTCTGACCTCAGTCTATCCACCATGACCGTCACTTCGTCTTTCACCCTCTCCCGCTCTGCCTCTTGCACTGCCTCGGTGCTGTGAGCATGTGACCGGTACTGCAGCCACTCTCGCTTCCGCCCGGCCGTACCCGTTCTGAGTGAATCATCATCATCATCATCATCATCAGACGAATCAACAATTTCCCCCTCAGACTCTGAAATTTCACCATCCTCAGGCAGGTCTTGTCCATGTCTATCTTCACGTCCAGGTGGGTGTGCCTCTGTCTGTTTTTCATCAGCCTCTTTGTGAGGGGATGGCACAATGGTGTCGCTACCAGCTGTTGGTGGGGAAAGGCCGACCCTGGAATGCAACTGCTGCACACGTGAAAACAAATTTGCAAGTATAGTACTGACATTATTCATAGCATTAGTGGCCTTGGCCTCATTGTCCGTGCGCACGTTTTCACCGTCCACCGACGAGGGGGCTTTGTCTGTGTTTTTGTCACTGTGTCGTGAAGGGGTAGATGATGCAGGTGATGGGCGTGCCTCGCCTCCCCTTGACTTTAAGAAGGAGGTCTTGCCCCTGGTTGAGTGGGTGAAGGGTTTGAACTTGGTAACAGGTTGTCTGGAGTTGGGGGGGTTCAGCTTGTTGTCCCACATCAGTTCTGCCAGGTCCTCCACTTCCACTCCGTACTGACTCAGAATGTGAGTCACCTGTAACACAACAAGGTTTACACAATGTCAGTAAGTTAAAAAAAAAAAAAAAAAATAATAATAATAATAAAATGTGGTGTACTGTAGAGGCGCTTCACCTAGTTGTTGTTTTCTTTGTTCCTATGAATGGAACACAACAGGCGTACTCACGTGCATTCTCTTGTGTACTGGACATGAACAAATTACCCTCACGTAGTGCGGAGAGTCAGCTCAGCTATTTAAATTTAGGACTTTAGAATTGCTTTGCACTCTGTGTGTGTGTGTGTGTGTGTGTGTGTGGTGTGTGTGTGTGTGTGTGTGTGTGTGTGTGTGTGTGTGTGTGCTGAACAAATCCAAAGCAGATGGGAGGATGCCAGAGTACCCAGAAACCCCAAGAGATTGACCAACATAAACGGACCCACAAACTTCAGCTGTAAAATCTGACGCCCCCAAATGGGACTCCAACCCAAACCTCTTGCATCTGGTGGTAGGAGAGATTGCCTCTACACCAACAACACGAAATATTCTACCACACAAACAAGCACAAACACGGGGTGGGGGGTGGTAAGCTTTTAACATACCACACAAACAAGCACAAACACGGGGTGGGGGGTGGTAAGCGTTTAACATACCACACAAACAAGCACAAACACGGGGTGGGGGGTGGTAAGCTTTTAACATACCACAGGATCAATGAGATCATGACTGCGACGGCACTTCTCCCCAAACTTGCAATCCCCGAATAGGAAGGACTCGCACACATGCAAAGCATTACAGTTGTTTCCCTTGAAACAGCCGGACGAGTTGTAAAATCGGCACAGCATGGGGCGAGTGGAGGAGGTGCGGGCACTACGTCGTCTGAAAAGCACACGCAGCTCCTGTACGTCAAGATGATCCATCAGGTGGCGCTGGAGAAAAGCAGAAACACACACTGATAACAATGATAATGACAAAATCAGCGCATTACCCAACCTCTTGAGTTGAAGTGTCCTGAACTGAATCAAACATGCAAGCTGGCTTGAACCCCATTCACTTTCAATTCAAGTCTCCGTACGTAGATCACACATACAGCAGTGCATGGAAAACATTTCATTAAATGTGCAGGCTGGGGAATTGCTGAGGAAAAAAAAAAAGACTGAAACCTAGGCTGGGGTACAGAGGCAAGGCCCTGCTGGGGGAACACAGGGGCAACGCCCCACTTAAAGAGCACACATTTTATTTTTACTATTTTAGCATTTCTAGTAAAGGCATTTCCTGGCATACGAAAGTAAAATACTGCCTTGCTACTGACATGCAAGGCTTCAAAAATGAAGTTAGACTGTCCCATATGGCATAACATGTATCACGATATTGTGGGCAACCTTTTTTTCTCCTTCCTTTTCTTTGGCTGAAACTTTGATTTTTTTTTTTGGCTGAAAGGATAGGAAATTTGGCTGAAACTTTGATTATTTTTTTTTGGCTGAAAGGATAGGAAATTTGGCTGAAACTTTGATATTTTTTTTGGCTGAAAGGATAGGAAATTTGGCTGAAACTTTGATTTTTTTTTTGGCTGAAAGGATAGGAAATTTGGCTGAAACTTGCCAAAGGACTGAAAACTCCCCAGCCTGATATGAATACATACTGTGCTTAATCTGTGCATGAGAATCAGTAACTTAGGTCACAATACAACACCTGAAACCGCCTGTTCTAGAAATGTACCACGCACTGAGCAGGCAACGTTATCTGGTTGTTGACTACGGACCAGCTAGATGGCGCTGATTAGTGGGCTGTGGCTATTTTCATAATTTTTTTTAAAATTCTGTTTTTAGTATTTTACAACAAACGCACACATACAGAGAAGTAGATCTATACACTATAGACAAATAAACAAGCGGACTGAGATAAGTGGATTCACACAAAACAAAACAGAAATTATAAGAACAGATACATAAACAAAAGACAAGAAAGAATCTTGAACAATTTTTTTTTTAGTCCCATTGTGGGGAAGGAGGACCCTGGGAGTGTTCAGCCCAGGAACAACAACTCAAACAGCGGACATCACCACATTAATGATAATAATACAGTAACAATAATAAGGATACTAAGCTCATTAATATATAGGTGCTTTATCCCAAATATTTGACTCAAAGTGCTGTGAGCTAAACCCAACATGCACGCTCACGTGAATCACGCGCATTCTCTCACATGGACATGAACACATTACAATCGCGTGGTACGTAGGGCCAGCCCAGCAATTTAAGTTTCGGAACTTTGGAAAAATTTCGCATTTATTTTTTACTTTTGTTGGCTGAACATTTCCAAAGCAGAGGGGGAGGAAGCCAGAGTACCTGGAGAGAACCCCAGACGATCAGCCCGAATGAACAGTGCCACATGTATACGAGAAGGAAAAATTCCTTGCCCCGAGTGGGTTCCGAACCTGACCTCTCACATTGGTGACTAAGTCTTAACCACTAGACCACCGGCCGCCCCGACATTACAAAACAAATCAGAGCCTCTTAGTACATTCAGGACACTATTTATACATGTATACATATATTATATACAGAGCTTCAGATTGTCGGCGCGCCCGCGCCATTGACGCGTGAAATATCAAAATGACGCGCAAGAGTTAATGTGTATGCGCCAGTGTGGCGCGCATACTTTTGGCCTTCTACACATCGGAGTAGGCCTAGTGAAACTAAAAACATCGCGTCTCTGCACTGCCTTGCCTGCCCAGCATGTATCGTATCGCAGCACGTCACTGGATGACAAATCTTCCCGAAAGCCAATCCGCGAATACCTTACTTACATTACTTGGTGATGCCAACATCGCTGAATAAACGTGAATCTCTTCATGATCTCATCAAATTGAACGCGCCGCAACGCGTCGGCGTGAGGGATCTATATATATATACATGATGCTTTTTTCCCCAACGGCATGACTTCGTTTCCAAAGTGAAAATGATGGGTTCATGATTGAATTCTAACAGAAAGGTCGGGGAGGGAAAGTTGGAGGGAGGAAAGTAGGCCTAAACTCTGTGTGTGTGTGTGTGTGGGCTGCCGGGGGGGGGGGGGGGGGGGGGGGAGGCTGAAAGAGAGAGAGAGAGAGACAGGCCTTGTACAGCTCCCAACAATCCAGCTAATTTTAAGGATAATATCATAACCTTTGTAAATATCACACATTTTCATTTGAAAACATGCATGTCAGGAAAACTCGTGCTCTCTCTCTCTCTCTCTGTGCTTCCTTACTAAGTTTCTGTGTGTGTGTGTGTGTGTGTGTGTGTGTGTGTGTGTGTGTGTGTGTGTGTGTGTGTGTGTGTGTGTGTGCTTCCTTACTAAGTTTCTGTAGTTTAGCAACGACAAGGTTGTCAACTGGCCGATGGCCAAAATCTTGTACCGTTGAAATATAAAGGTTTGTCATTGTCATTCTCTCTCTCTCTCTCTCACACACACACACACACACACACACACACACACACACACACACACACGCGCGCGCGCACACACACACACACACACACAATGCCGGACCCAACTTTCAAAACATGCCCTTTGAAAAAGCTGTTCAGGTGTGGGTGCAGAAAAGAAGGCGCTACCTCTTCAAGAAGGACTAAATAAAGTTAGTACACCTCTGACTTTTTTTTTGTTTCAAGATTTTTTCAATGACCCATCATTTTGAAAATTGACCCCTCATTTTGCTCAGCCATGGGTCATTGGGCCCATGACATTTAAAAACAATCTGAAGCTCTGTATATGTATACATGCATGCATGTAGTGCCAAGGGTTATGATGCCATCACCGTGAAGTGTGGGTTCGACCTCAAGTTGAGCTGTGATACGTGATACTTTTTTTTTTTTTTTTTTAAAGGCTCACGGGCCGCTTATTCAGTATTGGGGGTTTCCCTCTGGGACTTCATAAGAGATGGGTGGTACTGCACCATCAGGGGAAGCAACCTTGGTTTTCTGAAGCTACAGTCTTCACAAAAAGTTAAGGACCAGTCAACATAATGGGTGACAGTTTCAATAAATCAGAAAAAATAAACAAATAAGATTTTTCCCGTAAGCAAGGTTAAGGGGTAATTAGTGAATATGGCGACCACTATGTGGATGGCACGTGCGCATCACACAGCATGCTTGGTGCGTGTGAAAATCTGCAATTTCGGCAAAACTAGACCGAGTTTCAGTGTTTAGTGAGCGATACCTGGGGCTTTCTGCACGGCAAAAATGAGATGCAGGTCAAAGAATGCATCCCTGGTTATGAACTGTGCTCATTTGTTTGCCTATATAAGCCGCCGTTTCAGCGATGTTCAGCACTACACCAACGTGCCACCACGACAAAAGTTGAATGATATTTGCAAGTGGTCCTTAACTTTTTGTGAAGGCTGTAGCAGAGCTCAAAATGGTTCATGGTCCAAAAGGAGGAGAAGCACAGATCTAGCACTGAGCGATGAAGCGGCAAAAGCCATGAGCGCAAGTCTGCAAATCAGACGTGTAACGCTAGGGCCTTGGGGTGTCCAGGGCAGGCTCCCGTACATGTTTCTTATTTCCTATAGGAAATCGTGTGTCAGAAATTGCGCTCCGTCATCAAAGAGTTAAATTGCACTAAAATCTGTAACTTATTGCACTTTGATGTGATTTTAAAGGTTACAGAGGGGGAAAACACCCTGTTTGGAGGAAAAGTCTTAGAACTAGACTACAACTGTGCAATTTTGTGTGTGTTTGGCATGATTTTAAGTGCTTCAGAGGAGGTTAACACACTTTCTGAGAGTGAGAGGAGGAAAATTTTTAGCTACAGCAGTATAGGTGGAACTCCACCAAAAGGTGAAAGATTTTAAGCCATGACCTTATGAAAGGGGCAGAGAAAATACTACCACCCCCCCTCCCCCCAAAAAACAAAAAAACAAAAACAAAAACAAACCCAAAACAAAAACAAACCCAAAACAAACCAACGAAACAAAACAAACAACAACAAAACACACACAAAAACACACACAAAAACAAACAAACAAACAAGAAACCCCACTTACCTTCAGCACCTGATGGTTGTGATCACCCCAAGCACTGTGCCAGTGTCCGAACTTACAGCCCTTCCCATACGTGCATTTGCCGGACAAGATGAAGAACCTGCAGATGTGCAACCCTCCGCAGCCCTGCCCCCAGCACATGCACCGCTCTCTCTGCTGTGAATTTCGCAAATTTGAGGTTCGTCGTGACCTCCACTTCCAAAGAGTCACAAGACGCGTCGGCATCACTTGAAGTCGAAGCATCATTTCTCGTTACGCTGCCCGCCTTGTCTGGATGTTGCTGTTTCAGGTTCATCTGTATCACTGCTCTGCTGTCTGAGAATGAAGCAGTGAGAGTACTGCTGAAGCAAGTCCCGGAGTTGGGACGTTGTTTGTATACTGGCGAGTTCAAGCAGCTGGTAGTTCTTGCTGATGATGTTCTTCAACGTCTCCTTCCCGTTACTCTTGCACAGTCTCCTGATGACGAACCTTGCAAGGTCATCACCAGATAACCCTGAGGTTGATACTGAAGTGTCCATCTGATCGTAGTTGTACCGAAAATCCTCTCGGTTTGAGGCTTCACGCTCATAGCTTTCAGCGCGACAAGCCATTATGATGAAAACTGCACAAGCTTTCCTTCAGACAACAAGAAATACTCACAATTTCCTCTATGCTATTCCCCTTGTCTTGCTTTCTTCTTTAATTAAAAAAAAAAGTACCACAAAGCTCGTATGATTTGGCTTATGTTTCCTCTGATTCAATCTGAACACAAATTCATCATCTACAACCTACAGGAGGGACACTGATGCCGATGAAACTTTTTCTTCTTTTTTTTCTTTAAAGAAATTCATATTGCACATAAAAACCTATGAATTCAATCTCCTTTTGTCTGGTTATTATACTTTTAGTTACGTTAGCTCTCCTCTTCAGTGTTGTGTAGTCAACTCAGCTCCAGCCTTGCTCCATAGAACAAAAAACCAGTTGAAACTGAAAGACACAGAACAAACAGCAACCTCAGCAAGTTATCATTTGGTCAACAACATGTGCAACATGAAGTGGGACATGAATACACGCAGACCTTTCCACAAGCAACACAGCCTCCCATCCTTGAAGCACACTAACAGTTCACAGTGACCTCAGTGCAAGACACTGAGTTTGATTTTGACTTGAGATAACATGACCCCATGTCCGACTTGCTCCCATCTCCTTATCTGGTAAATTTAGAAGAATGTCCTCAGGTTGAAAACAGCCTACAGGTATGACCCATAACTAGGCCCTAAGCATTCAGTCTCTCGGAAAGAATTCAGCCAACGAATGACTGAGACAGTGACGGTTACAGGCATTTGATAAAACCATCTGTCGAGGTGGTCATCACACTTACGTACCCACCGGGTGTATAGTGTTCCCTGCGATTCGAAAATACAAGGGTCTTTGGGACCCTCTCTCCGTATTTTTGAGGGTCCGCTTGTAAATTTGGAGGGTCCATACATCAGATACGGTCTATTAGTATTACGCACAATGGCTCAGCGGAAATGCGATGCTGCAAGTGTCCACTGCTAGTTACAGATCGCTTTTTGTTCATCGAGTTTCCGGGAGAATGTTGGAAAAATACTGTTTGTTATGTCAGGAAAAAAAAAAAAAAAAAGTGCCTCCCCTGTGACGCGGTGTTCTCAAATTTGTGCATCAATTTAAGTGTTTTATGCGTACACATATATATGCACACCTGTGTGTAATCGGGAACACTGGGTGTAGTAAAAATGGACACGAGGAAAGACCACAAAATGTAGATTTTGCCTCTCCTCCCCCATCCTAAACACGTTTCGTTTAAGAGCAGACTAGGCAAAGCATGGCAACAATACAAGTTTGCTCAAAAATCAGTCTGCTCTAAGGCCCCCAAACCCGCGCAGGTAACAGAGCACTTTCAGGCTGGGGAAATGCCGAGGGAAAAAAAACCAAAAACAAACAAACCTGAAACCTAGGCCGGGGTACAGAGGCAGCGCCCTGCTAGGGGGTCTACGGGGTAAACACCCCACTTAAGAAAACAAATTTTAGCATTTTTAAAGGCATTTAGTCGCCTCTCCTGGCACCCAAAAGTAAAATACTACCATGGTACTGACAATGACATACATTTTGTCTTCAAAAATGAAGTTAGACTGTCCCACACGGCATTACATGTATCATGATATAATTATGACTGTGTGTGCAACCTTTTTCCTGCTTCCTTTTCTTTGGCTGAAAATCAGATTTGTTTGGCTGAAAATCGCCAAATGACTGAAAATTCCCCAGCTGTACTTTTGGCATGATTTTAAGCGTTTCAGAAGAGGAAACATTATTTTGGGAGGAAAATAAATTCAGGGTCCATACAGGTTCACAGTCTCAAAAATTCATGACTTTTCAATGACTTTTTGAGGCCAACTCTCCTGTTTTCCATGACACCTTCCTCGCCCTCTTTCACATTGACACACGTGAGGGTAGAATTTATGAGCTTATCCAAGTTATCGCAGTAAGCAAGACCAATGTTCAGAGTTAGTCATTAGCCTTACGGGAAGGCAGTTTGTTGGTATTTTTGGCAATCAGTCCAGTGAGTAATCACCAAGCTGACCGTTTCACTGTTGGGCTCCAAAAAGTTTCCATAAAATTCCAAAATTCATGACTTTTCATGACTCTTGAGATAATTTCATGACTTTCCAGGCCTGGAAAAGCTATTCCCAAATTCCATGACTTTTCCAGGATTCCATGACCTGTATGGACCCTGAAAATTTTTAGATTGAAAAAAAAAAAGTCTGTGCAATTTGTTGCGTTCTGGCGTGGTCGTAAGTGCTTCGGAGGAGGAAACACACATTCTGGGGACGAGGAAAAGTTTTGGCAAAAGGTGGAAATGCACCAAAAGGTGTAAGATTCGAACTTGAAGCCTTGCTGAAACTGAAAGTTACATGCTCTACCACGGACAGAAGCAGCACTGAGTCTGGGCCCTAGTGACGCCTGATCGTTTCTTAGGGCTGTGGGAAAGATCATCTCCAACTACACCGTCACTAAACTGCACATCAGCACTGCCCTAAAGCGATGTCTACTGACTGCCTGGGGTGAGAATGCAAACTATATGACACAGGCTAAATGTCCTCCAAATGTTATCACTGATATCAATCAGTGTAATCTGTCCTGCAATAAATTATTAAAACCTAATCTTGCAATCAGTATCTCTCCAGAGACCACTACATAAAAATGATAAATTAGTCATATAGATGATTAGATAGAGACAAATTCTACCACCGACAAGTAAAAACACATTACGAGGAAGATAGAGAATCAGAATTAATCAGCAAAAAAGGACAGAGGTGGGGAGGGGATGGGTATGGAGGGTTGGGGAAAGGGGGTGGAGAAGTTTAACATCAGTGATCGTACAGCCTACTACAGGTCAAATTCAAATTTATAAATATCTTTATTATCTTGAAGTTTGCAGTACAAGCTAGCTGCCAACAATTAAATATATAATATAATTCTGCTATAACAGTGAACAGGCATGAGTTTCCTGCTCCCTTAAGCGGGAACACAGTGTTTTAAAAACAAAAATTAATAGGAAAGAGGAAACAGTGTCAAGTGCACATCAAAACCAATGGGGGGGGGGGGGGGGAGAGCAGATCTATCAAAACGAGCAGCAGCAATAACAAATTTATGCTCCTCAAAATCCAACAAAGGGGGCGGGGTTGAATACACTGAAGAGCTAAAAAAAACAAAAAAAACAACCCAAACAAACTCACACACGAATTAAATGAGTCATAATGCTGACGTAATAAATATTACTAACAATTAGTGAAAGCAAAACCAACCTCATCACTGACAGTGACTGCTAGTACTACTATTAGTACTAAATTATGCTAGAAATTTCCTGAGTCCTGTCGTGTGCATCAGACTCACTCCCTTTGTTGTACTTCATATCAGCTCTATGGTACTACTTCAACAACTGTGGTACTATGACAACTTAGTGACCACAGAGAACACACATCGTAGTACGATAGAGCAAACTGAAACCACAAATGTCAGTTTTTGTCACATGATCAATGAATTCCAAGAACTGTGGCAAAATTCCAAGGAATCTTTAGGGCCAAATGTGAACTGTTATAAATCAATAATGTCTGATTGAATCAAGTGAATGAAAAACAAGAACAATTTATTTATTAAAACAACCAAGTACGTTAAATTACATTGTACACATTCTACTGATTTGTCTAAAAAGATTTCCCCGCTTGTATTCAACGAAACCAATTTCAGACTGGGAATGCAATGATGCATTACACATGTGCGCGTATGTTTACAAGAGGAACTTCCTGATTGATCCATATCTTGGCAAGCCATGGCAGGAATCGAAACCTGATAATCACAAACTACCTCATATCGAACTCGAAGAAGACGTCGGTTATCCCCTTCTAACATACGGCTGACAAAATGTTTTTCATCGTTCTTAAAAGTAATATTAATAGTACATATTGATAGTACATACATCACGTCCATAGTTAGGAGCCAATTCCTCTAACAAGACGAGAACAGAAAATGCTTAGTGGTTTGCTATTTTTGGAGTACGTCTGTTTTCCCGAACGAAAAACATGAGGTATTCACTGTAAGTGTAAAGTTTAGGATGCAAATGGTCAGACCCTGGTACCTACACACTAAAACCCGTTTCTGTGCTGGAAGCGTATAAAGGAAAAAAACACATTGTTGGAGGCATCCACTGAGTATATCTCGTCAAAGAAAGATAGCAAAAATGTTAAACTTACCCGAGGTGTTTTGCCCAGCTAGATTTAGCGCCATTTTGAAAGTATTCAGGGGAGGCTACCGGCTTTGCCTTAATGAACTGGAGTAGCATCCCTTGGCACTTTCGTTTTCGCAGATCGCCACACATGACTTTTACGACCAGCTATGACGATCGCGATTTGGGCAGTGGCCTTTCATACACACACTGTATATCTGGTCATGTGACTCTTGTAACTATTCCGGCTATAACTGAATCTTTCTCGCTGGGCACACCGCCTTGCTCTGACGGTGTGTGTGTGTGTGTGTCAGTCAGTGTGTCAGCCTCTGTGTGTGTGTATGTGTGTGTGTGTGTGTGTTTATCAGTCGTCAGAACTGATGAGCACACTCCGCCCAGAAAGCGTCTGCAGACTGCGCGAGGGCCGCGTGCTGCGTGTGCGTGGTCGGCGCGGAATGCCGGTGGACTACATTAGTTACTGAGCCGTCACGGTAACCGCTAACTTGAAAGCCGGCACTGACATCATTGCAGTCGTAGTGTGCGCGTGGACAATGGTGATTAAATAGACACTGACCACTGATCTGACAGATAGCTTGCGTGGTTATTAATAGTATCTCCCTGCCGCCGCGCGTGCGTAATTACCAATGAACACCAGCCGTATGCGTAATTAACCATAATGACCAGCCCAGTACGTACAAGTGACTGAGCCAAACTGAGAGTGTGAAGGAGTGATTGTCAGGATGAATTGTTACTGAAGAAAAAAATAAAAAAGGCAGAAGTGGGTGCATATCAGTGTGCGTTTACAAGTACCCTATATGTTTCTTGTCGGGTCAACAGTCGTTATGAGTGTTGCTAAACTGCACTATCCCTAACACGCCAACATTCACCCCTATCTACTTTTTGTTTGTTACTATACACTACATCAGCGCAAAATGCTCACCGCATGCACCGTACTTTTCAACAGTCGTTGTAACCAGGTCAAACTTTTGCCTTTTTACTTTGTTGTGTGTATGTGTATCATTTTCTTTTATTCTGTCAGTCTTTCCTATTCCTCTTGGCAGAAGATTCCTTGAAGAAACATATTGAGGAAGAAAGACTAAATTAAAAGGAATCTATACGGGAGGAAGAGAAATGTGTGCATTTTATTTATTTTAGTTTATTTTAGCTTTACGGTTTCGTCAAGACTGAGAGCAGTGAATGAGCAACGTGTAAACCAACGTTGAGCTCCTACTTTACAATATCCAGGGATCACCACGTGGAGGTGAAGCTAATTCCATCCCCTCCCCCTTTAAAAAAAAAAAATCTTTTAATTTTTTTATCTTCTTTAATTTTTTTTTCCTTTATTTATTTATTTATTTATTTATTTTTTTATATGCAAATGTGGGGGGTGACAAGGGGGAAGTCACAGAATGATGATCAGAAAAAAAAAAAAACAGAGAACAGATCAGTCAGAAAAAAATCGCCTTTTCTTTAAAGAAGTTAGTCTCTCCTCCTCCTCATCGCCGGCGTCATCACTGCCAGCGACGTTCTCCCCCCACCCGCCACCCCTGTTCTTGTGAGTGCACATAGAACCTCTCTCTCTCTCTCTCTCTCTCTCTCTCTTTCTCTGTAGTTTTATTCTATCACGTACCAGTCCGGCTAGTCTGCCATTTCAATGCTGTCAATATGTACTTTTTCCCACTGAGCACTAACATAAGCGGTGCCGCTTGTCTAAGCTCACTATCTGTTTACTTGAACGACTTGTCAGCATTGATATAAACCTGTTTAAACCAAAGGTCGAGAAAATGTTTGCTTCTAAAGAAGAAGTGGCTGTGATCCGCTGTGGCGAATGAGCGCGTCAACACCGCAACGCGGTACTAGACTAGCTAGCTTATCATAGTATATCTTCCTCTGCGCTGACTGAAGACAGAGAACCAGGGGACTATCATAGTTTCAAGTGATTGGCGACATTACGCGTGTACGTATTGATATGATAACTCTTGTGCCATGCGTGCAGGAGGGTAGGGGTGCTTTCCGAGTCGACAACTAGCAAACAGCTTTTAGCGGATAAGTGGCCCCGTATCGTGTATGCATTTGCTGCGTGTGTCATTCCCAGTGTACAGATCTTTTTCAAATATCTTTGTCACACGAGGTTTAATCGTCCCACAGTTTATTTTCGCCCATTGACATAATTGGTATGTTATTCACGCTTTCAAACTGTTCTTTATTAGTGTGTAGTTTCTTTTAACTATGGATTCATTGGTATTTCTGTTTTGTTCCTTTTGCTGTACATGGGACTGTGTGTGTATGTGTGTGTGTGTGTGTGTGTGTGTGTGTGTGTGTGTGTGTGTGTGTGTCAGTGTGTGTGTGTGTGTGTGTGTGTGTGTGTGTGTGTGTGTGTGTGTGTGTGTGTGTTGATTTAGATAGACATTATTAGAATAGATAGACTAGAATTAGCCGGCAGATATGAAAATTGGCTGTTTTACGCTAATTACCTCTACTGTTGAAAAATAAAGTTTTCTTGATTCTTGATTCTCTCTCTCTCTCTTCCACTGACAAGATCACCCGCTCTAAGAGGATTGGCGCACGGTCATTTGAGAATGCAGTCCCAAAAGTCTGGAACTGCTGAATCAGGGCAGAAGGCAGTCAGCACCATCACATTTTGTGCAAGACGACATCAGTATAAGAGGCTACTTCGGTGGGGCACGTACGTGCGTGTACTTCCATCACACTTCATTTCAGTGGCGTGGAGGTATGCAGGTGTCGAGTGTATGACTATGGCTGAGTGTGCACATGTGATGCGTGGATAAGCAGATGCGTGTGTAAAGCATGGTTGATTTTATATGGAGATTTTTTTTCTCTGCCGGATGGACTGAAGTAGTATTATGTTCTGAATTATAGTTCTATTCCTAATTATGAAATTCAGTTCTTAAGAAATTTTGTTCTTCATCATTTCTAGTATTACTGCCATGAGTGTATGTGATGGGTGTATGAGTGAAGAGTGCGTATGGGTGCATGGTTGATGTTTTTTTTACATGGAGATTCTGTTCTTGTGTCAAGAGCTGTACACCATAAATTTCCCTGAGGGGATTAATAAAGTTATTCTTATTCTTATTTATTACACATTGACACTCATTTTCCTCACCACGGTTAATTACGCATACGGCTGATGGTCAGCATACAGGTTAGTGATTATGGGTAATTACGCATTCCGGGCTGGTGGTCATTGGTAATTACTGACACACGCGGCAGGGACTGAGATACAGAGACAAGCTGTCTGTCAGATCAGTGGTCAGTGTCTATTTAATCACCATTGTCCGCAACCCTACCAGAGGAGTGGAATCAGTACGAGCGCTGCAATTATCATTTTATGTACGTTTTCAAATTATCACTGTCAACTGCCGCGTACATGCCAGAAGAATGGACTGCAGGGCCCAAGGGGATGAAAGGCGTTTGACCCTCGTCTCATCAGTATAATGATTATCTAACAAGGTTTAGTCTTCTGGTTTGGTCTTCTTTCACGTATGTACTTTGCAGGATACGACTCGCCATTGAGCGTGTGAAAACCCGTCTTTGTACCCAATCATTTACCAATGTAGACGGGTCGCGAATATGTGTCAGGAGTAGATGCCACGATTTTTGGTATGATTTCTTTATGATGCGGGTCCATAATGTGGCTGGTTCGCCGGAATGCTGGAAGGCAACTAAAAGCCAATGCCTGTTGTAATATATTTTTACTCGAAGTTTGTTCATTTCACGCAAACTCACAGATACCACACACACAAAAAACAACAACAACAAATATATATCATACAAAATTTTATTCAGTCATAAAAAAACCGAGGCGATGCACAAAGAGGTCTCGTCAAGACACACACACACACACACACACACACACACACACACACACACACACACACACACACACACACACACACACACACTTTAAGGATTATAGTTTTGCTAAAAAAAAGAAAAAAAAAACACTAAATAATGTCAAAAAGAGGTCCATGTTAAGTGGTTCTTCACAATGAGCTTGCAAGGGTGGGGTGAGTGTTTAGGGGTTTAACGTCCTTTTCCACCACATAGGGTGATATCAAAGACGGGGCAACGATGAAAAAGCCAGCACAATATTTGGCCCCAGCCGGGGTCGAACTCACGACCCGCCGAGCATTAGAAGTCCAACGCTCTACCATTCGACCACCCCGGCTCCCAATGAGCTTGCAAAATCGTTGCTCCAGTAGAGCTGAGACTGAGGCGGGGGTGAGCACCACAGTTGAGCGTCCGGGAGTTCGGTAACATCACTCGATATTTGCTCCGTTTGATTAAAACAGTGTTGAACCAAATTGTCAATATACCGTTCCTCCACCATTCGTTGAATCGGGTACTTAGGCTCTTCTGAGGTTGTGGTAGCTGGCGGCGGCGGCGGCGGTCGCTGTTGTTGTTATTTCAGTTCGCTGACTGGACTGTTTGTTATACTCAGCGACAAGCCTTGATTTGACTTTTCCCAAGCGCTGAAATTCAGCCAGACTGATCCAAACTTCGCTACGTCGCGTAGGAACCACTTTGCCTCCTTTAACATCAGACCGGGCAGAATAATGACGAATATAAATCTTGACAGTACCTCGCCAAGTTTTTCGATAGTCAACAAAAGCACAAAACAACTTTTCCTTTTCACCAACGAATATGTAGACCTACAAGTGTTTTCAAAACAAATATATGGTCTAAAGCGGAATGCTGCTTCCGAAAGCCTGGTTTTCCGCGGACAGGATATTGTTGCTTTCAATGAAATGTGTGAGTCTGTTATTTAACAGTGTTGTGAAAGCCTTGCCAATACAACTCAGAAGTGTACTGCCCCTGTAATTGTCACAGTCGTGTTGTCTCCTTTGCCCTTGTATAAGGGTTTAATCAGTCCCGTCACCCAGTCTTGTGGAACTACACCTTCGTCTAATGCTTTGTTAAACCACCGGCAATAAACACTAGTCATAACAGGTATACTGCATTTCAAGTTATATACATGTACTCATTGTATATGTCATCAACACCGGCTGCCTTCCCATTTTTAATTGTATTAATTGCACTTTCAGTCTCCTGTTCTGTCACAATTGAGTTTAGTAATTCATCGAGACTAAAATCTGAAATATAATCAAAAGGCATGTCGTCGTTATCGCCTCTGCTATCACTTTGGTTGCTGTTTAAGCGCCGAAAGTGGTTCTCTAAATCTTTGAGTTGCCAACTCAAACGCAGATCCCATGTTGAGTGTCCTATAGTATAGGACAACCATAGGATACTCAACATGGGATCTGCCTTTCACACGGCGCCAATAATCTGCCGGATTATGGGACTTCATGTTCTTCAGATCCTTGTGCCAATTCCTACGGTAAACTCTTACAGCTGATCTAATGGTCCTTTCCTCCTCGTTGCTCTTAGCTTTCAGGTGAGTGCGTGAGTCACAGGTGTCCGCACGTTTACGCATGGCTCGTGCCCTACTCAGCACGCGCCAGTAAACCACGGTTATTTGTTTTGTCTGCACGTGTCAGCCTTGCTGGCCCGGGGAACTGTCCCAAGGGTGTCTTTCGCGACCGCGACTGAGGAGCGTCTCCACTAAGGCACAGTTAATCTAATTAACGTCCGCACCGTTGTCGAGCAACGCGTGAAGCTGGTCAGTGCCCCGGGCACCTAGTCCGTCGGTGAACATCTGGCTTTTGGTGGGATCCCATCGCCTTGCCCTCGTGGCATTACCCACTTGGATAGGATTCTTGAGTCGTTTACACTACAGCTGAGCCGAGAACCGAACCGCGCCGGGCCCACTTCCAGTTCCATGCGTTTACTCTGCAATTTTTGGGGGGAAGGTGGACTGACCTGTGACACGTGACCTGTGACACGGGCCAGCAGCCTGGAAACGAATGCAGCATGGCGGCGCCCAGAAAACACGTGTTTCTGTGCAGTTGGACCAAACAGAGACGAATTCGAAGGAACACGAGGATGAAATCACTGATTCTGAGGAGCGCGCAAAGACGAAAAGCGTTTGCCTTCCAACTCCAGCAAAAGATGTACATTTTTTTTTGCGACTCTATTGTCGACGCACATCAGTTTTGCCGCTCGTGACCTCAGTTCTCATCGTGTGTACAGGACTGTTTGGCGTTTGCCAAGGTCGCACGACTGGTGGCAGAATATCGTGCTGAGAACTTACAACAATGAGCAGTGGTTGGAAGATTTCCGAATGTCCAGAGACACCTTTGAATGGATTTGCAGAAGACTAAGACCATACACAGACAGGCAACCAGACTTCGTGTTCCCACCACAGTGGAACATCGAATTGCAATAGCCATCTATCATATTGCGTCGGGTGCTAACTGTCGAACAATCGGCAATCTGTTTGGCGTCTCACGATCTCACGGGGTTGATGGGAGGGAAATGGTTTTTGCGTGATGGTGTGAGTGTGTCGGTAGAAGGGGGGGGGGGAGGTGGGGGTCGTTATGAAAGATGGGACTTTTCTCCCTTAGATTTAATCTTACCGTCACGTGTGTTCATCGTTTTTTTCCACAAGCTACAGGTCTGCTGCGAAAACATGGGAGAATTACACACTTTTATTGGTGCTGTTTTGCGGTCTTTCGTTCCTTTGTTTTAACATGATATATGCCGTGGGATGATGATGATGAAACTTTATTTTCCAACGGTTAAAGTTTTGACAGAGAAGATCGTCAATTTATAAACTTGCCGTTGCTACACACTACTAAAACACATCTAGCAAAGAAAATTAAAACATTGAGATCAAACATTGGGAGCAATAGGTAGAATCAGAGTGGGTAGAATGCCTTCAATTATCAATCCTAGACAACAACAACCCAGAAAATCTGTCACAAAACGAAAATATTTTGGCATGCTTTTGTACAGATGAACACAGATTTCATATTTTAAGTGTTCTTTTATCAAATTATGCGTTTATTTCCACCTCACGTGAAGTCATTCTTCTTCTGAACGATGTGCCGTTTGGACTGAGAGGTCCCTCTCCTAGTTATGAGCTGGTAATCCGGAGATGACAATTCTTGTGCACGCAACTCGGCATGTAATGGGCAATGCGATATCAGTTGATAATTCTAAGTAACACCTCACTGATCTCTCTTTTGCTTTCTCGTGGCCAAATGTGTCAGTTAACAACTGAAGCAACAACAACCTGACAACTTCCGTGGTATCAAACTTCAGCTGGAAGGAAGTTCTAAACAGACTGTCTGTACCGTCTGGACACTTTAAATCACTTTGCTGCCACGCTGTTTCATGTTTTTGTTTAGGTTGTTTTCCTTCTTGACTAAACAGAAATTTCACAAGACACACCATAAAGAACTGCATCACATATCGTACAGGGAACACTGAAGACTGATGAAGAAGACAGGGGCGTAGGAACCACGGGGGCCCTGGGGGCCCAGGCCCCCGTTCGATATTTGGAAAGGGGGCCTGAATCATAGTCTTTGGGCCCCCTTGCTTTTGATAAGAGGAGAGGGGGCCTACCAGTGGTGGGGCCCTCCTGCTCTGCTGTCGCAGGACACAATCTTTGGCAGTCAACACACACACACACACACACACACACACACACACACACACACACACACACAAACCCTCCCCCCCCCTTCTTCACCCCGGCCGTATGGCTCACCCGACTTAGTGGGCCCCCCTTCCTCTCAGCATCTTCCTACGCGCCTGGAAGACTGAAGAAGAAAATTCACCATTTTATGACAACTCGCCACTTTCAAAGCCAAATATACACTTGTAATGTGTCAGCTGATGTAAAAAGTTGAGCAAGAAACCAAACAAACACACGCACCAGGCATACACACTCAGTCGTTCTCAGTATTTCGTTGTGCTCGAGAATACTGTCACCGCCGGTCACGGCATGTGGTCATGCCTGGCTGGGCACCGAGCAGGACCCGCCATGAGCATGAGTAGTGTTCAGGGCGTTTGGTCACTAGAAGGTATAATATTATTGGAAATTGAAGAGAAGGAGAAGACAGACGAGAATAAGGCGAAAGAAGAAAAAGGCGACACTGAGAAGAAGCAGAAGAAGTCGACAGAACGAGAAGAAGAAGTTGAGAAGAAGAAGAATATGAACAACTTTTTTGGTAACTAGTGAACGTCTGTGAAGTTTGTAATGGCTTAGCTCTAGAAAAAGTGGCCTAACTCATTTGTTTGCCCCCCCCCCCCCCCTTTTTTTTGGGTAGTGTTGAGGAAACCGAGTTCGATGTGTTTTTCTCAGTCCTTCCTGAAATTATTTTTCGGTTAAAACTTGACAATGAACCGCACAGGCTTAGACACAAACGCCCTGAACTGAGTGAGAATAGATTTTACAGATTTTTTTGGGGATGGGTGCCGCCCGCGCAGCCGGGACCGCTGTGACTGGATTCACAGTTGCCGGACTTCACGACATGGTATGACCTAGCGCCGGCGCACTGAAACTTAGTCCAATGCTCTAGACCATTTGGCTATTCTAGCCCCTACTTGAATCAGAGACTGGCATACTCAGGCCGCTCAGTGTCTCTGCCCGGCCAAACTGATAAAGAAGAAACGCAGAAATTGATGCTGCCGTCCGAATCTGACCGTAACTGACCTTCCGTCTCAGTGCCGGCAGCGGGACCCGGCCTTGTCACCGACTGAGTCAGTGCCACCTGGAAACTGACGAATCAACCTTTTGCCAGAACTCCGTGACTCGATGCGGCGACGTGATTTTCTGAACCGTTCAAAGAAGAGGACGATTCTGCAACTACTGATAATTATAATCCGTCTTGATCACGTGACTGACCGGCGCCGGGTATGGCTGAGGAATTTGATTTTGGAGGTAAGTGGCAAGAGCCGGTTTCGAGTCAAAATACGGTACCCATTATGCATTTCAAGTTAAGTTCAGTCAGTGGTTCAGCTTGAATATCAACTGACGAAACCGGCTATAATCTTCTGACACTACCTGACAAACTGATACCTAGCTGGGTGTGTTCTCATGCATCATGTTGTAGCAGGCTGTTGTTGTACTGAGTCAGTCTGTTCAGCGTGAGTCTAATGACATCAAATTAGGTTGTATTTGCGGCGTGGGCCGCCGCCCAATTGGACAATTCAGTTCGTGTTACATGTAGTTGCAAATCCCTCTCTATGTGTCACGCTCACCGAGTGCACGAGCTGGCATATGGTTCATCAGTCTCATCAGTTTCAGTACTCAGTCCTTCCTGAAAATTATTTTCAGTTAAAAGGGAAGATTAACAGCCCAGACCTGAAAGCAGCAAATACTGTAATGCAAAAGAGAGGAAATCCTCAAAAATTGTTGTGTGGGTAAAAATAAAATGCCAGTTGTGTTGCACCTTCAGTAAGCTTGCTTGATTCTTTTACTGTTAAAAAAAAAACAAAAAAAAACTCTGAGACCTCTTAATTAGGTCTTAACATGTTGATTTTCTGTTCAGTTTTGGTCTTATTAGTAGTTTTTTGTTTCCTTACCATATTTGTTTTCTTAATGTTGTCAGGCAGTATGGTACAAGCTCAAGATCTGATGGAAGCCGGGACTGTCCCTGGTCCGAAAGCAGATGACATGCTGAACGCATTAGCACACAGCAAATGACACACTGGCCAGTGACTGCGACCGGTGTCAGTTACGACTACAACCAGTGTGATTGTTTGTGTGCATGGATGCTGTTGCCTTTGGAGACCACAGAGAGGAGATAAACAGAAAGTGACCCACCCCAAGCCTTGTAGTGTCAGTGGAGTTTGTTACCTTGAATTGGACATCACGCCTGCGATCTGAACCATCAATGATAGGGAGCTGTACGATGAACTTCCCTTGGTTCCAGTCTGTTGTCTGTTTTGTCTGGTGCTTCCATTCATCGTATTCTGCACAATGGTTTCACTCATTCTACCACCACTACAGCTGCCTGTTGATCTTCACAAGCTTTCATGCTACTGTCTGAGGGCACTGTACGGTTTGTGGTTGAGGCTTGTTTGCAATGTGCCAACCAATGTGAGATGTCAGTGCTGCTTGCCTTTACTGAACTCTATCTTTCCAGTCCCCGTCTCCGAACGAGGGGGAGAGACTTGTGTGAACGCTGTCATGATCATTACTAGTGTGGTAACCGGACTTATGCTTCGTATCTGCAGTCTCCCAGCCTCAGAGGTCACCATTGTTGTTGACACACGTACTCAGCTGACCCACATGACAACCGGGCCTTGACCTGATACTTGGGACTGCTGGACTTGAGGAAAACTGCATCATGACCTTCCTTGTGCCACAGAGAACCTCAAATTTTCAGTTACCAACATGTTGAATTCCTGATTCCAGACCAATCTTTCTTTATTATTGCTCACTGAAACTTAAGTGGTTACTTCCAAAACTAGATAATCTTTTGTGATAATGCTGATCAATTGCTGATGTCTGTTCTTGGAGGGGTGGGTGGTGGTGGTGGTGGTGGTGGGGGGGGGGTGAGTCTGTGAACGGCCTGTGTAGAGATTTTGATACCTGCATCTGACCCTTTGATTTTTACAAAAAAACCCTCTGAATTTCACAGAGAAGGTCAAAGTGACCCTCAGTTTTGAAAGCTGTAGGGACCGCTGGAGAGAGGTCAGGTCTGCACCCCACCTGGGGCAAAGAATTTTTCCATTTACAGTTTAAAAGTCCCATAGTTCCCTGTGAACTCTTCACTGAAAGCGTTTGTATGGCTTGATCAGACAAGAAAGACTGAATTCTGCATGTAGTCATGCTAACTCTGCTGGGATCATCAGCGGCATGTCAGCTAGTGCTTCGTCATGATTCTACATGTAGTAATGCTGCAATTTCTTGTAACCTCCCTCCCCCACCCCACCCCTGAAAATTAATATGAAGACTTCTGAGAATGATTACCAATTAGTGTACCTCTCTCGGTGTTTTTAATCCCACCCAAAACAGAAAATATATATATTGCTGCAAACGATGCTGCCTCCAGATCTATTATCACAAGTACTGCCTACTACCACTGCCCCCTCTCACACGCTAGAGAGCTTGGGTGCAGCAGGCAACTGGACGTCGCCCTCTTATGTAATTTTAGCTCAGTGTGCCAGGTGCAGTGATATTGTTTAATACATTACTCATGAGAAACATTTTTATTGTGGCTGTTGGTGTGCTGTTGAATGTGTAAAAGCATTATCATCATCATCAGCATCATCAACAAAGAGGTGGACTGTACACATCCTTTTTCATTGTACTTTTTCTAATAATAGAGAGTATTTTGAGCAGATGAATTATTGAGTTGGATGGCTTAAAGCACATGAATCACATGTATTCACCCACTCACCTTGAATGTCATATCAAAAACACCATGGCAGTTCCAAGTAACACCAAAATGATCACTGTCATATCATGTTTAGATCTACAGTCTTCACAAAAAGTTAAGGACCAGTCAACATAATGGGTGACAGTTTCAATAAATCAGAAAAAATAAACGAAAAAGTTTTTTCCTGTAAAATTCGGTAGCAAGGTTAAGGGGTAATTAGTGAACATGGCAACCACTGTGTGGATGGCACGTGCGCGTCACACAGCATGCTTGGCGCATGTGAAAATCTGCAATTTCGGCCAAACTAGACTGAGTTGTTCAGTGAGCGATACCTGGGGCTTTGTGCACGGCCAAAATGAGATGCACGTGAAAGAATGCATCCTTGGTTATGAACTGCGCTCATTTGCCTACATAAGCTGCCATTTCAGCGGTGTTCAGCACTACACCAGCATGCCACCACGACAAAAGTTGAATGATTTTGACCGGACCAGAGCAATTGCCTGGCTGCAGGATGGAGTTGGTGTGCACAAAGTGGCCCACAGACTGCAGGTATCACACTCCATCATCACACGGCTGAGGTAGCGGTTCCATGCGACAGGAAGAGTCCAGGAGTTTTTTTTTGTGTGTGTGCATATTTGCAAGTGGTCCTTAGCTTTTTGTGAAGGCTGTATATAGTGATGTGTTAGGTTGGCAATTGCAAAACTGTAAGTGCTCATGAATCAACTTATGTCATTCTTTTGCAAAACCAGAACTGACTCGTACAAGACTGTGGAATGTGCATGTGGCACTGTGTACATGTACTGGCTTTCGGGCATAAAACTAAAAGTGCATGTATGTTTTGTGCCTAGTCGCTATCAACATTATATGCCGCATACATGGTTTAGTGAGCCGGGATCACCAAATGGTAGAGCATTGGACTTTAGTGTGAGGGTCTCAGTACAGGAATGAAACCGAAAAATCCACCTGAGTGACCTGCAGACTGAGCTGTTTGATGTGCTGCTTTGGCTTAGTGCAAAGGCTGGGTCTCCAGTTCAAACTGGTTGGGGCCAAACATTTGTGCTGTTCTTTTCTCTTTGGTTACAGACCAGTACTATCTTCGGGTCATGTAGTAACGACTACGCTAAATATAGTAGAAAATCTTTACCCCTTTTAAAATTTGTGTGCAGAGTAAAAAATGGCAATGTGATGCTTTTTTGTTGGCTTTGTAAACGAGTTTCTTGCCAGGTAATAGTAAAATTAGGGAAAAATGAGGCTGGCTTGTGGACTGTTTGTATTCATGTGCGGCTGGCACAGCAGCCAGCAGATGACCATGGAATGAGGGGGTATGTGGTCGCTGCCAGCATTGCCAAAAAACGGAATATTGGAAGTTGTTGAAATTTACTGTACAGGAGTCTATGGCTGCCTGATTTTAGTGATTTTTTTTGTGAATTTTAAAGCATTTCTAGGGTGTCATCTGCAGCCTTATGTGTAAGAGGAATATACATCATGTATAGCGTTTTCCTCCAAAAATGCATCTGTGGTACGTAGTCAGTATTTGCCCTGTCTTTGGTGTCACCCATATGCAGTGGAAGAGAGAGTTTAACTGCCAACTGCACAACCACACACCTGACAACATGGTTCACAGGTTACCATCTCTCCAGAACTATGATTGACCATTCCAGCCCAAGTAACACGAAGTTAAGATTACATATATGTGACCTTCCATGAGAAAACCCGGCTTAAGTGCAAAATTTTCAATTTTTTGTTTTTGCAGCCATCTTATAGAAACAGCCTTGCTCTTTGCAGTGCAAAAAACTCTTTTTAAGACATCATAATTTAAGGGCAGAAGTACCTGATTTTGGTAAAATCTCAGTATCGACCAGATAGCACCTGCTGACCTTTGTTAGCCTCTATAGCTCGGAACAGCGGCGTGCGTCTTACGCCGGGTTTTCTCGTGGACAGTCACATATACCGGTACAAATTTTGTGCTGTCTCATTTCACTGAGGATGCATTTCTTCTTATGATGTGCAGGACTTGGATCAGGAGCCTTCCTGCGTCGGCTGCTGGGAATGCATGGTGAGTATTTACTTTCAAAACAGGTTGTGTTTACATGATGCTAAACAGGCAGTACTAGCCTTCGTCATTTGTCTTGTGATACATGACTGTACACATGCACGCAGGTCAGTTTATAGGGCTCAGGACAGCGCAGGTACTTGTGTACACAACTTTGGCACCACATAAAACCGTACAAGGCTCTGACTGATAGGGGTGAATGTTTTTCAATGGAGAATTTTATTTGGAATCAATTACAACACCCCCCAGCCCCCTCCACCATCACCACTACTTTAAATTTGAATAGGGGATCACACCAGATACAGAATTTCCACCCTTCTGAATGTATGTTTGTTGATTGGATAAGGGTGATGAGAGGGTGGGCTTGATTTCCTCTGTTAATTTCACCACACACTGCTAATGAACTATTGTTTTGGCATTTGTTCTGCTTAGAGTTAGCCTGAAAAACAAACATTTTTGCAACAAACTAAAAAGCAGTTTTTTTTTGTTGCATACTTACGTCTGTCTGGTAGCAGGTAACGTCATATGTCGAAACAAAATGTAAATGTGAGAACTGTCCCACCTGGAACAGACAAACTGAGTCCTTGGGGCGAGTGGGGGGGGGGGGGGGGGATGTTAGCAATTTGCAGAATAGCGATGCTAGACCATTCCTTGGTTCCAGCCAATTGCAGCCGTCACTTTTGTTCATAATAATAATAATAATAATAATGAGTATTGTATAGGCGCTTTACCCAATTTCACGAATCGGCTCAAAGCGCCGCGAACTGAACCCAACACGCACGCTCACGTGAATCACACGCATTCTTTCACACACTGGACATAAACACATTACAATCACGTGGTGCGAAGGGTCAGCTCAGCTATTTAAATTTTGGAAGTTAGAATTGCATGTATTTTTCAAATTTGGTGGGCTGAACATTTCCAAAGCAGAGGGGGAGGAAGCCGGAGTACCCGGAGAGAACCCCCGACGATCGGCCCGTTAATCCTTGATTTGACCTGCCTCCCACCGAGTTCTCCGGCCATTGTGCTGCTTTTGGGCGGTCATGCAGCTCCCACACAAGAGTTTAAATTATTTCTAACCCCTTTAGACTTAACTCCTAACTGTCCACACACGAATCACATCCTGAATCAAAATCGTCACAACACAAGACAGCACTAGAAGCACTATTATGCAACCTCGAGGCCAGCAGTATGCCCGAGAGACAGCATAACGTGCCATCATGTTGCATCACACTCCGGCGAGCGGTTCAGCGCAAGCCAGACAGCTCAGCGATTTCGCACCCACTTGTGAATACCGTGGTCACCCCTAGTTGGGGTATTGACCACGTAATAGCTAACGACACAACCTGCCCCAAGCACTTCCCACTGGTTGAGGGCGGTAGACAACAAGAGACAAGTCATGTTACAACGAGCATGAAACCACGTGACGTACTCACAGCTTTATGAGCCATACACAAGACTGCCCTGAGCAGGCAAACGGATTATGAGAGATTATGCCATCTACTGCAAGCTGTGCATCATGGGGGGGGGGGGGGGAATGGCCCCTCCCTGAGGGTGTCCAAGCCTTGCGTAATAGTGCTGTAGAGTGCTGTCTACTGCTGTTTAGTGGTCCCATGAGTTTTGGTAATTCTTGTCATATAGTGTGGGTGGGTGGGTGGAGGGGATAGGGCTGTGGACAGTTAGGAGTTAATTGGAAACTGTGAATTTCTCAAGTTTATTTTGCATGTGAGCGTAGTTTAGTTGCATTCTATTCGACCAACAGAGAAACTCATTATTCCTATTTTTTTCCAGCACGGCCAGCTTCACCCCAGCCACAACTGAGGATGAGAGTGGTATGTATCACTTACGCACCAGTTATCATTGTTGCAATTAGGTGTGAAGCAAGTTCAAGGTCAAACAGACTGACTGGAGTCTGATAAATGTATGTCAAAGAAAACCATCAGATCTTGCTTGGGAATGGTAGAGGATAGAATAATGCATTTTATTTTTTGACTGAGATGGATTATTTGGCTTTGTTCCTGTACTGAATAGGGCAAGGTGACATGCATGTTTCTCCTGCACTATCCTCAAGATTCATGAACACCAGAATTAGACCACAACATACATACATGCCTATCATTTCTGTCATACAGACAGGAACAGCAGCACCATCAGCAGCAGCACCAGCAGCAGCACCTTCACAGCTTTGTGGTAAGATCTATTTTAAAGATTTAAGGAGTATTTGTATAATGGTTTGATCTGTCTCAGCTCCTCACTCATGTCTGCACTACCAGTGCCTAGTAATGTTGGGTATCTGCTGCAAACTGGTTAAGTGCGCCTAGGAGATAATGAGTTTCCAAATTTGCTGTATATGCATTTAGTATTTATGGTTGTGTAACAAACGGAGTCTATGCAATAACCCTCTGTTGTGTGTGTGTGTGTGTGTGTGTGTGTGTGTGTGTGTGTGTGGATGTCACGCCACAATTTTTTTTTTTTGAAGGCAGTTCCATACCTGCATTGCCATACATTGCCACAGAAGAGTTTAATTATTTCTAATCGCATTAGACTTAACTGGAGACTGTGAATGTTATAAAATTGGACCTTTGGGTATTTGTCACATGACTGGGGAAAATATAGAAAAGTTTCATTTGCCGTATACTTTTGGGAAGGAGAGGGGCCAGGGTGGGGGGGGGGGGGGGGAGGGGGCATTGTGATCTACTAGCCAAAAGGTTGTGACCATTTTCTTGCAGACAGGGCCGCAAACAAATTTCTCAAGTTTATTTTGCATGTCAGTGTAGTTATAGTTTAGTTGCATCCTATTCGACCAACAGAGAAACTAACCATTCCTACTTTTTTGCAGCACGGCCCGCTCCACCCCAGGCCCGAGCCCGGCTAAGATCGGTACGTACCACTTACGCACCAGTTATCACTGTTGCAATTAGGTGTGAAGCAAGATCAAGGTCAAACAGACTGACTGGAGTCTGATAAACGTATACACGAAAGAAGACCGTCAGAACTTGCTTGGGAATGGTAAAGGATAGAATAATGCATTTTATTTTTTGACTGAGATGGATTATTTGGCTTTGTTCCTGTACTGAATAGGGCAGGGTGACATGCATCGTGCGTTTCTTCTGCACTATCCTCAAGATTCATTAACACCAGAATTAGACCACAACATACATACATGCCTATCATTTCTGTCATACAGACAGCAGCAGCAGCAGCAGCAGCACCAGCAGCAGCACCTTCACAGCTTTGTGGTAAGATCTATTTTAGAGATTTAAGGAGTATTTGTATAATGGTTTGATCTGTCTCAGCTCCTCACTCATGTCTGCACTACCAGTGCTTAGTAATGTTGGGTATCTGCTTCAAACTGGTTAAGTGCGCGTAGGAGATAATGAGTTTCCAAATTTGCTGTATATGCATTTAGTATTTATGGTTGTGTAACAAACGGAGTCTATGCAATAACCCTCTGTTGTGTGTGTGTGTGTGTGTGTGTGTGTGTGTGTGTGTGTGGATGTCACGCCACAATTTTTTTTTTTTTTTGAAGGCAGTTCCATACCTGCATTGCCATACATTGCCACAGAAGAGTTTATTTCTAATCCCTTTAGACTTAACTGGAGACTGTGAATGTTATAAAATTGGACCTTTGGGTATTTGTCACATGACTGGGGAAAATATAGAAAAGTTTAATTTGCCGTATACTTTTGGGAAGGAGAGGGGCCAGGGTGGGGGGGGGGGGGGGGTGGGAGGGGGCATTGTGATCTACTAACCGAAAGGTTGTGACCATTTTCTTGCAGACAGGGCCCCAAACAACTTTCTCAAGTTTATTTTGCATGTCAGTGTTGTTATAGTTTAGTTGCATCCTATTCGACCAACAGAGAAACTAACCATTCCTACTTTTTTGCAGCACGGCCCACTCCACCCCAGGCCCGAGCCCGGCTAAGATCGGTACGTACCACTTACGCACCAGTTATCATTGTTGCAATTAGGTGTGAAGCAAGATCAAGGTCAAACAGACTGACTGGAGTCTGATAAACGTATACACGAAAGAAGACCGTCAGAACTTGCTTGGGAATGGTAAAGGATAGAATAATGCATTTTATTTTTTGACTGAGATGGATTATTTGGCTTTGTTCCTGTACTGAATAGGGCAGGGTGACATGCATCGTGCGCTTCTTCTGCACTATCCTCAAGATTCATTAACACCAGAATTAGACCACAACATACATACATGCCTATCATTTCTGTCATACAGTCAGGAACAGCAGCACCAGCAGCAGCAGCACCTTCACAGCTTTGTGGTAAGATCTATTTTAAAGATTTAAGGAGTATTTGTATAATGGTTTGATCTGTCTCGGCTCCTCACTCATGTCTGCACTACCAGTGCTTAGTAATGTTGGGTATCTGCTGCAAACTGGTTAAGTGCGCCTTGCAGATGATGAGTTTCCAAATTTGCTGTATATGCATGTAGTATTTATGGTTGTTTTACCTAGATGTAACGTAATTGCTGTTTGTATCCTACATTTTTTTTGTACTCTGGAGTTCAAGTAATTAGCACAAAGGTAACTAATACTCTTCCCAGAGTACATTTTTAGCAGTGATATAGCACTGATAATACTTCTTCTAAAACAAGTTTATTTGCTGCTAATGGTTTGCTTAAGACTGTTTTGATCCGTGCTGTCATTTCACTTGGGCAGTGCATGGTATGTGCTCAGCACAGATGTCATTTTCAGAGTGTCCCCCCCCCCCCCCCTCTCTCTATGTCATTAATCCTCAGTGCAGCATGTACTAAGAACTGATGTCTTTTTCAGACGCCCACCTTCAACCGAGGGTTGTTCTTGAAAGAGTCGAGATTGGAACCGGTCAGTAATTTTGTGTCACATTTTATCTTTAAATTCTGTTATACATTATATGATTGTAGGCCGCATTTTGCAAAGTCAATTCATTTCACAATGTCGAATAGCATCTCGTTAGTTTAAGACTTTGTTACGTTTTGGAATATATCATAACTATTTCGCTTTTTTGATTTGCAGGACGAAAACGGAGCAGAGAAGCAGATGAGCCGTGAGTATGCTTTGTTTTCTGTGTTGGAAATAAAGGGTACAAGAGTGTGTGTGTGTGTGTGTGTGTGTGTGTGTGTGTGTGTGTGTGTGCATGCGAGTGCATGTGTGTGCGAGTAAAATGATGACAAAGTTGCTGAAAACTGAAATGTTTAAATATCTCTTGCAGCGCACGAAGCCCAAAACGTCGACGCACTGAAGCAGAAAATGTACGTATCCTGTGCATAACATTGGTATTTTCAGACTATGTATGTAATATTTATATAAAGAAAAAACTATTTTTCACAATGGTAGTACACAACAAGAACTTTTTTCAAATACCACTTTGAAACTCTTCAATCTTCAATCTTCATCCCACCATGTATAATGATAGAATTCCTGTACTGAATAGGACAGGGTGACATGCATCGTGTGTTTCTCCTACACTATCCTTAATTCATTAACACCAAAATTAGACCACAACTTACATGCGTGCATACCATTTCTGTCATACAGACGACAACAACTGGTGCAGCAGCAACAGCACAACCACCACAGCTGAGTCGTAAGATGGTTTTTAAACATTTAAGGGATATTTGTATAATGATTTCATCTGTTTTAACTCCTCGCTCACGTCTGCACTACCATTGGTTAGCAATGTTGCGTTGTCTGCTGCAAACTGGTTAATTGCTCCTAGGAGATGATGAGTTTCAAAATTAGTTATATGCATTTAGTATTTATTTGTTTTACCTAGATGTAACTGCTGTTTGTTTCCTGTACTTTTTTGTAATCTGAAGTTCGAGATATTAGCAGGAAGATGGAGTTTTTCCTGCATGTCCTAGGTTTACATTCTGCCCCTTAAACCAGTTTGCATCATTTGTCCAACGTTACATTTTTGTATTGTTTTTTTTTTAACGTAGTGCAGACACATGTAGCCGCAAATAATTAGTCTTTGTTGCTTGTTTGGTTTTAAGCCCCCAGAACTCACTCACTCACATAAAGTGTCATGTGAATTTTAATATGCTATTATTAAAGTTTGAAGTTTCATTTGCCATACCCTAATTATTTTTATGTAGTTTGATTTACTTTGTCAAAACCTGTGAGCTTGTGACCATGTTCTTACAGACAGTGCTGAAAACAAATTTGTCAAGTTTATTTTGCCTGTCAGTGTAATTACAGTTCAGCTGCATCCTATCCTGCCAACAGAGAAACTCACCATTCCTACTTTTTTTCCAGCACAGCCAGGCCCATCCAGGTATCCCACCGTTTATGGAAAGAGGGTAAGTACCACTTTTGCACCAGCCATCTTTGTTGCAATGTGTGAAGCAAGATCAAGCCAGGCAATAACAACAAATTTTAAAGTAACCCCCTGTTGTGTCTGCTTGGAAGTTTTATATTTTGTGTTGTATGTGCATAGAAATTTTGTGGGGGAGCTGACATATCTGAATGATAGAGCATTAGACTTTCAGTTCTCTGGTCATGTTTTTGAACTCAGGCTGAGCCATTTTGGGCTCCCTTGTGTAACAATGGGAATCTATGTAATAACTAGAGGGGTTCGGTTACATGTACGGGTTTTCAGGTTTTAACCAGTTTACTTTGTTCAGGGTTCAGTAAACCAGCTCGATCAAAAAAAAAAAAAAAAAAAACCAAAAAGGGAAAACCAGGTTTTCAGGGGACATAAGTCGCATAACCAGCAATACCACGCTGCCGGAACTTCAAGCGTGAAGCATGGCAGACATGAAGGAAAAATTTGATCTAAATCCGAAAGGAAAGGCGGCCGTATGGGAATTCTTTCATCTCCGTTCTAAAGATGGACAAGTTGATAATTCAACAGCCTACTGCACAGAATGTAAATCTGTATTAAGGCAGATAGGCCACTTTTAAAACTCTGTCCGGGATGTTGTTTCAGACATTCCCCACTTTTCTCTTTAATGTACGTGGATGTGGGAGAGTATTTGCTTAAGAAACTGAGATTCGTTTTTATTAGTGCGTCTGTCTGTCTCAGTCTCTCTCTCTCTCTCTCTCTCTCACACACACACACACACACACACACACACACACACACACACACACACACACACACACACACACACACACACTCAAGAGACATACAGTGAGTGATAGAGACGGCTAGGCCACTGATTATTTATATGCATACATATACACATGTGTACCATTTCTGTTATACAGGCATCAGCAGCAACAGGAACAGCAACAGCAGCAGCAGCACCAGTGCTGAGTGGTAAGATCTATTTTAAACATGTGCATGATTTTACCCTCAGAATTCACAGAACCTGTGTGTGCCTGCTCACTGTCCACTTTCTTGTGATCTACTAGCCAAACGGTTGTGACCATTTTCTTGTAGACAGGGCCCCAAACAAATTTCTCAAGTTTATTTTGCATGTCAGTGTAGTTCTAGTTTAGTTGCATCCTATTCATTGCATCCATCTCATTAGTTTAAGACTTTGTTTAAGCCGTTACGTTTTGGAATATATCATAACTATTTCGCTTTTTTGATTTGCAGGACGAAAACGAAGCAGACAACCAGATGAGCCGTGAGTATGCTTTGTTTTCTGTGTTGGAAATAAAGGGTACAAGTGTGTGTGTGTGTGTGTGTGTGTGTGTGTGTGTGTGTGTGTGTGTGTGTGTATGTGTGTGTGTGCGAGTAAAATGATGACAAAATTGCTTAAAACTGAAATGTAAATATCTCTTGCAGCGTACCAATATCAAAACGGCAAAGAACCGAAGGAGAAAATGTACGTATCCTGTGCATAACATTGGTATTTTCAGACTATGTATGTAATATTTATATAAAGAAAAAACTATTTTTCACAATGGTAGTACACAACAAGAACTTTTTTTCAAATAGCACTTTGAAACCCTTCAATCTTCATCCCACCATGTATAATGATAGAATTCCTTTACTGAATAGGACAGGGTGACATGCATCATGTGTTTCTCCTACACTATCCTTAATTCATTAACACCAAAATTAGACCACAACTTACATGCGTACATACCATTTCTGTTATACAGACGACAACAACTGCTGCAGCACAACCACCACAGCTGAGTCGTAAGATGGTTTTTAAACATTTAAGGGATATTTGTATAATGATTTCATCTGTTTTAACTCCTCGCTCACGTCTGCACTACCATTGGTTAGCAATGTTGCGTTGTCTGCTGCAAACTGGTTAATTGCTCCTAGGAGATGATGAGTTTCAAAATTAGTTATATGCATTTAGTATTTATTTGTTTTACCTAGATGTAACTGCTGTTTGTTTCCTGTACTTTTTTGTAATCTGAAGTTCGAGATATTAGCAGGAAGATGGAGTTTTTCCTGCATGTCCTAGGTTTACATTCTGCCCCTTAAACCAGTTTGCATCATTTGTCCAACGTTACATTTTTGTATTGTTTTTTTTTACGTAGTGCAGACACATGTAGCCGCAAATTAGTCTTTGTTGCTTGTTTGGTTTTAAGCCCCCAGAACTCACTCACTCACATAAAGTGTCATGTGAATTTTAATATGCTATTATTAAAGTTTGAAGTTTCATTTGCCATACCCTAATTATTTTTATGTAGTTTGATTTACTTTGTCAAAACCTGTGAGCTTGTGACCATGTTCTTACAGACAGTGCTGAAAACAAATTTGTCAAGTTTATTTTGCCTGTCAGTGTATAATTACAGTTCAGTTACCTCCTATTCTGCCAACAGAGAAACTCACCATTCCTACTTTTTTCTCCAGCACAGCCAGGCCCATCCAGGTATCCCACCGTTTATGGAAAGAGGGTAAGTACCACTTTTGCACCAGCCATCTTTGTTGCAATGTGTGAAGCAAGATCAAGCCAGGCAATAACAACAAATTTTAAAGTAACCCCCTGTTGTGTCTGCTTGGAAGTTTTATATTTTGTGTTGTATGTCTGTGTGCATAGAAATTTTGTGGGGGAGCTGACATATCTGAATGATAGAGCATTAGACTTTCAGTTCTCTGGTCATGTTTTTGAACTTAAGCTGAGCCATTTTGGGCTCCCTTGTGTAACAATGGGAGTCTATGTAATAACTAGAGGGGTTCGGTTTTACATGTACAGGTTTTCAGGTTTTAACCGGTTTGCTTTGTTCAGGGTTCAGTAAACCGGTTCGATCAAAAAAAAAACAAAAAAAAAACAAAAAGGGAAAACCAGGTTTTCAGGGGACATAAGTCACACAACCAGCAATACCACGCTGCCGGAACTTCAAGCGTGAAGCATGGCAGACATGAAGGAAAAATTTGATCTAAATCCGAAAGGAAAGGCGGCCGTATGGGAATTCTTTCGTCTCCGTTCTAAAGATGGACAAGTTGATAATTCAACAGCCTACTGCACAGAATGTAAATCTGTATTGTTAAAACTTTTGCCTGGGATGTTGTTTCAGACATTCCCTGCTTTTCTCTTTAATGTACGTGGATGTGGAAGAGTATTTGCTTAATAAACTGAGATTCGTTTTTATTAGCGCGTCTGTCTGTCTGTCTGTCTCAGTCTCTCTCTCTCTCTCTCTCTCACACACACACACACACACTCAAGCTCAAGAGACATACAGTGAGTGATAGAGATGGCTAGGCCGCTGATTACTTTTATGCATACATATACACATGTGTACCATTTCTGTTATACAGGCATCATCAGCAACAGCAGCAGCAGCACCAGTGCTGAGTGGTAAGATCTATTTTAAACATGTGCATGATTTTACCCTCAGAATTCACAGAACCTGTATGTGCCTGCTCACTGTCCACTTTCTTGGGCTATTCGCTAAAACTCATGTGATTCTGTGCAAATGGCCAGTGGCTGTTTCAGAATAAGAATAATAATTGTGCATTGGACCTTGGTCAAACCAGCATGTCTATTTAAGAGGAACTTCTAATATGTGGGGTGTTCTGAAAATAGTTTAGATCATTAAAGAGGAAATGTTTAAATGATTTTGTAGAGCACCTTTTGATTTTGACTCTGTTCTCTTGCAGGTCCAGCCCCTGCTGCAAGTGCCACTACTGCGCCACCACCACCGCCTCCACCACCGCCACCACCACCGCCACCACCACCGCCTCCACCACCGCCTCCGCCACCAGCCCGCCGAAACAGACCAGTTGCAGTATGCATTATTATTGTTATCATCATTATTAGTGGCATTTTTAAAGACTGTATAAAAAAGAACACTTTTTACAGGGCAGTACATTTGTATGCCACAAGTACTGGGGTTTTAAGTGTAAATATCTTCACTGCCTCTGACATTTAACCAGCCCTCCACATCTTGCAGATTTTATGTAAAAATTAATTCAGTCAGGGAAGTCACAACACCAACAGGAACATCACAAGACATGAACAAGCATCTGCTGTCAGGTGGCCTGTTTGAGGCTGACATTAAATGATTAATTCACGGAATTGACGACATCTCTCTCTCCCTGTCTCCCCCTTAAGATTCTAGATCCACTATAGTGTAGTGGATCTAGTGTCTTTGATAGGTCTTGAAGAAAAAAAAAAAAAACCCACCCAACCATACACTGGCAACAATAACAAAACAGACGAAATAGCAATTTAGAGAAACAGGGGATATATATATACAAATTTTCACAATGCTAGTACACAACAAGAACTTCCCCCCAGATACCACCTTGTTCTCAAGGTAAGTGGATTTACCACACAAATACATATACACATACCAAAATACTTCTCTTTTATTATAATTGGTGTTATTTCTGATGTTTTGGCGCTTCTCCGCATATTTTACGGTTGACTTGATTGCAGGTACATTTTCTCCTGTTTAACAAAAACATAACCTATCGGGCTGCTGTGATGAGAATTAACTTGGGTGAAAATTGGTTTGTGTGAAATAAACCATTTTATCTCCCTGTATAAGACATGACAAGGTCTGAATTTTTCATATTTATTCAGAGGGTCAGTATGTATAGAACTGCGAGCCACCCGTGGATTATAGTTTGGAGGCTGACACCTGGTTGGCCACCAAGTGGTAGAATTTGAATTTGTGCCCACTCTCTCATCCGGCAGTTTGTTGCGCTCAAAGCTCTGTTGATCATTAAGAAGAAGTATTTTCAACCGTACAGTCAAACTCAAAAGCACAACTGTTTCTAACAAGTTTGCCTCCATATTATGCCCATAGCAATCCTTCAATATGGGCGTTTAAATAAGGTAGTCGTAATAGGAGCGAGACATTTCCCTTTCACCAATAGGAATTTTTTCTGGTGACTCAGTGAATTTTTGTACCAAGCAGTCTTCATGTGGTGTGTGGTCTAAGTGAATGTGTTTCTGATTTGCTGTTTCAGAGGCTAACACGTGTTATGACGCGCCGGACCCGCCCCACCACCTTTTTGGAGATCAGATGGAAGGGGCAGTGTCATCTTGAAAGAGAAAACCCCTACCCCCGGCGCCGTTAGTTGTAAGCTGGTTTGGTAGCATGAGATGTTGTGTATAACTGCAAGTTGAAGAGGGGGAAGGGGGGTGGTGGTGGTGTGGTGGTGTAAAGTAGGGGGTGGGCGTGGAGGGGGGGGACTGGTCATTTAAAGAAAATTTGTGACATCTCAGGGAGCCAGGATAGCCGAATGGTAGAGCGTTGGACTTTCAGTACTTGGGTCGTGAGTTTGAATCCCAGCTGGGGCCAAATATTAGTGCTGGCCTTTTTCTTATTGCCCCGTCTTTGATACCACCCATACATGGTGGAGAAGAACGTTCAACTCCTAAACACCCACCCACCCTTCTGACATCTCTTGTGAGTAAGTACGTCACATGCTGAAAATGTCAGTTGGTAGTCTTCCTTCTGTCAAAGTAAGCTTGACATCAAGATACTCGGCCTCGGTGCCTGATGAGACGATCCACTACATGGATGGGGGTGCAGTTTGAGGTGCATGGTTCTTGAATTGTGCAAGATGGTTTTAGTCTGTCAGTATGGTGATTCCATCATTACAGATTGTGCTCCAGTCAAGTTGCTCTACTGTATCTCTAAGGCTAACTGGTACCCACGATGACAGTAACGGTACTGGTGTCCGCCAGTTTTTGGTCCAGTGTTCCCATGAAGATGTCCACGTAGTTGGCCAGGCCCATTGCAGTACCATGGTTCGTTATGGCATAGGTGGTGTTACATGTACCGTCCGTGTGTGGGGTGAAGTTGTCCAGGGTTGTTTATAGACTTTAACCACGGTTTTTGTGGGGATGTCTGGAGGACTGGGGTGTGCCGAAAGTAGTTCCTTTGTGGCGTGCACGCCCATCCTGTTGTTGACATCAGGGTAAAGAGATACGACGTAAAAAACAGCAAGGCTGTAGGTGGCAGTGGGGCAAGAGTCTGGTTTATCATCCCTTGAAATGCTTTCACTCTTCAATTGTTGGTCTGCACAAGCGTTAACTGTTTGAAGTATTCTGGGGTTGGCATTGTCAGAAAGGACGTCATAGTAGTCAGGGTCTCCTGGTTGGCTGGGATGGTTTTGTCTTTCTCTTGTAGTGATGTGAATACTGTAATGCCTGATTTGTCTTGAAATCTGCAGGCTGTGTTGTGAGTAGGGGTAAACTCTTCAGTTCTTTGATTGCTTTTCTTTGGCCTGCTGTGATGGTGTGTGTACACACGCGCACGCACACGCGCGCACGCGCACACGCACACGCACACGCACACACACGCACACACACACAGGTGTAATACATATACACGTTGATGCATGGACAAGCTATGACGGCTTGTTTAAGCGAGTGCTGCTGAAACCAGAATGGACGCGTAGCTCAGAGCCATGTGGAAGCATTCCGCACGCTAATCAGGAATTGTAAATCTTTAATGTAAGGCAATCATGATGTCCTTTTTTTTTTTCTTTTTTTTTTGGCCCCAACTCTTTGCCAGCTCCAGTGGTGTTCCTCCCAGGTCATGGGTAGAATCCATGGAAGACTCGGAAGCTGGGACAGTTTTTATTATGCATGATGATGGGAAATGAGGATGATGGTAAGATGATGCTATAGAGGTCCATGTTGTTTAGGACTGCAGGACAAGGCCGCATTCCACTCTTCTGTCATAAATATCCCTGCTTTAACCAGGCCCAGGCACTACGGCTCCTGCTGTGCCAGCCGTGTAATCATCCACATCATAAGACATGTCATACTAAGGGAAGAACCCCCAAAGTCGCACCCATGAAGTGGGTGAAACTTGGCTGCATGGCAACAGCCTCCCTATCGGGCCCATAGCACACCCGCTCTGGGTAGGAGCCGACCTAGGTAGGAAAAATCCCGCTTGAATCATGTCTTGACTCGCACTAGGCCATGGTGGGTCTTGAATTGGCAGAACTGGCACCCAAGGGTTGCATCTGCATTCTTGCAGCGTGGGCACGTGCACTTTGTCCAGCATGACATTTAACATGAGCTGTGTAGCTCTACTGTCGAGTGTAGAAGAAAACATGCAGCATGCTTCTTCAGGGCTGTGGTGCTGATTGTAAGGTTACATTGTAGAAAACATGCAGCATGCTCCTTCAGGCCTGTGGTGCTGATTGTAAGGTTGCATTGTAGAAAACATGCAGCATGCTTCTTCAGGCCTGTGGTGCTGGTTGTAAGGTTGCTTTGCAAAATACAAGCGGCATGTTTCTTCGGGCCTGTGGTGCTGATTGTAAGGTTACATTATACAGACTTCAACATAAGTCAAGGACCACCTTGACAGACAGGTCTAATTGTTAAGAATTCACCAAAAAATAGAGATCAAGGAATCTTTCAAAATTTTTTGCTTTGAAAGTGTTAAAGGGTTAACAATGCATCCTGCATAGCTTGCTGAAGCTGAAAAACCACCAAATGTTTTGGCCTTCACCTCTGTGTGCTGCGAGAGTGTTTGCAAGTGGTCCTTGACTAATGTTGAAGTCTGTAGAAAACATACAGCATGTTTCTTCAGGGCTGTGGTTCTTATTGTAAGGTTAAATTTTAGAAAACCCAAGTTCTCGTTCAGTATTAGTACGGTTCAACATGTGTTCTGATTTTTCCAGAAAATGCCATACGAGTGTGATCTTGAGCGACCCAAATGTCTTGTGTTATTTAGCTTGTACCAAGGATAGTACATGTATTTTATACTATTTCCACAACATAATTGTATTTAAAGTTTCAGTATGTTTGTTCAGCATGCAACAACATTGTGGAGGATGTTCCATTGAATGCATGTCCCATGCATCAATAAAAGTCACTTGTGTCAAGATATAACATAACACACCATCGCGAAGCGTCACATTGACGTGGTAATTGTTACCATAGAAGCTTGCGTTACAGTGAAGGTGCTGTGCTGGCTGATCTATTTATAATGACGTTCATGACGATCAAACATTTGTACAGGGCACCTAAAGCAGTGTAGTGTGTCTTTAACATTAGAAACCACAAACCTGTGAAAACAATTTTCATTCCCGAATGAAACATCACCATTTTCGGCAAATGACCTTCGATCTTCATAGGAGTCATTTTCACCCCTCCAGTCAATGCCATATTGGTATTTTAAGTGTTTCACTCCTTAAACACTTTGAAAAGCTTGCCAGCTCACATCAGTGACTAGTGCTGTAAACCGGTTCGGCAGTCAAACTGCTTCACAAACCGCGGTTTCGTCAACCGGGTTAACAGTGTACCGCATGGTAGTATTACTTGCTCTATGATATTGTAACACCATCTGGCACAAAGAGGCTTATGTCGTACATGGACATTTTGCAATGTTATGTTTTCAAAAACAGCAGTTTCTCAGTTAACTTGATCAAAGAAAGGTGATTGCAGGTGGATAATTGAGAATGTTAAGGTCAGATGAAATCGGATACTGTACCTGAAAGGGAACAGTCGGCGATTTCGACTTTAAGACTGTTGCTCTCATCTCCGTCTCCTGTGTAGGCTTCGTTACGTCAAAGGGCGTCATTTGCCACACTAAACAAGCCATCCGTGAGTCGCGTCATCAACATGGACTAACTGGCGACAAGGGCTAAGGGAAAGCTTATTGTCTTTTGCTGTGGACAATTTTATGAACCTAAGCATCACAGTGCATCTCTTGTGTAGAATCGATGTAGGTGAGTAATTGAAGATATTGCTAGCATATGCAGACAAGACAGAGACAGATGGGAGGGGGGGGGGGGGGGGCTGCGAAGTTGCCACTACAAAACACTTCTGTTGATATACTTGAGTTATACCCCTTTCCTCGTGTTCGGCTGTTTCTGGAAAGGCCCGAGAGTTGCCGAGCGAACCGCGGTTCAGCAATCAAACTGGTTTACCAAACCGCCAAAAATTCAAACCGGTATAAACCAGTTTTCGTTTTTTTTTTTGCTGCACCACTATCAGTGACAGAATGACAACAGAAATAAGAAATTCTTTCTTGTCACTTGACAGCAATTTATGGTGAAAATCAATTTATCCAAATACATTCACCTTGAGGCGGGTAGATCATGAGCGGTGAGGGGTGAGCAGTGGTCTAACAGGTAGCGCGTCGGATTTAGCCGCTGCGCTACTGAACGGCCGTCACCAGTATCATGGCGATGAAGCGTAGGTTCGAACCCAGATCCAGGGGTGCCACTTTTCCGGCTGTGGCCGGAATTCCGGCCTGGGAAAATCAGAATGTGCCAAGTTCCGGCTTACAGGGGTGCCAGTTTTCTGGCTATGGCCGGAATTCTGGTCTGGGAAAATTCGGAATGTGCCGAGTTCCGGCTTAGCGACCTGCTTACGAGTCTGTGTCTATCGCTGGACCGTCGGTCATTTCCGATAGCACTGCTGTAAGCTGTCTTTGCGGGCCCAAGCCTGGCCGCTCCTCTGATTGGTCCAAAATGGGAATGCGGGTTGTATTACAGTTGATAAAGGTTTTTATCTGTGTAGCATGTGTAAGCTGCTGCGCACCCCCCCCCCCCCCCCACACACACACACACACACATACACACATTTTTCACTTTGTTCCGGCAACGTCCTTCCTTTCACTGGCTCTTGAGTCTGCCTTTCCGGCCATTCAGATTTTGAGGGTAAGTTTTCCGGCTTTTTGTCACTCAGAAAGTGGCACCCCTGCAGATCGAGCTTGTGATATGTGATACCATTTTTTCCTGGCTGCCGGGCTACTCATTGGGGGTTTCTCACTGGGTTATCCGGCTTTCCTCCCGCAGCAAAATTGCAAAATTGTAAAAAGAAAATCTATGCGATAGATATTGGGTGGTGCTGCTCCGCGGCAGTGCGCTTTCCCCGGGGGAAGCAGTCCGAATTTTCCAAAAGGGATAATAAAGTAGTTAAAAAAAAAAAAAAAGAGAACTAAAAGATCAGCTCCATCTGGATCTTTGCTTCTGGCATGACTGTGACTCATGGCCATTGGCCAATCTTTGTCTCAAATACGCTTCTGTAAAATAAAATGTTAAACTGGCTGCGACATCTGTTCCAGCGCTGATTCAAGAGCTTTGTGAGTAAAAAATCTTTATGGTAGAACTGCATAAAGAAACTGCCTTCTGATGCAGGTAAGGTCGTAATTTAGTAATTACTGGAATGGCTTCTCTTAGGTCATGCATGGAATGTTTGGGAAGTTTTTTGTGATCAACCGACTCAAAGTTTTCCCCGTGGGCAAACACTGATAGGAACAGCACCTGTGGAGCCATGCACACAGATGCCAGGAATAAGTGCTTGGTACTGAGTACATGGGATTGACAGAGTTTGTACAAGGTTACAGGTGAGTGCAAATGCAAGCATAGTTTGATGTCCACAGAGTTTCTTTGTAAAGTTGTCACATCAAACAACTATAGGATTGCCTGTTTTATGTGTTCTCATTCTACAAAGGGGAAAACATTTATTGGCAAATGTCATTCACACAGGTACTGCCTGGGTAGGCAGGAAGGCGCATGCTTGTATAGGTAGGACGTCCGCCATGCTGGTTGGCCATACTATACCCAGCCCCACCCTGACAGCTAACCCTCAGCCATTCTAACTTCTTATTCTAAACCTCTGAATTACTGACCCTGAACCTCATCCAAATTGGGTAATTACCAACCCTAAACTGCCTTCAACCTACGTTACTAACTCTAAACTAACCCTAATACTTACCAGGCCAGCCAGTCAGGAACCAGCAGACGTCCTACTCATAGCTGCATCAGTAAGACATCCACAGATAGAATGACTGTGCAGATACATTAGAAAAGAAGATAAGTATTAGGTGTGTCCTAGGTGCTCTTCAGTGACAGGTAAGTTCAAGGTACATGTACCAGAATGTCGATCTACTCAGCACTTCCGTTGCCAGTATAAATTGTTTCTATACGAATGATTGCCTGTCTGTCTTCCAGCATTGTGGGGCTATGTAAAATTGGCTACAACACATTCTGTTACCAAGTAATTGTTATCATATCGTATCATATGCATCTTGGCATTGTTCGCTCAGCCAATCTCAGATATGGCAAGTTGGATGAGCTTAGAATGTATGTGTCTCTGGCATTGTAATTGTTGTGTGTGTACATGGGTGTATGTGTGCCATCTATTTATTGTCTATCTGCTGTATAATGAAACTGTGCATAGTTAGTTTTTGTGTTTTTTCCTCATAATTTTCAGTTATAGCCTTCAGAAATGTCTGATTTGATTTTTTTTTTTTGGCTCACTTGTGTAACAAAGTGAGGCTGTGTAATTACCCTCCATCGTCTGTGTGTGTGTGTGTGTGTGTGTCTTTGGGTCTGTGTGTCCGCAGTAAACCTTAACATTGGCCTTTTCTCAGAATCTACAAACAGCAGAGACACCAAACGTGGCATGCTGATAGACAGGTGTAAGACCTTTCAAAACATACCATTTTGGTTGACCTTGAACCAAGGTCAAGGCCACTAAAGCTGTCTGGAAATATTACATTTTGGCAATTTCTCAGAATCTAGTAAAGCCAGAGACATCAAACTTTGCATGGTGATAGACATTGACAACACCTTTACTGACATACCTGTATTCAGTGACTTAAGAGTCAAGGTCAAGGCCATACAAGCTGTTTGCAGAGGCACCAAACTTGGTTTGCTGACAGCCATAAGACCTTTCAAAACATATATTGATTGACCTTGACCCAAGGTCAGGGTCACTGAAGCTGTCTGGAAATTTTGCATTGGCATTTTCTCAGAATTTAGAAAAGCAAGAGACATCAAACTTAGCATGTTTATAGACATTGAAAACACTTTTACAGACATACCTGTATTCAGTGACTTTGAGTCAAAGTCAAGGCCACACAAGCTGTTTGCAGAAAAGCTTCCAAAACCTTAACATTGGCATTCTCTCAGAAACAATAAACAGCAGAAGCACCAAAGCTGGCTTGCTGATAGACAGCAGTGAGGCATCCCATCACATACCATTATATGCTGTCTCATTGGAAATTTAAATTTGCCATTTTCTCAGAATCTAGGACTACCAGAGACATGGTCATAGACATTGACAAAACCTGTACTGGCATACTTGTATTCAATTTCCTTGACTCAAGGTCAAGGCCATTCAGAAACTTTAACATTTTCTTGGAAACAACAAACAGCAGAGGTACCAAACAAGGCACAATGATAGACAGAAATGAGACCTATGCAGACATACCCTTTTGACTGACCTTGACTCACGGTCAAGGTCATTACATTTGTCTGTTTTGAAATTTTACATTACCATTTGTACAGAAACTACAAAACTAGAGCTATCATACTTGGCATAATGATAGTCATTAAGCTCTTACAGATCTCATTCGAATGACCTCGACCCAAGGTCAGGGTCATACAAGCTGTCCTGGGAAAACTGATATATTGCCATTTTCCATTTTCTTAGGAACTATGAACACAAGAACACCTTACTTCAGGATGGATGGTGATAAGAGTTTTACAAACATATTCCTTTTAATGACCTTGACCCATCTCACAAGTGAGCCAAGGAGGCTTTGCTCCTCTAGTTTTTCTTTTAGAGACTTGTTTGTCTGAGCTTGCCTGATATTACCTTAGTATTTGTTTCTTTCGTTTTTTTTAAAAAAGCAGAAAAATACTAAAAGCGAAAAAAAAAAAAAAAAAAAAAAGGAAGAAGAAGAAGAAGAAAAAAAAAAAACCACAACACATTGAAAAAAAGGCAAGAATTGGAGAGAAAAAAATCAGAAAAAAGGAAAAAGGACAAAGAAAAAAAGACCAACAGAAAAACAAGAAGAAATATGAAAGAAAAAGAAGGAAGCAAAAGAAGAAGAAGAAAAAAAAAAGGAAATCACACTAAAAGAAAACAAAGAAGGAAAGGTTGAAATGATGGGAATCCCCTGTTTGTACAAAAGTGATTGTGTATATGTATATAGAAACTGCACCAGGGTTTCAAAGTTTACAATGTGGCAGCAGACCAAGAAAGTAAAGACAGACCAAACAAGAAGCTGCTGTACTTGAATCAACGATGGTCAAGGCCTAACAGAAAACTGTACGTTAGCCTTTGCTTCGTCAGCAAATAGTAATTAGAAAAAAGTGATTATAATGGACTGTTGTATGTTGTACCTGTCTATGCTATTGTACTTTGGCCTTTCGGGCTCTGCATCAGAACTTTGCAACTGGATGAAAAAAATTGTATTTCAAAGACAAGACGCGTGCGCACGCGTGCACATACACACACACACACACACACACTGGATAACGCCCAGGCTCTGACATAAAATTACAATAAATCAAACTTGGTCTGATCTGAAAAAAGACAGATCAGCTTACAAGGTGACCAGTGACACAAAAGCATTTCATAAGACTATCACATCAAACGAATTGACTTTGCAAAATGCGGCCTATAATCATATGTATAACAGAATTTAAAGATAAAATGTGACAGAAAATTACTGACCGGTTCAGGGTTGCACATTTTCCACAGCTTCTGTAGGACAAAGTGTCCTGGAAACAGCAAAGTGACAGGACACAGTGTCTTGGCCACTTAGTGGCAATAATAATTGTAATAGGACAAATGTCCGCTTGAGGTGGGAAAAATAGGACATTTGAAATTTTTATAGGTCAATGTCCTGGGACCGACCTTAATGTGCAACCCTGCCGGTTCCTATCTCGAGTCTTTGTAGTAAAACCCTCAGTTGAAGCTGGGCGTCTGAAAAAGACATCTGTTCTTAGTACATGCTGCACTGAGAATTAATGAGAGAGAGAGAGAGAGAGAGAGAGACTGGACAGGATACGTACATTGTCTGCTTCAGATTGAAGAGTTTCAAAGTGGTATTTGAAAAAAGTTCTTGTTGTGTACTACCATTGTGAAAAATAGTTTTTTCTTTATATAAATATTACATACATAGTCTGAAAATACCAATGTTATGCACAGGATACGTATTTTCTGCTTCAGTCCTTGGTCGTTTCGGCTTTGGTGCACTGCAAGAGATATTTAAACATTTCAGTTTTAAACAATTTTGTCATTTTACTCGCGCACACATGCACACACACACACACACACACACACACACACACACACACACACACACACACTTGTACCCTTTATTTCCAACACAGAAAACAAAGCATACTCACGGCTCATCTGCTTCTCTGCTCCGTTTTCGTCCTGCAAAATCAAAAAGCGAAATAGTTATCATATATTCCAAAACGTAACAAAGTCTTAAACTAACGAGATGCTATCCGACATTGTGAAATGAATTGACTTTGCAAAATACGGCCTACAATCATATAATGTATAACAGAATTTAAAGATAGAATGTGACACAAAATTACTGACTGGTTCCTATCTCCAGTCTTTTCAGAACCACTAGTGGTTGAAGCTGGGAGTCTGAAAAAGACATCAGTTCTTAGTACATGCTGCACTGAGGATTAATGACATAGAGAGAGAGAGAGAGAGGGGGGGGGGGGACACTCTGAAAAGGACATCTGTGCTGAGTACATACCATGCATTGCCCAGCACTGATCATTCACTATGCAATATGCTCTAAGCTATAAGCTAGCCACACATTATGTCCAGTATTAAATTTGTTTTATATATTCAAGAATGATTGAAGTGCGCTTATCAGTCACTGTGCAATATGCTCCAAGCTCGCCACACATTAATATGTCCAGTATTAAATTGATGTTTTATATACATGTACATGTATTATTGAAGTGCACTTATCATCCACTATGCAATATGCTCCAAGCTAGCCATGCACACAGTATGTCCAGTATTAAATTATGATGTTTTATATACATGTGTACATGTATTGAAGTGCACTTATCATCCACTATGCAATATGCTCCAAGCTAGCCATGCACACAGTATGTCCAGTATTAAATTATGTTTTATATACATGTGTACATGTATTGAAGTGCACTTATCATCCACTATGCAATATGCTCCAAGCTAGCCATGCACACAGTATGTCCAGTATTAAATTATGATGTTTTATATACATGTGTACATGTATTGAAGTGCACTTATCATCCACTATGCAATATGCTCCAAGCTAGCCATGCACACAGTATGTCCAGTATTAAATTATGTTTTATATACATGTGTACATGTATTGAAGTGCACTTATCATCCACTATGCAATATGCTCCAAGCTAGCCATGCACACAGTATGTCCAGTATTAAATTATGATGTTTTATATACATGTGTACATGTATTGAAGTGCACTTATCATCCACTATGCAATATGCTCCAAGCTAGCCATGCACACAGTATGTCCAGTATTAAATTATGTTTTATATACATGTGTACATGTATTGAAGTGCACTTATCATCCACTATGCAATATGCTCCAAGCTAGCCATGCACACAGTATGTCCAGTATTAAATTATGTTTTATATACATGTGTACATGTATTGAAGTGCACTTATCATCCACTATGCAATATGCTCCAAGCTAGCCATGCACACAGTATGTCCAGTATTAAATTATGTTTTATATACATGTGTACATGTATTGAAGTGCACTTATCATCCACTATGCAATATGCTCCAAGCTAGCCATGCACACAGTATGTCCAGTATTAAATTATGATGTTTTATATACATGTGTACATGTATTGAAGTGCACTTATCATCCACTATGCAATATGCTCCAAGCTAGCCATGCACACAGTATGTCCAGTATTAAATTATGTTTTATATACATGTGTACATGTATTGAAGTGCACTTATCATCCACTATGCAATATGCTCCAAGCTAGCCACACAGTATGTCCAGTATTAAATTATGTTTTATATACATGTGTACATGTATTGAAGTGCACTTATCATCCACTATGCAATATGCTCCAAGCTAGCCACACAGTATGTCCAGTATTAAATTATGTTTTATATACATGTGTACATGTATTGAAGTGCACTTATCATCCACTATGCAATATGCTCCAAGCTGGCCACACATTATGTCCAGTATTAAATTATGATGTTTTATATATATTTAAGTATGATTGAAGTGGGCTTATCATCCACTATGCAGTATGCTCCAAGCTAGCCACACATTATGTCCAGTATTAAATTATGTTTTATATACATGTACACGTATTACTGAAGTGCTTTTGTCATTCAGTATGCAATATGCTCCAAGCTGGCCACACATTACGTCCAGTATTAAATTGATGTTTTATATACATGTATTATTGAAGTACTCTTATCATTCACTATGCAATATGCTTCAAGCTACTGGTTGCCACACAGTGTGTCCTGAAGTGAGCCTTCTGACATTGTCATTAATGGTTTTAATATTAGTCTTGTGACACTGTTTTCAGTTTAATTAGTTTTTCTATAACTCAACCATTGAAGCAAGCTTTTTATACACTAGTTTGTATGGTACGCCCCAAGCTGGCCAGACAACATGTCTAGGTATAGATGATCAAGACTTACGACATTGTCCTCCATTTCGTTTTCTATGATTTAATCATGGAAGCAATATTATTATACACATGTACAGTATGCTCCAAGCTAGCCATGCACTGTGTCCAGTTATAAATGATACCACCTATGACATTGTTCTCCATTTAGTTTTCTGTAATTTGGTCATGGAAGCAAGCTTATTACACATTATGTACTGTATGCTCCAAGCTAGCCACACAGTGATTCCAGTTTTATAAATGATGAAGACATTGTTCTCCATTTTGTTCTCTATAATTTTATCATGGAAGCAAGCTTATTGCACATTATGTACAATATGCTCCAAGCCAGCCACACAATGATTCCAGTTATAAATGATGAAGACATTGTTCTCCATTTTGTTCTCTATAATTTTATCATGGAAGCAAGCTTATTGCACATTATGTACAATATGCTCCAAGCCAGCCACACAATGATTCCAGTTATAAATGATGAAGACATTGTTCTCCATTTTGTTCTCTATAATTTTATGATGGAAGCAAGCTTATTGCACATTATGTGCAATATGCTGCAAGCTAGCCACACAATTATCCCAGTTATAAATGATCAAGACATCGTTCTCCATTTTGTTCTCTATAATTTTATGATGGAAGCAAGCTTATTGCACATTATGTGCAATATGCTCCAAGCTAGCCACACAATGATTCCAGTTATAAATGATGACATTGGTCTCCATTTTGTTCTCTATAATTTTATCATGGAAGCAAGCTTTTTATACATTATGTGCAATATGCTCCAAGCTAGCCGCACATTATGTCCAGTATTGAATGATCAAGACTTATGACATTGGTCTCCATTTCGTTTTCAATAATTTAATCAAGGAAGCAAGCTTATTACGTGTACAGTATGCTCCAAGACATTGTTTTCAGTTTCAGCTTTCAATAATTTGTATCACTAGCAAATTTAAGCCTATTACACGCTTGTACCGTGCAATATGCTCAAAGCTACCCACACAATATGTCCATTTACAAAGAGGCAAACATTTTCTGAATACATTATTGGGTATGAGTGTATTCTGCAGCATATCTGTGTCAGAGCAGACAAGTTATTGTATTTGAATGAAATCATTTTGTTTTGTGGAACATAGTCTTGTTTGTGATTGGTTTGACAGTATGCATGTACACTGTTCAAATGGTATGCTCTAAAGTGAAGTAGCAATTCATGTACATGTATTGTGATCGGTCAGTCATAAAAACCATCAGATTGTCTGAGTTTACATGGTGATGTATGTACATGTATATATAGAGCTTTTTTTTTTTTCTTTTTTTCTTTTTTACATAATATGCATGTATGTAGATACACAAATATTCAAGATGACATTGTCTTCCAAGCAAGGATTTCAGTTCGGTATCACTGAGGAGTCTGCTCATCCAGACCACTTTACGTGGTGCACTCAGTCAACCAGAAACCGTAGAAAAAGAAGAAAGCGACCGAACCGACAGGAAGAACAGATGTTTTGCAGACCTCTTCATAATCTTCTGTCTAGTACACTGGACTGATTAATGTCATGCATCAGGCCCTGGACAATGTATACGTGTGTGTGTCTGTGTGTGTGAAGCTTGAAGTGAGATCATTTGACTGATTAGTGTCATTTATACTGCCACTAGTTTTGACTTTTCAATGATCTGCCTATAGTTTTACTGTTACTGGCTTTGAAGTGCTGAGTAGACCATGCTGTTTTTTTTAGACCAGTGAAATATTTTCTCTTGTAATCCGTGGTACACCTTGTTAATGTCTTCACAACTGAAGGTAAGTGTAAGGTTTATCTCGCAGTGATCATGATCAAGATACGTACTGCTGTCTCTGGCCTATAGTTTACTGTTACTGGCTTTGAAGTGCTGAGAAGACCATGCTGTTTTTTTTAGACCATCGAAATATTTTCTCTTGTAATCCATGATACACCTTGTTGATATATGTCTTCACAACTGAAGGTAAGTTTAAGGTTTATATAAATATCTCGTAGTGATCATGATCAAGATACTGCTGTCTCTGGCGTACAGTTTAGGTCTTATATCAATCGGTGAGTTCTGTTTTAATTTCACTCCTATTCGGCTGACATCTGTGTGCTGGCTTATATTCCCTACGACTATGAAAGATTCTAGGGTATCTTCATGGCAGGGGTTACCCCCTACACCCCTTCCCCCTCCATCCCCATCCCCATCACTTCATCCCTTCCGCCGCCCCTCCCTAGCATATAAATGACTCGTGGTCGACCACAGGTGCTTTCGGAACAAAAGAACGAAAAAGGCTAGTTCTTACAAATACAAATTGTTACCAACCAAAGGCACTCATCATCATCTATATATGTGTCTTTGCAGTGACACGGAGATGAAGGTTTTCAGATCTTGCCGGGCAGTGTCACTTCAAAACGAGTCGTGGGTTGCACGTGCAGTAAGTTTTTCACAGGGGCGTAGGAACCACGGGGGCCCTGGGGGCCCAGGCCCCCGTCCGATTTTTGGAAGGGGGGCCCGAATATCTTTGGGCCCCCCTTGCTTTTGATAAGAGGAGAGGGGGCCCACCAGTGGTGGGGTCCCCCTGCTCTGCTGTCGCAGGACACAATCCTTGGCAGTCAACACACACACACACACACACACACACACACACACACACACACACACACACACACACACACACACACACACACACACCCCTTCTTCACCCCGGCCGTATGGCTCACCCGACTTAGTGGGCCCCCCCTTTCTCTCAGCATCTTCCTACGCGCCTGTTTCATAGGTCAAACTGTCAACTGTCGTTGATTGCCTCGTGAGCCGTCAAACTCACACTAGCAGCGTACCAGAAAAAAGAAACCTTGTCTTTGTAGTTTATACATAGGGGTAACAATGGTGATTTATCTGTAATTTGAAGGCATTTTCGAATGACCCCCTCATGTACCGCAGCACCCACCCCTCCCACCAACCGAGAACCTGCCGGCTTTCAAATTGGCCTACAAAGCACTCAAATCAAGTACACCTATGCACATGTGTCTCACTACAGGCGGGCGTACACGACATGGTTACAGATTACGGAGCATAAAGTGTGGACAGGTTAGTTTGGGCCAGGTAGCCTAAAAAAAAAAAAAAAAAAAATTCGGCTGATCCACGATCTCGGTGATGATCTAATGACGAATTGCCCCGGAGACTAGCCTTGCTGCAGTTTTTATGTTGTTTCCATAGTAATGGAAACAACATAATAGGACGGGCTAAAATTTCCACGTTCATAGGCAAGCATCTGTGGTACAAACGCACGTCACTGCCGATCTCCCGCAGAGACGATTATGCAAGTGTAACTCTGACAATGACGTAAGAAAACCTGCGTCATCGATGCTGGCATGTATGCTGTTCCGAACGCGCTTCTTCTCCTCACTGAGTGCCGTCTGTATGGATGTGTGTGTGTGTGTGTGTGTGTGTGTGTGTGTGTGTGTGTGTGTGTGTGTGTGAATTGTGTCCGGGCCCGTTTCTTCGAAAATACTCAACCGAATGGCTTCAAATTTGGGGTATCCAAATTTATCAAAATGTTACATTAGACGATTCAAGCGTGTGATGATTGCTTAAGTGATTTGGGAGTTATCGCCCTTTTGAGACAAGTTGGTTGTCTTTCGTGTACAGGCGTAATATTTATTTAAATCACTCAATTTTTTGGCAGTAGATAGCTTGAATACGGACTCTGAATTGACTCACTACTAGAAAATGGTCGCTCTTATAGTTTTCATGTAAACCGAGCCTGAGTTGACATTGCATGTGAACCCAGTTCAGATGCCTATTTCTCCGAAAATACTGAACCGATCGATTTCAAATTTGGGGTTTCTAAATGAATCAAGATTGTTGAATAGAAGGCCCGATCCAGGTACGATTGCACACATGATTTGCGAGTTATCGCCCTTTTCAGAATAAGTGGCTTTCTGGCGTTTAAAGGCGTAATATTTACCTAAACCACTCCATTTTTTGGACATAGATAGCATGAATACGGACTCTCAACTAAGTGAAGTTTGGAGGTTGTCGCTTTTATACTTTTGGCGTAAGCCGTACCTGATGAAAGTGCTGGTGAACACACTTTAGATCTCAAAATCGCTCCTACTATACATAGATAATGAGCCTGGGGTGCCATAAAAAATATACAAAAAAATTAGAAAAATTCACTGCAGCCGTTATCGTCAGTTGACTCGAAAATTTGTACTCACAGCACATTTCCTCTGCAAGCCACACGCCTCACAAACATCGAAGAAGAGACGCACGCGCACTGACGTAAAGTAAGTGCGTCATGTTTGATTGACGTGATGCTGTTTTTTCTTGGGGGTGTCTCGCCACTTTCTTTCGGAATTCCTCTGTTTGGAGACGTGGTGTTGTATTTTACTTATGCTATGTCGCCATCATCGTGCACTCGCAGAGATGATACGGGATACAACAGACTACAACTCCAATACTTTATGAACAGAATATGCGCGGAGAACAAATTCATGAAAGAAGAAGAATCCAGAACGCTGTGCAGGGGGGCTGCTTACGTCAGATCTAGAACATTCCTCAACTTACTGGAAGGCTCGAAATCTCTCCAAGGTGACGTAATCTACTGACGTTACTGCACCAGCATGTTCTGGGATGGTCTAGAAATTATTTTGCATCGAAATGCAGTATCTTTTCGCAAGAGTCTCTACAACTTGACATGTGGAAAGCGGGAATTTCAGTGGGTTTCGTTTTTGCCACTGACTCACACTCAGAAGCATAATGCAAAGATCTTGGAAACATAAAGATAGTTCACTTACCTCCCTTTGAGGGACAACGCGTAAGAGTTGTCTGCGCGCATTAGCGCGCATCCCGCAGATCTACGCAGTTGTTTGACCCAACCCTACACTAGCCGCCGTAAAACATTTTAAGAAAATAAACAAAAACGAAGATGTCAGCGACTGCCAGGTGGTCTCCCCCCATATATTTCGCATGTGTTTTAGGCCTATGGAAAACATAAGTACTCTCAAAGTTCCGGAGGACGAAAGAAAGATCTAGTTTGGCTTTCACTGCTGTACGTAGGCTACGCAGTGCATTTCGTTCGATGTGTTCAAGTAAAACTAGTACGGAACACAGAAAGATCGAATGTGCGAGAGATCCAAAGATGGACGCATCCGCTGAATACTTCCTGCTAACTCAGCATTAATCATATCTGCGACCGACGATCCAGCAGATTCTATGTTGTGATATGGTTTTACAATGGTTAGAACGAAGTTCAGCCGGATGATTTTGTTCTGTGTGTGTGTGTGTGTGTGTGTGTGTGTGTGTGTGTGTGTGTGTGTGTTCTGAATTTAGATGCAGGTAGACGCTAGCACAATTTAAGTCACCGTGATTTGTAAAGTTGTCAGGGAAAAAAATTACGCTGTATCTGCGTCAGCCGCGTGTGTTTACTGTTAGTTTACACTGCATGCACACGTACCACTTGAGGTCTTTTTTTTTTTCTTTTTTTTTTTTTGGACAAGAAAGCGAAAAAAAAAATGTTTGTTTTTCAACAGGAATACCAAAAGAAGTATTTCCCCGTTTATATTTGTCTGTTATTTGAACAATTCGGCGCAGAACACAATTGCATGCTTTTGTGATCGCTTTCCACTTTCCGCCATGCTGTCACTATAGGGGCCAGATCTAGGATGCGCGCTAATGCGGGCAGACAACTCTTCGCGTTGTCCCGCTATATGTCTCTCTTACGACACTCTCTGGAGCACAGAGTCTTTCAGTGGAAAGTACCTCTGTGCACAGTGGGGAAATGGCGCTCACTGCGCTACCGTGACGGGCCTAAATTGTCTCGGTGCTCTCAAACACAAGGTCGCGCACTATGTCATCCTTGACCAGCTTTGAACCCAGAGGGATCCTCAGTGGCGCAAGTGATTAGCAGGCTGTCTTCAGAGTGAAAGTAGGCGTGTTTCTGAATCAGAGACATACATAACCTGTCTCTGTCTGAATGGACAGATCTATTATTACATTCAGTCCTAGAGCACGGGTGTGTATGCTTTTGTAATCGTCTCTTATTCCACCACAAGGCAGGTACGTGATCGTCTGCACCGTGCAATAATACTTGACTGTAGAGTGCAACACCCTTGCCTGTCAGAGTGCAACCCCCTTGCCGTTTACTCACATCCTGTTGGATCAGTCTACCACGTAAACAGTGCCATCAAAGCGCAACAATAATTGTCCGCTGGCAAAGATTTTGCCCAAACGAAAAGTGGTCGGATATTCAAGACTTCGTTTCAAATCGAATCATATGACACACAAGTCTCTGCTTTTCTAAAAAAAAATTCGCCATTTTTAAAAATGGCGCTGGGTGTAAGCAGTCACATTTTCACGCCCCGCCGAAAAGGGACTGCACTCTGGAGTCTACTCTTACGAGGGCAGGAGTGACGCGTCTTTCTGATTCCAAGGTCTTTGCATAATGTGTGTGTGTGTGTGTGTGTGTGTGTGTGTGTAGGGGGAGGGGGGGGGTGCGTGCGTGCGCGCGCAAGCGCGCGTCTAAGGCGAGAGAGAGAGAGAGAGGGTCTCTTCTCCGATACCAGTAAGCAATCGTCTGTCAGTCAGGTCTGCGGGAAGTAACTCTGTCAAAGGGGAACGACTTTATTACAAGAATTCATTCACCCATGTAGAACCTCGCATACGCCAACAAGTTGTGACGTCAACCAGCTAGGCGAGCTCACACGACCTCATGTGTTTGGGTTTTTGCAAGTGCATAGAGGCACGATAAGGGTTTTCAGTACTTTCTTTATGTCAGCATGCTTGATGTCAGAGAGCTTGCGTTCCGGCGTGTGCGCGCGGGCTGCATACATGACACAACGACTACGACTGTGACTACAGCAGGTCATTGAATGGAAACAACATATTGGGCTGGTGGCCATCTTGTTATGGCTTGGTTCTGCATGTACATGGGGTGTTCCATGATGACTCTGAGAGATTGTGATCGCAAGGGTGGACTGACCGCGTTTAACTTTTTTCTGTTTTTATAAAAAAAATTAAACTATATATTAAGCTGCTGTCGATTCCTTCATGAACTACTCTTTCATCCTGCAAGGTACTTTACAAGGCTTTACTGTGTATGATGACAAAGTGATTTGTAAAAACACACAAGTGGTTGAAGATTTTACAGCATTTCCCTGTGTAAGCTGTACCGAGTGCCTGGCACCCAACCATGTAAAAAAACCAAAAAGTTTCACACATACTAAATGATATACATACATACATCCACATAAGTCTGTGTACTAAATGATATACATACATACATCCACATAAGTCTGTGACCATGGCTGATTTGTACAGAGGAGCAGACACTGCAGATGAGAGTGAAACAATAACTTATTGCACTTACCTGATCAACGAGTGATTTTTTTTCCTGTCCCAACTCTTTGCCAGCTTCATTGATGTTCCTCCCATGTCATGGGGTGGAATCCATGGAGGGCTCGAAAGCTGTAGCGGTGCACCAAAAAACCGAAAACCGGTTTGAATTTTCGGCGGTTCAGTAAACTGGTTTGATTGCTGAACCGCGGTTTGCTCGGCAACTCTCGGGCCTTTCCAGAAAGTGCTGAACACGAGGAAAGGGATATAACTTGAGTATATCAACAATCGCAACATGGCAGAACGTCTGATTGATAATCCAAAGGGGAAGTCCCAAATCTGGAAGCCTTTTGTCGCGTGAAGGAAGTAGAAGGGAAGGTGGTCGAAGGGGAAGCTGTGTGACTTTACAAGCAAAGATGTAAACTGAACATATAGCAACTTCCTGCCTGAAAGAGTGATCCAGACCTGGAATAAACTACCAGAGTCAGTGGTGACAGCACCCACAGTCACCTCATTTAAGGGCAGACTCGACAGCTTCTGGGAGCCCCTCCCCACTCAGTTCGACCCAGTTTGCTATTGTCTAACCACCTGGACATCCCATTATTGGCCTTTTTACTAGCCGCTTTTAGTTTGTTTTTAATTTCTTTTAGATGCCAAGAGTTTCTTTTAGACTGATGAACAGGCCAAAGGCCTATAGCATTAATGTGTTCAAGTTCAAGTAAAGAATGCATGGTGAAAATCAAACTGGGAGGGAGGACATCGAACCTGTCTAAGCATATGCGCCGCCATCACCCGGCATCGCTGTAAACTGAAGTTAACTGGGAAACACTGCTGTTTTTGAAAACATAACATCGCAAAATGTCCATGTACGATATAAGCCTCTTTGTTCCAGATGATGTCACATATCACAGACCAAGTAATACTACCATGCGGTACACAGTTAACTTGTTTAAAAAACCGGTTTCGTCACGAAACCGCGGTTCGTGAACCTTATCTGATCTACAAGTGATTTTTTTTTTCTGGCCCAACTTTTTGCCAGCTTCACTGATGTTGCTTCCAGGTCATGGAGTGGAATCCGCGGAGGGCTCGAAAGCTGGGGCAATTTTGGGCCCATAGCACACCCGCTCTGGGTAGGAGCCGACCTAGGTCAGAAAAAATCCCGCTTGCCTCGGCTGGGACTCGAACCTGGGTCTCCCGGTCCACGATCCGAAGTGCTATAACCACTACACTACAGGGGCTGGTGTGAAGCAAACTTTTTTTTTTTTTTTTTTGCTGCCACAACTCTTTTTGCCAGCTCCAGTGGTGTTCCTCCCAGGTCATGGGTGAAATCCACGGAGGGCTCGAAGGCTGGGGCGATTTTTATTCTGCATGATGATGGAGATGAGGATGATGGTAAGATGATGCTATGGAGGTCCATGTGGTTTGGGACTGCGGGACAGGGCCGCATTCCACGCTTCCTGTCATAAATATCCCGGCGTTCACCAGGCCCAGGAACTACGGCACCTGCGGTGCCGGCCGTGTAATCATCCACATCATAAGACGTGTCATACCAAGGGAAGCAGCCCCAAAGTCGCACCCGTGAAGTGGGTGAATCTCGGCTGTGTGGCAACAGCCTCCCCATTGGGCCCATAGCACACCCGCTCTGGGTAGGAGCTGACCTAGGTAGGAAAAATCCCGCTTGTCTCGGCTGGGATTCGAACCCGGGTCTCCCGGTCCATGGTCCGAAGTGCTAACCACTACACTACGGGGGCCAGTGTGTGAAGCAAACTTACTTGGTCAGGAGATAATAGTCGTTTCTGCTCTTTCTCTGATCATCATCAGCAGCAGTAGATTTCGCACTCTCCACGAGTTTGTAGTTGTCTTCTTTTGAAATCAGATATTTGTGGTGTGTTTGGGTGTGTGCAAATAGCTCTGCTTTGAAAATCTCTTCGATGCTGGATTGGGACATGCTTGCAGTGGATTGGTAGGCAGTTGCAAGTACGGTACATGTAGCAGACTGCAGTGTAAGTGTACCCTGGTCAACATGCAGTTTTCATCAGTCAAAAGAAATTACTGTTAGTGTACAGAGTTGTCACACGGTGGGAATGCTGTGGTGAGCTGCTGCTATGAATGAAATTTCAGGGTCTAGGCAGTTCTGCAATTATTTGATGTACGAGTGATTTTTTTTTCTGCCCCAAGTCTTTGCCAGCTTCAGTGATGTTGCTCCCAGGTCATGGAGTGGAATCAGCGGAGGGCTCGAAAGCTGGGGCAATTTTTTTTTTATTACATGTATGCACGATGATGGAGATGAGGATGATGGTAAGATGATGCTATTGTGGACTGTGTAGTTTGGGACTGCGGGACAGGGCTGCATTCCACGCGGCCCCATGGGCTCGCCTTCACGCGGCGGGGCTGATTTCGCTGAGCTTGCCCACCCCTTTTGCTCTTTCTCTACTCTTATACTCTTATTTCTGCCTCCATCGGTCCATTCACCTGTCTTTTCCTCTCAAAATCTTCTCCGGGGGGCCCTTGGTCCAGTGAGCTGGGGCAATTTTTTTTTATATTATGCATTAAGATGAGGATGATGGTAAGATGATGCTATGGCGGTCCGTGTGGTTTGGGACTGCGGGACAGGGCCGTGAATTGGGTGAATCATGGCTGTGTGGCAACAGCCTCCGCATTGGGCCCATAGCACACCCGCTCTGGGTAGGAGGGCTCGAAAGCTGGGTCTATTTTTATAATGCATGATGATGGAGATGAGGATGATGGTAAGACAATGCTATGGAGGTCCGTGTGGTTTGGGACTGCGGGACAGGGCTGCATTCCACACTTTTTTTTTTTTTTTTTTTTTGCTGTCCCAACTCTTTGCCAGCTCCAGTGGAGTTCCTCCCAGGTCATGGGTGGAACCCACAAAGGACTCGGAAGCTGGGACAATTTTTATTGTGCATGATGATGGAGATGAGGATGATAGTAAGATGATGCTATGGAGGTCCATGTGGTTTGGGACTGCGGGACAGGGCCGCATTCCCAGGGGTGCCACTTTTCCGGCTGTGGCCGGAATTCCAGCCTGGGAAAATCAGAACGTGCCGAGTTCCGGCTTACATGGGTGCCAATTATCCGGCTGTGGCCGGAATTCCGGCCTGGGAAAATTCAGAACATGCCGAGTTCCGGCTTAGCAGTGTGCTTGCAACGTTTGTTCCGGTTTGGTTTGATTGTCATCCGGCATGTTCTGTCTTTATGGCTGCCACTCTTTCTGCTTTTTGAACCGGCTGTGAAGTGCTTGGCTGCTTTTTAAAAGGTTTTCCTGCTTTTCCGCCCCAAAAATCGCGAGTCTGTGTCTCTCACTGGACCGTCGGTTGTTCCTGATAGCACTGCGGTAAGCTGTCTTTGCGGGCCGAAGCCTGGCTGCTCCTCTGATTGGAAAATGGGAATGCGGGTTGTATTACGGTTGAAGGTTTTCATCTGCGTAGCATATGTAACACCCCCCCCCCCCCCTCGCTTTTCAGTTTGTTCCGGCAATGTCCTTCCTTCCACTGGCTCCCTGAGTCTGCCTTTCCAGCCATTCAGATTTTGAGGGTCAGTTTTCCGGCTTTTTGTCACTCAGAAAGTGGCACCCCTGCATTCCACGCTTCATGTCATAAATATCCCGGCATTAACCAGGCCCGGGAACTACGGCACCTGCCGGCCGTGTAATCATCCACATCATAAGACGTGTCATACTAAGGGAAGCACCCCCAACGTCGCACCCGTGAAGTGGGTGAAACTCGGCTGTGTGGCAACAGCCTCCCCATCGGGCCCATAGCACACCCGCTCTGGGAAGGAGCCGACCTAGGTAGGAAAAATCCTGCTTGCCTCGGCTGGGATTCGAACCCGGGTCTCCCGGAGTCCTGGTCCATGATCCAAAGTGCTAACCACTACACTCCGGGGGCCGGTGCATTCCACGCTTCCTGTTAACCAGGCCCTGGAACTACAGCACCTGCGTTGCGTTGCCGGTGTATAATCATCATCATGAGTCATACACCCCCAAAGTGGCACCCGTGAATTGGGTGAATAACGGCTGTGTGGCAACAGCCTCCGCATTGGGCCCATAGCACACCCGCTCTGGGTAGGAGGGCTCGAAAGCTGGGTCTTTTTTTTTTTTTTTATAATGCATGATGATGGAGATGAGGATGATGGTAAGACGATGCTATGGAGGTCCGTGTGGTTTGGGACTGCGGGACAGGGCTGCATTCCGCGCTTCTTGTCAGGCCCTGGAACTACGGCACCTGCGGTGTCGGTGTGTAATCATCCACATCATGAGACGTGTCATACCAAGGAAAGCACCCCTAAAGTCACGGGTGGGTGGGTGTTTAGGAGTTTAACGTCCTTTCCCACCATGCATGGGTGATATCAAAGATGGGGCAACTAGAAAAAGGCCAGCACAAATAGGGAGTGCACTTGGGGGATTGGGTGGGGTGGAGGGGAGGGGAGGGGAGAAGGTTATATGTATGCCTTCGCGAGTGAGATAGATGCAGTTCTCATACCCAATGCCCACGTAGCCCCTGGCGTGGTATAAACTCCCGTAAGCTACGTTTTGTTTTTTTGCCGTTTTTTTCATTTTTGTTTTGTTTTATCCATTGGGTATGGGAACTGATCATGCGTGTTTGCTCTCATACCCGAGCCCTGTGTAGCCCCTGGCGCGGCCTAAACTCCCGTAAGCTACTTTTTGTTTTTTTCGCGTTCTTTTTTGTTTTTTGTTTTGTTTTTCATCGGGCATGAGAGCAAACCGTGTGTATGTGTGTGTGTGTGTGTGTGTGTGTGTGTGTGTGTGTGTGGAAGGGGGGGGGGCAGAGGGGGTGGTAGGGAGTGGGTATAGCATACATTTATACATTTCAAGTTCGGTGTTAATTGCAAATGTGAAATAAATTAGTACTGTAATGACATCTCATGCTACCAAACGAGTGAAAAGACTACGGCCCAAACAAAACCACCACCATGCAGTCATTTAGCAGCAATTTGTATTTCTTCCATCTTTCCCCCCTTCAGTCTTCATTCAGTTTGCATTTTGCATTAATTTCTATATTTCCCCTTCCATGTCATCTCCAAAAATGTGGTGTGAGCGGCGAAAGCGTCAAAGGTCAGCGCAACTGCCAGTTAGGTCAGCATGGAGACGCTGAGTATGAACAAGCTGCAGAGGGTGTCAGACTCAAGATAGCACGAACATTAGCAGCACGACAACCGAGCCATTGCAGAATCACCCTGCCAGTAAGGATTAGCCCTCCAGCTGAATAAGCAGATGACTAAACATATCAATTACAATGTACATGTATGTTTGGGTGTACCTGTGTATATGAATTATGATTGTGTATGAATGTGATGCATATAAGTATACTTGAGTGTATATATATATGCGTCATTTGTTTTATTGAAATTGTATGGGGAGCCTGGGTGGTCGAATGGTAGAGTGTTGGACTTCTAATGCTCGGGTCGTAAGTTCGATCCCGGCTGGGTCTTGCACCATCAGCTGGCAAATCCTAAGAGTCAGTAGAGAAGAGAGAACTGGGTTGGAGGAGGGAGATGCGGGGAAGGAGGGATTGCACAGTCAGCTGTAAGGGCAGCTGCAGTATCTAACTAGAGGGAGGCTGTTAGAGGCTGAACTGATTCAATGAGGTTTATATGTTCACGTTGATATGGATTCCAAATTACGGCTGCATATTCAAGTATAGCTATAGGTCACACCAGAGTGGAGTACAGATTCAGAAACATCTGTTCATCCCAGAAATCAAATGAATGTTTGATAAGGCCCAGTATGGAATTTGCTTTTCTGACAGTATTGTTTATGTGTGTATAAAAACATAAGTTAATTTGTACTAAAATGTCATGCCAAGATCCTTCTCGGAATTGGAGCTACAGGGTGGTTTCCTAGATCCATCCTTGTCAGTCAAAAGATACTGTCTCTCATTGTTCATCCGTCCATTGTGCATGACTGTGCATTTCGAACTACAGTGTATTAAAAGTCACTTGCCACATGTGGGACCTTTTCCAAATCTCTTTGCAGATTCTCACTAGTGGTCTTGGTGGTATCAGGTACAAAACACTGGCTGATGTTTCTTTCCATGTTTGTCATGATGTTCTTGCTGTGACGGTCGTTCTGTTGCTTAGGTTTAATTGATAATCCGCTTAGATGTTGCTGTTTTACACAGTTTTCTGCTGGTAATGGTGGAATGAGGCTGTGGGCAAATGAGAAAAACAGTGTCAGAAGCTGCTGCCTCCTCCTCCTTTGTAATTCTGAGTGATAAAGCAATCTGCACGTCTCTGGATGTTTTCAAGTTTGTCAGTGTCACTTTGTTTGTACTGTACACAACTCACTGTGCTATACTCAAGGGCAGATCTCACTGGAAATTTAAAATTGCCATTTTCTCAAAATGTAGGGGTGCCAGATCGAGGCATCAAACTGTGCATGATGATAGACATCGACAAAACCTGTACTGGCATACTTGTAATCAATTTCCTTGAGTTAAGGTCAAGGCCATTCAAGATATTTTGCGGAGACATTAACATTAGCATTTTCTTGGAAGCAACAAACAGCAGAGGCACCAAACAAGGCACAATGATAGACAGCAAAGAGGGCTGTGCAGACACACCCATTTGAATGACCTTGACTCAAGGTCAAGGTCATTACAGCTGTTGTGAAATTTTACATTACAATTTCGTACAGCAACTACAAAAACTAGAGCTATCAAACTTGGCATAATGATAGTCACTGATAAGCTCTTCACTTACAGATCTCATCTGAACCTTCACCCAAGGTCAAGGTCATAGAAGCTGTCTTGGGAAAACTGTTATGTCATTTACCATCTTCTTAGGAGCTAGCAACACAAAAGACACCTATATTTCATGATAGCTAGTAATAAGAGCTTTACAAAAATACTCTTTTGAATGACCTTGACCCATCTCACAAGTGAGCCAAGGAGGCTTTGATCCTCTAGTTGCCCAGGAATACTGCCGTCTGGATGGACACTGAGGTTTTCCGTCGTGTGACAGGGCTGGTGTATGACGTACGTGCTGCTGGTGACTATGACCACCCCTGTGCACGTCGGACCCCGTTGGCAGTTGGTTTCCCCCCAGGACATGCATCCAGACAGTTTTAAAAATGAATTCAGATGGAATCCATGACTTTTGCCTGAGTGACTGGCCAAAATTCACCTCAGTCACAAGAGGATGACAAAAAGTGAACAGAAGACACTAAAAAAAACCAAAAAAAACTAGTGAAGCACTGTACTGGTCACCAAATCTGAAGAGGAGCCAAACGTTGCTGACTTCTGCCCCCCCCCCCCCCCCCCAAAAAAAAAACAAACCCAAAAACAAACAAACCCCAAAACAAAACAAAACAACAAAAAACAAACAAACAAACCAACCCAAAAAAAACCAACCCAAAACAAACCAACAAAAACAAAACAGCAAAACAAAACACACACACACCCAGAAAACAACAGCAACAAAACAAAAACATCTTGAAGAATTGTGTGCCGATTAATGCTTTGGCAGTCTGTTTATTCTTATCAGGCTAAAGCATACATAAAAAATTACATGGCAACTATTACAAAAGTAGAAAAATGACACCGGGGGCCAAAAATCACAAATTGATTGCAAATTTCTGAGCGTTTCACTCACTTTAAAAAAAGCAACAAAAAACAACCGCATCCAAGGTAGGGATGTATGTATACTGTGGTGTTATTAAGTTATTCCCTCTTCCTACCAGAGCTACGACTATAGGGTAGCAGTTGGTTTACATTTTCCCTCCCTTTCCAACGTGCGCTGTTGGGTTTCCTTGGCAACCTGGTGAAGGTAATGTCAGTCAAGTACAACATAAGCAAGACATCCCCTGAACATGAAATCATCTGTCCCACATGGACAACACAAACAAGAAACACTCTGGTGCACGGGCTTCCGAGAGTGCAGCTCCTTGCCTCTGGAACAACTTGCCAGCTCACCTCAAGTCAGGTTCTGCGTCAGTCATGACTTTCAAACGGAACCTCAAGACGCATCTTTTCTCTCAGTTCTAATTCTCTCTCTCTCACTTTTTTCCCCACTCCAAAGGCGCCGTGAGCATGCTTACTGCATACAAGTTCTCTTGTAGCGCTATACAAATGAAAAATCATCATCATCATCATCATCAGTGTCATCAAGGGATCCAGGCAGCTTGTGCCAGATGTATAATGGAAGCCATCAGTGTAGAGGGGGTTAAAAAAAAAAAAAAAAAAGAGTACTGTATAGACGCTTTACCCATTTCACGAATCGGCTCAAACTGGAACCGCGAACTGGACCCAACACGCACGCTCAGGTGAATCACACGCATTCTCTCACACACTGGACATAAACACGTTACAATCACGTGGTGCGAAGGGTCAGCTCAGCTATCTAAATTTCGGAATTTAGAATTGCATTTATTTTTCAGATTTGGTGGGCTGAACATTTCCAAAGCAGAGGGGGAGGAAGCCGGAGTACCCAGAGAGAACTCCCGACGATCGGCCCGAATGAACGGTGCCACATACGAGAAGGAAAAACTCTTTGCCCCGAGTGGGACTCGAACCCCTGACCTCTGGCGTTGGTGACAAGTCTCTTAACCATTAGACCACCGACCGCCCCAAAACAAAAACAAACAAAAAAACAACAACAACAAGAAAACAACACACACAAAAAAAAACCCCACTGTACACAGAATAGAATGAATTTAGCAAACTGGTGGAGAGAAGACGCAGCAAATAAACAAAAATTAGCAAACCAGCAACAGTAAAAATCAAAGTGATAATGACAAAAATATCAAATTATGAGGGTATATAAATGGTCAAGCCGCTAGCTCTTTATATTACACGACAAGAGCACCCAAAACTTTTGAATACAGCAATAACAAGACCTAAACTGATGTACAACATGGATACTGTTAAAATACTGACTACATGTCCATGTATAAAAATTAAAATATCAAACTGGATTTTGCACAGCTTATATTATCACAATAGACAGAAATGTAAAAAATACAGTAAACAATTCAAAGTAATGGCAGGTTTTAATTTAAAAAAAAAAAAATGTACAACAGCAACAAAAATAACAATGAAAACAAAACATCTTTTGCTCCTTAAAAATGGCACGCAATCAGTGACATACAAACTCGTAACCTGAGTAGTGTGAGTCAAACACTTACCAGCTCAAGATATCCTACACATACTCAAAGGTCACAGCATATTTGGCGTAAACTTGTGCCTTGTTAAAAATCACAAAAACCTTGGGATTACTGAGGTCATCAACACAACAATCACAGAGATCTGCTGCCGAGGGATTACGTGAATCCAAGGGAGGGGGAAGGACGAGGTGTGGGTCGCCTTGACCCAGCTTTCCGACCAAACAGTCGGCAACGAACAAGAGCCGCCTGCCACCACTAAACTTGTCAGCTCTGCCAGCGTTGGCATAGAAGTAACCTCCCTTACCAAGAGTAGTGTCCCTTTTCAGGTTTGGTTCACAGCGTATGCCGTGTTGCACGATGAAGTTGATGTCTTCTCCCTTTGACGCTGGACAGTAGTACAACTCGCGCTCTGCTGCTGTTTTCTTCTTTTTTGTTCTGGAGACCATCATTTTTTTTTGGCTGTGGACAGAAGAATGCAGACAGTTTAATTTACAGACCAATCTTTCAACAGATCTAAACACACAAACCATTCTGACTGGTAGTGTCTCACATCAAACCATTTAATCACAAGCGCAGTTACAACTCCATCGGCTTTCACTGCGTTTAGCCTCTGCACTGAGCTGAAATTGGCTAACCGAGACCTGAGCCGAGACAAGTGATTAATAAGAATCAAAAACAAAAATACTTGGCGACAAGGAAAGTGGACAGTTGCAAACACCTTGTGGTCGCGTTATTTCACAGTGTGCACAGAAACGGGCTTTCACAGACTGGCACCAATCCAATGACGGCCCAGGCTTAACGCAGAGAAACCACCATTCTGTTATCTCTTGCCAACAATAATTTAGTTAGTCTCACTGTTCGTAGGCTGCTCGCAGTTGCCCGTTCTCCAGTTTGTGAATGCTGATAATACTGGCTGCTCGACCCAGAGTCTGGAGAAATTTCCTCTTCACCTCTTGAAACTCCTGAAAGGGAAATACTGTACACTGAGCTGTAGCGAAAGAAACATTGGGTCTGTTGTGCAGGTGTTATTGTATACATGTAGTTTTGAATATGACAGGTACAAGCCATGCTCTGAAAAAGTAATCTGTAGAGTTGACTGGGCTGTCAGGAATTCAGTTCCCTCAGGATGAATGTGAAGCAGGCTGACAGAGCGAGAGAGAGAGAGATGAGGATGATGAGAGATGATGATGAAGAAACTTTTTTTTTTTAACTGCATGGAAATTTTGACAGAGATGAACTTTAATTTACAAACTTGCCATTGTCAAAAACAGCGAACTTCTATTCATCTTAGACATTATAACATTAAGATTACAAACTATAAGTGAGAGGAACAGAGAGAGAGAGAGAGAGAGAGATGCGGGTCACCTTGCTTGAATTGTTAAGCTTGGTTGATTTCCAGCTGGTAGCAGAAGAAGCGACCCCGGCAGTCTCATCTTGTGTTGGTGCATGGCTATTATGAGCTGATGGAGGGCTGTGAAAACAACAGGACAAACACTTTCTCAAATACTGCTATTTCTCTCACAATGTAGCTGATACAAAGTCCACACAGCCCGGTGAAAAAGATCCCCCCACTTTCCCCACCCCACCTTCATCACAAACATCCACTAGAGGAGACCCTCATCAGCCCCCGTTCCCTCCCTCTGACACCACACACACATAACCACCACATATACCATTCCCCCCTCCTCCGCCTGCCTACACACACATACACACCCCCATCCCAAAAATCCTTACTTGTCCAGAGGAGTTTGCTGTGTGAACTGTGGTCGACGCCGGACCTTAAAATTCTGACCAGATTGTGCGTCTCGCAAACGCATCTTGTTGAAGTTCAGCACGTATTGAGCAACATTGCGGTGAACGTCGCAGTTCTCTAGGAAATGTCTCTCTAACTGCTCACTTGTCACAGGCAGTCTTGCGACACCATTCCTCTGGAAAAGAAACAGTGGTCAACTGAAAATGGTAAGGTTAAGTGTGGTGCAGACTGACAACCAAGCACAGCTGTTTAATCGTTTTGCATGGAATGCTGTGCAATACATATCGTTTAGAAACTAGAACGAGGGTGAGGGTGAGTTTTTAGGGCTTAAAGCCACGCAAGTCACGACGACTAATTTGCGCTGAGTGTGCCTGCACTACACGGGGAAAAAAAAAAAATGTAATGTTGGACGAAGGATGCAAACTGGTCTACGGGGCGGTATAACCCCAGGACATGCTGGAGACGCTGCACTTTCATGCTAATTTCTCGAACTCCCGATTACAAAAGAAGCGTAGAAAACAAATAGCAATCACATACAGCAAATATTGCAACTTATCATCTCCTAGGCGCAATAACCCAGTTCGCAGCATATGCCCAACATTACTTATTCCTAGCTACTGGTAGTGCAGATGTGACTGAGGGGCTTACAAAGAAGAAATATAGATGAAAGGGCCGAACTAAGAAATCAGATGAGAGGAAGGCCAGAGCGGCTAAGTTCAGGAGGTTTCAAAGAGAAAGAGACGCAGCTGTTAAAAAGACAGCTATGGGCATATATCACGCTCTTCATTTGGGAATATCTTTGGTGGACGCCGGTGGTTTACAACACAACATCTGTTTCTATGTGTTTCCCTCATGTGTATATTGATACATACGTTGTAATTCTCGCATTTATCTTTGCGTGCTTCCCTTGTGAATGGGCTGGAGGCCCAACACAATAAAATTCATTCATTCATTCATTTACTGAAAATGGGTCATATTGTTTTTAGCTTTGCGGTTTAGACCCATGCATATTCTACGACATCGGTGTTTTCTAAAAGAGCAGAGGCTATGACAAGGGAGACTATCGATATCCTCTAACCTCCAATCCAAACTCGTGCCACGATTGATCTTTGGTGCGCCAATACCAGCGCCAGACAGTTGCCATGGCAGCACGCTGGCTGTTGCCTGATCTCCCTCGCGGCTCTTGGTCAGAAGACATGGAGAGTCGCTTGACTTTGTACACCAGTCCGTCGGCTGAATTTAATGCTTTGAAGGTCTTAAAGTTGACTTGCATGTTTGAGCCATTTCTGGAGACAAACCAAAGACTGTAAAAGATTTTCAGTTACTAAGGGCAATTCAGCAAGAAAGGAAAGAGAAACGGCTAGTGAACCCTCCGTAATAATAACAATAAAACTAATACTAATGATAATTGGAGACCATATGTATACAATCTTCACCAAACTACTTGACTCAAAGGTCACACAATCAAATCAACATTTTCTTCTAAGCAACTCACACATTCTCCCCCACAACAACAAACAAACAAAAACAAAAAAAAAAGAAGAAAAAAAAAAACCACAAACTTTTGCTGTCTCCAGAGATAGTTAAAAAAATGCAAGTAAATGATGACCTAAATTCTGGACCACAGAATAAAGAAAACATGATAACCTATCAACACCAGTGTTTTCTTATGAGTAACTCACACATCCTCCACACGACATTCACAAATGTCTGGCTGACAGAAGTCTCTCTCCAGAGTCACGTTGCTGTCGTGACTGAGCGATCGCCATGTAGCGTTCTCCCCGTCCTCACTCCACGCTGTGAACCGCCATTCATATCGCTCACGGCTGTGGATTCTCATACAGGGGTTGAATTTGCATTTATCCTGAAACAGTAAGGGCCAAAAATCAACCAAAGCACACGTGACTGCACCTTAGCACGTTCATGCGCACATAGCCCCCCCCCCCCCCTCACCCTTAACATGCACACACACACACACACACACACATCCCTTAACATGCACACACATACACACATCCGCCCCCTTAGCATGCTCTCTCACACACATCCTTTAAAAAAAAAACAACCTATTATCCCTTTCGGGAAATTCGGGCTGCCTCCCCCAGGGGAAGCGCATCGCCGTGGTGCAGCGCCACCCAATACATATCCTATATTTTTTACAATTTTGCTGGGGGAGGAAAGCTGGATAACCCAAAGAGAAAGTCCCGATGAGCAGCCCAGCAGCCAGGAAAAACCGGTATCACATATATCACAAGCTCAACCTGGGCTTGAACCCACACTTCATCACCGTGACACTGGTGACGGCCATTCAGTAGCGCAGCGGCTAAATCTGACGCGCTGCCTATTAGACCACCGCTCATCCCGCTCGTTGTTGCTGTCTTCACTAGCATCACACTTATTTTGCCTTTGCAGTTCCTGTTCGCACAGCCACCAAATGCTGGCGTTTTGCATTTAGAGCTCTACTCATCAAAATAAGCTCCATAAAGTGTACTAGTAAACTCACAAGTGCAGTTGTTCTAGAACAAACTCACTCATGTGAAACCTGGTGATCACATTTGGCTCCTTTAAATGAACGAAATCCACCAAAAGTGCCGCCTGACTCATCAGATATTATGTGACGCGTTTAGTAAACAGAAAACTTACCATTAGGTTGTAAACACAGATCTCCTCTTTCTTCTTCAGTGGCTGACCGTTTCCCTGACTGCCTGATTGGGTTCGTTTTCGCTGTCGGCTGGCTGACGGATATCGCTGATGAGGGACTGTAACAAAAGGAAGCATTATTAAGAGGACATACATTATGCATTTTGCACTTTTTCAGAGAGAGAGAGAGAGAGAGAGAGAGAGAGAGAGAGAGAGAGAGAGATGCAGTCAAGACTGTCTTGCATAGTCTCGTACATGTAAATTATGCATATATGGGTGTGCACGTAAATATACATACTACTTATTCTGATGATAATCATCTTAATCAGTGATTAATACCCAGAGTATAAATGTGCATAATTATTAGTAATCCCACGTTCATCTTTTGAATAACATCAACTCATTGACGACACACCATTTTTGGCGTTAATTAAAAAAAAAAAATCAATTAAAAAAACAAACAAACTATTCCATGGCTCTGAGGAAGTATCCAAACATTTTAGTAAACTCTATGACACATTTGCAGCACTTTTCTCTTTTTTCTTCCAAACAATAAAAACCTGAAAAAGAAATAAAAGATCTAAAAAACTGAAAAGAAGAAACTTTGAAGTATTTCCATGAGACGTCCCACCAAAGACGATGGTTACAAAGACCCACACTGCAGCTAGTGGAAATTCCCAGTAACTGACAATTAAACAGAGAACTGCAGGTTTCAGAACCCGAAGGAGTGGTTGCTTCCCCTAGACTGTGACTGGGCAAGAACGGGCTTCTAAGGGATACCCCAGTCAACTGCGACCAGTGTGACATCGTTTAGTCAACCCTTACCAGCACCGTTGTTTTGAGGATTATGAAGTGAAAGCGGCCGCCTGCGAGAGAGATTCGGCATAGAACCGAACCTCTTAGGAGGCTTCCCACTGATGCGTTCTGTCTGTCGTCGACCAGGAGAAGCTGCTGCTACTATGCCATCATCGTCATCGTCATCATCATCATCATCATCCTCATCATCTTCCTCCTCTTCAGAGTATTCCCCCTCGTCGCCGTCGTCTGTCATGTACAGACGCAATTCTTCCAGGATCTCTTTTGGTGTACGCTGCATGGACACACCGTACATTGTGAGAAGCGTGTCCACCTGCAACACATGACGTCCACAGTTCTATCACCACAATGTGTGCATCAGAACTTTGACAAAATTTTCTGTAACTGATCCTAGAACTACATTTCTTACATGCTTGCTCTAACGGCCTTATGTTAATTTGTATGTATACACGTATACATGTGTGTATGTTCCTATGTATGTGTGATGCATTTTTATGTGTACTAATGTGTGTATCTATAGATAAATAGATGCATGTGTACCAATCCCCCCCCCCCCCCTCTCTCTCCACTTTCTTATATAGAGTTCATCTCGCCCAATTTGTCTTTATATATATACATGTTGAATTTTGCCAGTGGTCGAATGCGTAGCTGCATGAACCCTTATGTACACATGTCAAAAAAATAAATTAAAAAAAAAAAAGAACTTTGAGAAAAGATGGGGCTTCCGCTGGCTCCTGAAAGGCTCACTGGAGGTGATGGATTTCAAATATGATGGCAGGGTGTTCTACAGGGCAGGGCAGAGCACTTGAAGAATCAAGCTTCAAAGTGCTTCTTGGTGGTGGTGTCGTGAAACCCAGGGATGTACAAGAGGGACTGAGATGAGGAGGGTGGGTGGGTGTTTGGGAGTTTAACGTCCTTTTCCACCACATACGGGTGATATCAAAGACGGGGTAACGACGAAAAGGCCAGCACAAATATTTGGCCCCAGCTGGGATTCGAACTCATGACCTGAGCATTGGAAGTCCAACGCTGAGATGAGGAACAAAGAGTATATGAAGAAATGACCTCAGAGAGATAATGCGGGGACTTTCCATGGACACAGGAGAAAACAAGGGACAGAAGTTTGTGGTTAGTGCAAAGCTTGTCATAATACTGTAATGATTACATATCTATACAATAGAATGTCCAAGCCCGAGTCTGAAAAACGAGAATATCATACCTGAGTGTCATTTGTAATGTTGTGGTTCCTCTTGCAGCTTTTTCCGAACTTGCAATCACCATCAACATAGCGGCGACACACGTGCAGAGAGTGACAGTTACGCCCCTTTTTACAACCCATTTCAACATTGTAGTAGCGGCAAACCTGGGGTCTCAAAACACCATGGCGATTGGATGGAATGGTAAACACTGCCCGCAGGTCAGTTATTGTTAGATTATCAAGACCATGCTCCCTAAGCAGCTGCAGGTTGTGGGGGATTTTCAGATCATGGCCGAAAAGACAGCGGTTGCCATGACGACACTGGCCAGAGAGAAGGAAGAACTTGCAGAGGTGCAGACCTGCACATCTACGATGGCGGCACGAACCACTCAGCTTGCAGTGTTCCGGGCACAAGGTTAAGGTTGTTGCCACGGAAACAAATGTGAGACCACCATAAGCATACAATGAGAAAATCTGCGGATTATCTTCTAAAAAATCCTGCAGAACAGCAGCACTGTTGACATTAAAGTCACGCAGGTGGCGTTTAAGTTTCTGGAATGTGTCTGTGACCAAGGCTGCACACTTTGGCGAACCGAGGAGAAATCTGACGATGCTCTCTGCGAGGCCTGTGTTTGCTGCAGGTGGACCGCTCGCCATGGTTACAGGTGCTGCAGGCTGATACAGTTAAACTGTTGGCACGTATGCTGCTCTTGTAAATATCTTGGGTTAGCACACCTGACTTCTGCTGCTTCTCCTTTTGTATTGTCTGGACTCTACCTCATGATTATGGCCGGCTTGGTGGTAGTAGTGATGTCAGTGGTCTGGTGACCAGACGCCACGACTTCAGCATCATCAACATGCCACCATTTTCTGCCTACAGACTGGATACTGTGGACTGTGAGCTTGTACCACCTGTGACACCGCAGTTTGTCCCTGTGAAAAAGCTCCAACACACCAGAGCATATCCTACAGTTGTATCCCCCTCTTCCAGGGTACAAGGAAGCAGTAGCCACAAGCCGGAACAACGGAGCTGGTGGAGAAACACCGGGTAACATGGAGGACCATCACCCCCAAAACATTTTAGCTGCACATCATCGTCTTCTTGAATGCTTCACTGCAACATAAGAGTAGAAATCATCAGATGAAAATGAACAAGAACTACAAAAATAAAAATCTGAAATCAGCTAAAGAGCTTATCTCAGTTCAGTGATGACAGCATGGCTAGAAGTATGACAAGTCATTGTAAGTTGATCAGACCTAAGCAAATGCTTCAAAGCAAGCAAAATCTGTAAATTACACCAGCCACGCCGGTGGGTCTTTGAGCAAATGTGAAGAAACAGCCACCACCACGCCCACTAACCTACCCCCTGGTATGCTGACTTCACAGATCTTAAAGACAGCAAACTGTGCTACTAAATGAACGTAGGACGAACATGGACGCTGACAGAGACAGAATGAAAAGTCGTGAGTGCATTACAGTGGTAATTCCCATAGGAAAACCGTGAAATATATGTTTCTCCGAAAAGAATTTGGCAGAGAAGTCAAAACCGAAAGTAGAATTGCTGACCTCGTACGTGATGATCACAACAAATCCTTCTGCATACATCGTCGATATGCTGAAATGATTTGTGTTTACCACTTAAAATCTTTCCGTCAAGACATTCGAATATTCTGCACAAAAAACAAACATATCACCAAAACAATCAAACGCACCTGTAGGCCTTTGTGACTGAGACGCATCAACTGTAGGTTCTTGCCTCCCCTGCCACTCCGCTTTCGCTTCCTGGATCAGTGAATCGTAAATTATGCAGCTGAGAAAATTAAACTCGTACCGCTAGACACACTGACATAGCCTTGGATGCGATCGTGCTTACCAGTAACCATCGATAGCCTCAATCAATAACTGTGAGCGACCAGAAAAGCTTCTAGCACTTCAGAGCGGTCGCCGGCGGAGAAGTGTCACTGGCGCATTCGTAAACTGCGATTGTTTCCCTTCTATGACATAAGCAGGCAGCGATATCCCGACGCAGCGTTACGTCAACTCGCGTTCAGTTGCGGCCGCGCCTCCCTGCTGTCTCATAAATCAGCCGGCAGTGTCACGCAGTCGATCCGCACCGCTGTTGGACAGTCACTGACTGAGTGCATGCCGTGTGTGTGTGTGTCAGTGTGTGTGTGACATTGCCGGAGTGCGTGTCATGTTCAGTTCCAGTGCAGTGTCAGTGCGTGTGTGTGGCGGTGTCAGTGTGTGTGCACTGCACCGTGACATGACGGTGTGTGTGTGTGTGTGTGTGTGTGTGTGTGTGTGTGTGTGACACTGTGTGTGTGCCCGGTATGTGTGTGTGTGTGTGTGTGTGAGTGTGTGTGTGTGTGTGTCCCACGGTGTGTCAGTGTGTGTGTGTGTGTGTGTGTGTGTGCCCGGCGTGTGTGTGTGTGTGTGTGTGTGTGTGTGTGTGTGTGTGTGACGGTGTGTGTGTGCGGTACATGTACTATCTTGCCGCAGTCCACTGATATTCTGCCAGTCGTGAAGTCAGTCAAGGCCAAGATTTAAGTCAGTTGAGCTCCAACTTGAGTTCACTGAATCAGTGTCTCAGTGTTAGTCGGTTTGAAGCATTCCGAGGCCGGGCCTCACCGGCTAATATAGACTCCGGCCTTTTGATTTCAGTTTACAACGACGAGAAAATGTCACGCGGACCGGCTGAACTGACTTGATTTGAAATGTCTACTACTACAACTGGCGGATCCGTCCGGAGCCGCGAGAAAATACTAAAAGAAATCAAGCTGTGCATGGTATCACTGACTAATTCACTTTCAAACAACTTGAGGCCGCACTGAGTCACATAGCTCGCTTCGACTGAGACGCCGTGACGTCACCACCACTGATCTCAGACTGACGCCGGGACACTCGCCCAGTCAAGCAGCCAAAGACACTGACACACCAGGAACAACTTGTCCAAAGCAAGCTAGTGATGATGCTGGTGTAACAGGCCGGAGTATACCCCTGGCTACTTTATACCCTCTGGTATAAAGTAGCCTAGGCCGGTTCAACACCCTGGGTACAGATCAGCCCAGGCCGGATTCAGAGTACACCCCGGGGTATAGTCTGGGCTAGATCAGTTTACTATACGGGGGGATAGTCTGGGCTAGGCCAGTTTACTGATACGGGCGGGATAGTCTGGGCTAGGCCAGTTTATACGGGGGGATAGTCTGGGCTAGGCCAGTTTATACAGGGGTATAGTCTGGGCTAGGCCAGTTTATACGGGGGCCGGGTATACTCCAGGCGGGATATAATCTGGACTGCTACACCGGGGCTTCACTACTAGACGCTTTCGTCGTGAAGCCCGATGGTACAAAGCTGCCTTCTAGTCAGTCTCAGCCACTTTGGAAAATTGACGGAAAAACGTCATCAGTCTCCCGGTGTCCTTTTCCATGTCCGGCTTTGGCAATGCAGATATCTAAGCTGTTATGGGTCTGCTATGAAATCAGTCAGTCTGTGAGCAACACTGACGCTAAACTGAACTGAGATGTACAAGCAAAGACTCGTACATTAAATACCGGTAATGTAATGTCTTTGGTACAAGTAAACCGACGATAATCATCAATCTCTTTTCTCTTGATAACACGGGCGGCATGGCCGGATTCCGTTCAAAGTCAGGCGGCGAACTTGAAAGACTGATATAATTCTCACAGCAATGCTGAGGTAGTGATGATCTGTAGAGTGAGCTGGTCACACAGAGGACTCGATCCTCTCAGTGACTGTCGCATGATCGAGTATTCGTTCAGACAATGGTACTGAGGCCGCCGTGTCAGCGCAGGGTCAGGTTCTGTTTCAGATTCTTGCCAAACAGCTAGGCCGAGATTTTGGCCAAATTTCATTTTTCTATGGATTGCATAATTATAATTTAGTCCTTTTGGCTCCTAGAGAAGCATAGGGGCTCAACTGCTCTCCTCCATCTCACTCTGTCCCTGGCGCAGGTCTTGGCCTCCTCCCATGGCAGCTCGCAGTGCAAACTCCTCCTCCAGGTCTGCTTGGGGCACTCTCTCTTCCTCTTCCCCTGCGGGTTCCACCCGAGCGCCTGCCTGGTGATGTTGCAGGGTTCCTTCCGCAGAGTGTGGCCGACCCATGGCCGACCCATCGCCACTTTCGCCGCCGTCCATTGGCTGTTGATTCGCCCTTGTCCACAGGTCGGTGTGTGGCACTCTGTCGAACCATCTCAGCTTGAGGAGACATCCGTTGGTGACATAATACTATGGGGGGTATATTTAATATTTTACTATGGATTACATAATTATGGGGGTACATTTTACTATGGATTACATAATTTAGGGGGGGGGGGTATATTTAATATTTTACTATGGATTACATAATTTAGGGGGGGGGGTATATTTAATATTTTACTATGGATTACATAATTTAGGGGGGGGGGGGTATATTTAATATTTTACTATGGATTACATAATTTAGGGGGGGGGGGTATTAATATTTTACTATGGATTACATAATTTAGGGGGGGGGTATATTTAATATTTTACTATGGATTACATAATTTAGGGGGGGGGGTATATTTAATATTTTACTATGGATTACATAATTTAGGGGGGGGGGTATATTTAATATTTTACTATGGATTACATAATTTAGGGGGGGGGGTATATTTAATATTTTACTATGGATTACATAATTTAGGGGGGGGGTATATTTAATATTTTACTATGGATTACATAATTTAGGGGGGGGGTATATTTAATATTTTACTATGGATTACATAATTTAGGGGGGGGGTATATTTAATATTTTACTATGGATTACATAATTTAGGGGGGGGGGTATATTTAATATTTTACTATGGATTACATAATTTAGGGGGGGGGGTATATTTAATATTTTACTATGGATTACATAATTTAGGGGGGGGGGGGTATATTTAATATTTTACTATGGATTACATAATTTAGGGGGGGGGGGGGTATATTTAATATTTTACTATGGATTACATAATTTAGGGGGGGGGGGTATATTTAATATTTTACTATGGATTACATAATTTAGGGGGGGGGGGTATATTTAATATTTTACTATGGATTACATAATTTAGGGGGGGGGGGTATATTTAATATTTTACTATGGATTACATAATTGGGGGGGGGGAGGGGTATATTTTACTTTACTAAGGATTACGGAGGATTATTTATACTAAGGATTATTGGGGGGGGGGGGGGGGCGTGTTATATGTTGCTATGGAGTACATTATTATGGGGGGTATATGTTGCTATGGAGTACATAATTATGGGGGGTATAATTTACTATGAATTACATAGGTGGGGGGTGTATATTTTACCATGGAGTACATAATTATGGGGGGGTATATCTTACCATGGAGTACATAATTATGGGGGGGGGGGGGGGTATGTTGCTATGGAGTACATAATTATGGGGGGTATATCTGTATATCTTACCATGGAGTACATAATTACGGGGGGAGGGGGGATATATCTTACTATATATAATTATAAGGGGTATAAATCACCAAAAAACTTTCGAGACGACCCATTTCCTAGGTTGGTTGTTGGACTGGTGTACCCACAGACGATTAACACAGTGACTGATTTTAAACAACAGCTCACGCAGCAGTTTCTGTAGACAGAAGTGACGGTTCTCACTAATTCGTGCAGACGAACTGTTGTTTCTGTTTCTACGTTTGTTTGTTGTTTGTGACGGGAGGGTGGGATTTGTCTGTATATAAAATTGTAAATAGTTCAATCGCTGCTGAGTAAATGTTTTCGGTCCGAGAGGGTGTTGTAGAAAAATGGCACTAAACTAATTTTCTTGAATGGTGTTCTATTATTTTTATCCACTTTAAATTGAATAAATGTGTTAAATCTTTGAAGAATAAGTGGTCCCTGTACGGGTGGATCCCTGTACGGGTGGACGTGGAACTTCCTGGAGAGATGTGCGGTGGACAGACCACGATGGCGAGCTCTGGTGTCGGCCTTATGCACCACAGCGTGCGAAGAGGATTAAGTAAGTAAGTAAGTAAGTACGGGTGGTTTGGCTGTCATCCGATTAATATGATCATATATTTTCCAATGCAAATGTGCATGTCATAGAAAGATGAAGGTAATTTAAAAGTCAGTGACGCTTTTCAGTGTAAATGATTTAATAAGATAGGTATACCAAATCCTCCCAGCATGTTACTGATCACCTCCAAAAATATCAAAAACGAAGATATAACGATTTTATATTTCACACACGCACACACACACACACACACACACACACACACACACACACACACACACACACACACACACACACACACACACACAGACCACCTTTCTGAATGTAAAATTCAAGTTAAAACGCTTTAGTCGTGATAACAAATCTGCAGCGGCAAACCAATTCGTGAAATACAAACATAATCATTATGCCAGTCTCCACTGATTAATGTTTAGCTTAGCCTGGTCACATTCATGAGTATGAACTGCAATAATTAAAAAAAAAAAAATTCTCTGTAAGCACATACTCTGCTGGGTAATTGTGCAGAATAGTATACGAAAATAACTGGAGCTAATTGCACGCACTTTGACTGGTGTTTTCGGTTCTGCTCAATGCAAAGAGACATAAGACACCCTTACCTACTCACTTTGACCACTCCTTCCCCACAAACATGCACAACATATCCCTGAATGACTGGCGACCACGGCCCGAGCAGTCATCTGCACGCCATTTTGGTTGGTGATCACGTGGGTGAAAACGATGACTGCTCGGGCCGCGGTCCCCAGTCATTCAGGAATATGTTGTGCATGTTTGTGGGGAAGGAGTGGTCAAAGTGAGTAGGTAATAAGGGTGTCTCATGTCTCTTTGCATCGAGCAGAACCGAAAACACCCGTCAAAGTGCGTGCAATTAGCTCCAATTATTTTCGTATACTGTTCTGCACAATTACCTGCTGGCTGCCTGCATATGAAGGCGACGATGGAAGCGTAACACCAGGAAGAAATGCATTTGAAGCTTAGACACTGTTGTATTTTACTCCTGCTATGTCGCTGTCTTGGTGCACTCGCAGAGAAGACACGGGATACAACAGGATACAGGATACAACTCTAGTACTTTATGAACAGAAGACTGATGCGTGGAGAATAAATCCATGAAAGAAGAACCAAGAACGCTGTGCAGGGCTGCTTATATGCTAAACAGGTCAGATCTAGGACATTCCTCAACTTAGTGGAAAATTCGAAATCTTTCCAAGGTTACGTAATCTACTGACGTTACTGCACCAGCATGTTCTGGGATGGTCTGGAAATTTCCATCGAAATAGAGTGGCTTTTTCCGATCTCTACAACAGACATATTCAGTCTGTCTGGCATGTGGTACGGTTCTTAAATTGAGTCTGTCCATAATTTGGACTAAATGCGTGTACCCTACGTGGAAGTTATAAATGTGACTGACAAACCATACAACGCTGAGACTTAGATCTGTAACTAAGATAGATAACTTTCAGCGCGGATATCTTTAGATCTGAAATCAAGGTAGATAATTTTCTGCGCAAACAAAGAGAAACCATAACCATTTCAGATCTAAACTGTAGAAAGAAAGAGTTGGTAAACGTGTGTTTCTTGTTATTGCTGTGGAATTTTCCCCCAACAGAAGCTCATCGCTGGTACTGGATGAGGTATTCTGGGTAGATCTGCTGGTTTCTGAAGACGACGTAGATGCGCGGACTGGCGACGCAATCGACCACAGCATCATAGAGACTGGTGGGGTCGGAGGGGCTGCGTGGGGGTGGTCTCTTCATCCCCTCCACCCCTCTTGTCACCGTCCCCGCCAAAACACGGGCGTAGAACATGTAGCGATAGTTGCTGTCGGAAACACTTGTGGATGTGTAGCTATCGGGAAAAACGAAGAAAAGGGAAGACATAAAAATATCTTTCCTAGAAATATTGTAAAAATATCTTTCCTAGAAATATTGTAACACACACACACACACAACACACACACACACACACACACACACACACACACACACACACACACACGCCCCCTCAGTCCAGCTAATTCAGCGAAGTAAAAGTTGTACGCGGTGCCAGTAGCTAATTGAAAGTGTTTTCAATTTTGTAACTACGTGTAGTTTTTTTCGATAACATTCCGTTTCCAAGACACGTCTTATCTTGTCCCCGCCATAGTGCCATGGGTGATTTGGAAAATTCCCAAACGACACAACCGAATCACCCAGAGGACGAGAAGAAACGAGAACACGAGAGGAGTTTTTTACCTGTCTGAAAACTGCGAGTCCACTGCGAAGTAAGCTCCCCTTCCGTATTTGGCCCCCACGTTGTTTCCCGCCAGAAGAGGATCTATGTTCTGATACAGGATTGGTTCCACTGACTGCATAGGGGTACCGTGAAACAGGTTCAGCTCGTTCGCTCGACCTTCACCATACTTCCGTTCCATCGTCTGCTTCTGGCTGCAGAGATGACAGTAATGATGATGATGATGATGAATCTATGCAAACATTTTCGTCTGTGTGTAATCGTTGCTTCCACAAACAAATACAGAAGAAAACCATACCAATCCAAACCAAACTCAGACAAAACAAAAGAACCCCTCCATTTCATTTTCATGAGGCAGCTTGACAATCAGTGGCTGGACTTAGAAACAATTGAAAGTTTGGAAAATCTTCCAAACGTGAACAAGTCGTTTAAAGTCAGCTAATTACGTGCGTAATCATTACAGTTAATATCATGTCATCTCATTATGTTGTATAAGAATGCATCATGACTGTGTATATGTTTGTAATGTGACATGTATTTAATGTATATGTATGTAATGCCACTCTAATATTGTGAGGCGCCCAGAGCTCCAGCAGGAGGTTGAGCGCCAGATAAATCCTCATTATTATTATTATTATCAATATAAATATGAACACTGATTATACATAGACCCGAATGAATCGAGAAAAGCAACGACATACGCAAAGAAGAGATCCCACATAGCTCGATTCTGTACGCGTCTGATGGCCTTGACCTTGGCGCGAGGCAGGTCCTTGAGAAAGCGGTTGAGAACCCGCTGGAACTCCGGGGCTAAGGGCGACAACACCACAACCAGGTGTTCCTTCCCTGGCATGTCGTTCCAGTGAGATGGGTAGCTGGAGGAAAGATATCGACGTGTTTGGATAAATCGAACAACACGGCTACTCCCCCCCCCCCACCCCCCCCCCCCCCCCCTCCCAAAGAACAAAAACAAACACTTACAAAATAAAATAGAACACACACACACACACACACACACACACACACACACACACACACACACACACACACACAACAAAATCAACAACAAAACATACCCAAGCAAAAACAAAAACCCAGAAAAAAACCAAAAAACCAAACCCAAGAAAAACCGAAAAAAAACCCATCAAAAAACAAAACCCCAAATACAAACAAACAAAACCAAACCACCCAAAACCACCCTCTCCTTCATAAACAAAACCAGCCAACAACACCAGAACAATTAAACAAACAAAACAAAACCACCCAAAACCACCCTCTCCTTCATAAACAAAACCAGCCAACAACACCAGAACAATTAAACAAACAATAACAACCAAAGGAAAGAAACGAACACAACTACATGTAGTAAAAAGCAAAATATTCGAACAGCCAAACCAAAGCAAACAGACATGCACTTCTTGAAAAGAGACACGCACCTTTACGGCATCAGCCGATGACAATTCAGCGATTTAACACATTTCGTACCGCGAATGACGTACCGCCAATGAGTATCCCACATTTTTTTTTTTTAACCCTTTGTTTGTTTGCGAAAAACAATTGCGGTTCCCTGACGGTTCTTATTGCGGTAAACACGAGCATAATCAAAGTGCTAACGCCCACTAAGCCAAACCTAAATCCATGCAGACATTCAGTAATTAATTATAATTTCTTTTCTTATGCCGGGCCACTGGTGCACAGCCCCACACTTACTTGATAGGAATTGAATTACATGTACCTTCGGACGACGTCGTGGGTAAAAAGTTGCACACACATTGCTTTAGATGAACGTATCTCGGTCAATATTTATGTCACACCTTTGAAATTTCATGACTTTGTCAATAAATAGTTTGACTCTGTTCATGCCAAAAATTGTGTTATTTAACTTGTAATTAGCAGAGTAATTAAACAATAAGTAAGAATAAGTTGTGAATTGCCTATATAAAAACCATGGGTAATTTGTTTCCCACGATGTACGACTAGGAATAAGTTGAAATTTACCTTTCTAAAAACCATGGGTAATTTGTTCCCCACGATGTAGGACTAGGAATAAGCTGCAATCTGCCTATATAAAAACCACTGGTAATTTGTTTCCCACGACGTAGGACTAGGAATAAGTCGAAAATTACCTATTTAGAAACCATGGGTAAGTTGTTTCACACGATGTAGGACTAAGAAGTTTTTTTTAGCGACGTAGCCGGAAGGTTAAAATGTGTTACATGAACTCGATCCGATTTTCCGCGCGAGTGCCAGGAGTTGTGTATTTACTGTGAAACATGACTCCACTCTATTACAGACCTGTTGCTGGTCTGGGCTCCACCAATGCTCGCTCGCCTGAGAAGGTCCTCAAGACATGACACACTGTCACTGAGCATGCGGGCAGGGGAAGTAACTTGACCTGTACTTGCACTCGGCGTGCGTACGGGGGCGGCTGACTGACTTGTGTGGGAAGAGTGGAGGTTCTTACAGGTGCTGCCAAACTTGCATCTTCCCTGAAATCCAGCATTTCATATGCATGTCACACGGATGCAAAGCTAGGACTGCATGAAATGGCATATAAAACTGGCTTTATCTGATGTATTATCAACAAACAAACAAACAAAATCTGAACGTGATCAGTGGGACGGTGAACTGAAAGTAGAGTACAGTTTCTCTATAAAACCATCCAACGAAGACCAATCAAATAAATACCCTGACACATGGCCACCCCCGCAGGCACCCCATTCCCGCAAATACACCCCCCCAAACAAACAAACAAAAAAACAAACAACCAACCAACCAAACAAACAAAACCCACAAAAACAGCAAAAACAACTCCCCCCCCAAAAAAAACCACAAAAAAAACCACAAAAAAAACAACAACAACAAAAAACCCAACAACAACAAACAAACAAACAAAACAAAAACAAAACAGCAACAAAACAACACAAAACCAGCCAAACAACCCCCCCCCCCCACCAACAACCACACAAAAACAACAACCACCAATCAAACAACAAACAAACCAAACAAACACACCCACCCAAAAACCTAATAACATTAACAAACCCAACAAACACCACAAACAAACAAAACAAAACAACATCAACAACAACAACAACAAAACTAAACCAACATCACCAAATACATATAATCTGCTTTTAAAAAAAACAAAAAAAAAAAAACCCAAAAACTGATCAGCTGTCAACTGACCTGGAGATAAAATCTGCAGATCTGTCTTGGTTTGGCGGGTGTAACGCTTGCCGATCTCCTGATTCCGGGAGCCACAGCTGTAAAGTTCACACGGACACATCAGTCGAAGCCGAGTTTACAACAAAATACAGTTAAAACAACTACACTTCCTTGCTTGCCGAAACGACTGGAAAATTATACATATATACTGAAATCGTAAAGCTCCAGCGTGACTCAAATCATTATTTTGTAAACATAGTCGACATTGTACTTGAACATTTTAAATGGCATGTGTTAGGAAGCAAAGAAAACCATGAGAGAGAGAGAGAGAGAGAGAGAGAGAGAGAGAGAGAGAGAGAGGAGGAGGAGGAGGAGGAGAGGAAGAGGATCATGGTAGCTACCAGCTTGGCGGAGGTTAGGCACAGAAGTTTGTCTGGAGAGTTGCGGCCCCTGAGTGCACTGATTCTGCAGCCAGATGGCGTGCTTACGGACTTGGTCGCCATCCTCCTCGTCCCTCATGTACATGAACAGGTCTTCAAGGATCAGTTTGGGCCTTCGGTCAAGAGACACGCCGTACAGTTCCAGCACCTCTTCTACCTGTCACGACATCAGGATTCCATCAGTGACTGTGAAGCTGGTGGGGCGGGCAGGGGATAGGGAGGGGGGCGGTGGGGGGGGGGGGTTGGGGGGGGGGGTGAGAGGAAGGGCCGGGTGGGGGCGGAGGTGGTGTGAGAGTCATCACATGTTTTGCTCACATAACGTCATGCTATCACACACACTTTATAACATCCAGTATAATTATCATAACTATAAAGATAGAAAGAAGGCAATGAAAGTGAAGGAAGCAACAGACATTACTTGACAACGGTAAACTGAGTTATAGGCACAGTGGCCCTAGATACTACATATAAATTAAAAAGAGAACACAAAATGATCAAAACAAAAGTGTCATAAAAAGTGAAAATGGATGAGAATAAACAGTCACGTTCGTTCAAAAGACAGTATGAAGAAAGAAACATGTATCACGTGATTTTTCGGCCATTTTAAGTTTCTTAATAAAGCATTTTCGGGACATTAATTTTTGGCTGCGGGCGGTTGGCTCACCGTACAACACAGTGATCTCAGAGAGTTGAATTCATCAGTGACAAGAATGTAAAACACGAACCTGATCATTGTTGATGACGTCCATGGTTGTAGTGACACTCTATCCCGAACCTGCAGTCGTTGATGACGTAATGACGACAGATGTGGAGCGACTTACAGAAGTATCTCGTCCCATCGTCCTTTCCTGCAGCCCGGCTGCGAATTGTAATAGCTACACACTTGGGGTCGCGTTACACCGCGGCGCACATACGGCAGAGTAAGTATAGCACGAAGATCCGATATGCCCAACCCATCCAGAAAATGCTCCGCCCAAGACAGCCTGGTTATGGGGCGTGTGAAACGAATGCCCGAAGAAGCACTCATCTTCAAAATCGCATATTCCAGACAGCAAATAGAACAGGCAGATGTGCAAATCGTCACATGATCGTCTTCCATAATATACCTGGCGGCATGACCCACTTTTCCTGCTGTGTTGAGGGCACACCGTGAGCTGTGTGGTCAGAGAGAGATAGACTTTGTTTCTGAATTCATTCAGGATAAAAATCTCTGGGTAGTCCAGTACGAATCTCTGGAAAGCCCTTAGGTTCGGGAAATCAGTCGTACGTGTACAGCGCGCATGCGCGGAAAAACAGTCTCTAGCTGTCCCGTGCAGTTCTCAGAACCAAGAAGGAGGCTTCTGATCTCTTGCAAACTGCGCACGTCCTGTGGTCGAGCGGCGGTTGCCATGGTGTCTGCATGGCTGTAAGATAATTGCCAGCAAACATTTCATTTGGTGAGATCTAAATCATTAAATGTTTTATTCGTCATTCTCTTTCGTCTGCAGTAAAATGCAGTTTCGAAAGTAAAAGAGTTTAAGACCATGGGTGGGATGGGGTGGGTGTTTTGGACGTTTAACGTCCTTTTCCACCACGTAAGGGTGATACTGATCAAAGACGGGGTAACGAGAAAAAAGCCAGCACAAATATTTGGCCCCGCCCGGGGTTCGAACACAAAAGACCATGGAAAACAAACAAACAAACAAACAAACAAACAAACAAACAAACAAACAACAAAAACAACGACAAATCAATCAGCATCACACATCCATCTGATAGGGTAGGAAATTTAGGCTTTTTATGTAAGGGAACCTAGAACAAACTTGATCCTAACCGGCCTTTTTAGTAGAACACAGGCCCCTACTGCTGTGGTGGTCTCTGCGAATTTTTTCTCCTTCCGCGTCACCGTTAAAAAACGACAGTTTATCTTGCCATTTTCACTATATGAGCCCTATAAATGGGCTTTTGATCTCACCATATGAGCCCTGAGGGTATAAAAAGCCCACTTATAGCCGGGGCTCATATAGTGAAAACCGCAAGATAAACGGTCGTTTTTAACGGTGACGCGGACGGAGAAACTGAGTCAGTCTGCCGGCAAAGCTACTGAAACCCGTCAAATCACTCAGTGGTTGAACAGTGTACAGCGGGTAATCAATATGTTTTGCCGCCAGATGGAAACACACAAAGGCGCAACCGGCCGACTGCATATACGGATTCGCTGACCGCGACACTTTCCGGAACATTGGAAACCCGAAGTATAAAATGCGGTGTGCTAACGCCCGCTACACTACGGGCACACAAATCAAGGCCATGTACATGTAAAGGTACATGTGATGGTACCGCGCATCTCAGCACATGCATAAATTGTGCCACTGAGTTAGTAATAACTTGTCCACTCACCCAGACTGAACCGCAAAGCGCTTCAAGCTTAGAGCCAGTTGTACTTCACTCACACACTGCTTGCAAGTTTAACTTGACAGCTTCCTGGTGCAACGTCGCGATACACACAAGGCTGATCTCCCGGTAAACCCGGCACAGCAGCTAGACAAGTTCATCCATGCAACAGTAAGAAAAGTCCACCACTGGCCGAATGTGAGGAGCAGATGGTAAAAGAATACAAAAGCACGAGGCCTCAAAATGCCTATATATTCCCCACTAGCCTCAGGCATCGTAGTCACCCATAACAGCGCTTTAGTCTAGAAACAAAAATCACCATACACAGCCTTTCAGGGGCACGGAGTTGGAAAAAAAAGATTGTTTCCTTTCCGCTCAGGCTCGCTGGAGCCGTAATGATAGTCTACTTTCTGTTTAGGCCAGAAAGCCACCTCACCCAAATTCGCTCGCCTCTTTGCCTTCGTCTGTGTGCAAAAAGTCGCAGCTACACTGACTAGCAGCTTGCCTCCTCTTGCTACCCCCTGGCATGCGCTATTCCTTACCAAGTACATAATCACGAAATCACGGGGTTTTTGTGACAACAGAAGTCACTGGCACAAGCAAAACAGGGCCCTTCAAAGAAACACTAAACTTGACTCCCCACGCTCAATTGTCATCATGTCAATTCAAGTCGTCATTACTAACGACCAGGTGTCCAGTGTATGGGGGAGGGACTAAGCTAAGACTACAAGATCAGAACGACTATATCAGGGACAAGGCGGTAATGCAGGCTGACAGGATCAGTCGAGTCCCGACGTAAGACTCAGTTGTGCTATGCGTCAGATTTCATCAGAACATGATAAGCTACGGTCACAACCGGCCGTACGGGCTCCTACGGCGGGTCTACGGCCAAAAATCGTGGCAAATCTTGCGAACGGCGCACGGGCGTCCTGCGAAATTTCCAGGTCGCAAGGAGGCCGCCAGAGCACTGCGGCCGGTTTTCGACATAATCAACAAACTCTACGATCACCTGCGATTTTTTACATACTTGCGTTGGCCGCACGGCCACTGTACGGCCATCACACGATTGCCGCAAGTGCATCGTACGACTTTGACCTCTCCGGGCGAGAAAAATAGGTCACGATGACCGCACGGCGGCCGCACGATGAACGCAAAAGTGACGCACGGTTGTCTTGCGTGCTTCCCACGAGGACCGCACGATGGCCGCACGTGATCACAGACCGCAAGTCGGTAGTACGATGCTCCCACGATGCACGCTCGTGCTCCGTGAGTGCTCCGCAAGGCTGACGCAAGACCAGGTGCGGGCCCGGGGGATGTTGGTGTGCAATGTAGAAGTGTTGCAGTGCTGTGTCAGTGTCTGTCAAGTTGTGTACGTGTCCATAGGTTTGTCAAACTCTCTGTTAATAATATCCAAATCCTCTGATGTCTTCTTTCCATAAACAAACTACATCAGACTGGGGAATTGCTGAGGGGTAAAAGACTGAAACCTAGACCAGGGTGCAGAGGCAGCGCCATGCTGGGGGACCACGCGGGCAATGCCCCACTTAGGAAAACCAAATTTTAGCTTTTTTAAAGGCATTATGCAGCCTCTCTTGGCACGAAAAAGTAAAATACTGACATTCAAGCCTTCAAAAGTGAAGTAAGACTGTCCCAAACGGCATTTGTATCCATACATGGCTGTGTGCAATCTTTTTTCCCCTTCCTTTCCTTTGGCTGAAACTTAGAGTTTTGTTGACTGAAAGAATAGTAAATTTGGCTGAAAACTGCCAAATGACTGAAAATTCCCCAGCCTGCTACATGTATATATATGTAGGCTGGTCCCTATATGCATAAAAAAACGCGCGTCGGCCATGGCCGTCGAACGACCGACGCACACCACACGTACAGAGCACTTACGAGAGCCGTACGGCGCACGCACGACACCCGTATAGCCCGTGCAAACATCGTCAACATCGCACGAACGTCGTACGAAGGCGTACGACCTCCGTACGATAACTGCGAGGACAACGTACGATCGTACGGCCGTCGTACGATTTTTGACCAACTGAAATCGCAAGACGTTACCCGTGCGAGACTTGCGGGGAACGTACGCCATCGCACGTATATCGTACGCACGATTTGCAACCTTAATTTGTTTTTTCAGATCGTAGAAGCCGCAGGCCGCAGACATTTCGTGGAGATCGCAAGCATAAAAAATCGTGCGGCCGGTTGTGACCGAGGCCTTACTGATCAGTTAAGCTACGGTCACAACCGGCCGTACGGGCTCCTACGGCGGGTCTACGGCCAAAAATCGTGGCAAATCCTGCGAACGGCGCACGGGCGTCCTGCGAAATTTCCAGGTCGCAAGGAGGCCGCAGAGCACTGCGGCCGGTTTTCGACATGATCAACAAACTCTACGATCACCTGCGATTTTTTACACACTTGCGTTGGCCGCACGGCCACTGTGCGGCCAACACACGATTGCCGCAAGTGCATCGTACGACTTTGACCTCTCCGGGCGAGAAAAATAGGTCACGATGGCCGCACGGCGGCCGCACGATGAACGCACAAGTGACGCACGGTTGTCTTGCGTGCTTCCCACGAGGACCGCACGATGGCCGCACGTGATCACAGACCGCAAGTCGGTAGTACGATGTTCCCACGATGCACGCACGTGCTCCGTGAGTGCTCCGCAAGGCTGACGCAAAGACCAGGTGCGGGCCCGGGGGATGTTGGTGTGCAATGTAGAAGTGTTGCAGTGCTGTGTCAGTGTCTGTCAAGTTGTGTACGTGTCCATAGGTTTGCCAGACTCTCTGTTAATAATATCCAAATCCTCTGATGTCTTCTTTCCATAAACAAACTACATGTATATATGTAGGCTGGTCCCTATATGCATGAAAAAACGCGCGCTCGGCCATGGCCGTCGAACGACCGACGCACACCACGCGTACAGAGCACTTACGATAGCCGTACGGCGCACGCACGACACCCGTATAGCCCGTGCAAACATCGTCAACATCGCACGAACGTCGTACGAAGGCGTACGACCTCCGTACGATAACTGCGAGGACAACGTACGATCCGTACGGCCGTCGTACGATTTTTTGACCAACTGAAATCGCAAGACGTTACCCGTGCGAGACTTGCGGCGAACGTGCGCCATCGCACGTATATCGTACGCCCGATTTGCAACCTTAATTTGTTTTTTCAGATCGTAGAAGCCGCAGGCCGCAGACATTTCGTGGAGATCGCAAGCATCAAAAAATCGTGCGGCCGGTTGTGACCGAGGCCGAATGCATGGATGCTATTAGGCTGGACGTCGAGTGACTGGTTTAGAATGTATCAAATTTCCTCACTGAGCTGGACGAAAGGGATCATAAACTGTTCAGACACTGAACCACCACAACCACCTACACCACCGTCACCACATGAACTGAATCGACTGAGGAGCACTGACATGCACAGGAAGATACGGCCAGTGCACGGCAAAACAGACACAATCTATGTTTAGCAAGGATGAAAGCCAAAAGCCTGTGTTGATTTTCAATGCCAGTTATGCAAGCTGTCGTGTCCGGTTCACTGCCTTGCAACAACACACTAAGGTAATAGTCAGCTGAAACAAAACCGAAAGTAGCACATGTCGGAGAACTACACTTTCCTTCGAGGAAAATGAAATTTGATACCCGCATGGCGAAACTAAACTCACTCCAAAACGACCGAGCCAAGACGGTAAGCGAGGAATACAAACGTGCATTTTGTAAACTGTGACTCCGACATACTTTCTAATGTTTCCACAAGACCAGCTGTGCGCCTGATTACGCTGAATATGCTTACGTGTCAACTTCGCTGACTTCTCTATCCCGGCGGGACCTTCGGGCAGACACGGACTGAGAAAGTCAGTCAGGCTCATCCGCGTAATGAGATGTGGCTGCCCTTTGTCAGATTACTTCCGGGGCATCCGTGTCACAAGTTGTGATGCATGATTGCATGTATTGAAATCAGTACTGTTTATTCATCAAATTCATATTTATCAGTCACCAGTGTTTCAAGTTAGTTACAAGTTTAGCAAGGATGAACCAAGCCGCTTTCACCTGACACTGTGCTGCAGGCCGTGATCAGTGCCAATTTGAAGCTGACGTAATTTGAGTATGACTTATGTACTACCGAGTAAAACGGGAAAAATTCTTTCTATTTAGCCGTCATGGGGCAAGGTGCGCAACTACTGCCCTCTCATGATAAAATGGTATCGGCGGACTTGCTTCCCTTTGAATTTAGAGGGAGTTAACATAGAGTCAATGTAGTGTGAAGTAGGCAGTAGATTGGGCTGTTCCTATTGGATATACTGTCACTGTGGCAGTGTTTAGGCATGTAGTATCCCCGTCACTGTGGCAGTGTTGAGGCATGCAGTATCCCCGTCACTGTGGCAGTGTTTAGGCATGTAGTACTCCCGTCTATGTGGCAGTGTTTAGGCGTGTAGTACTCCCGTCTATGTGGCAGTGTTGAGGCATGCAGTATCCCCGTCACTGTGGCAGTGTTGAGGCATGGAGTAGTCCTGTCACTGTGGCAGTGTTTGAGGCATGCAGTATCCCCGTCACTGTGGCAGTGTTGAGGCATGCAGTATCCCCGTCACTGTGGCAGTGTTGAGGCATGCAGTATCCCCGTCACTGTGGCAGTGTTTAGGCATGCAGTATCCCCGTCACTGTGGCAGTGTTGAGGCATGCAGTATCCCCGTCACTGTGGCAGTGTTGAGGCATGCAGTATCCCCGTCACTGTGGCAGTGTTGAGGCATGCAGTATCCCCGTCACTGTGGCAGTGTTGAGGCATGCAGTATCCCCGTCACTGTGGCAGTGTTTAGGCATGTAGTATCCCCGTCACTGTGGCAGTGTTGAGGCAATGCAGTATCCCCGTCACTGTGGCAGTGTTGAGGCATGCAGTACTCCTGTCGCTGTGGCAGTGTTGAGGCATGTAGTACTCCTGTCACTGTGGCAGTGTTAGGCATGTAGTATCCCCGTCACTGTGGCAGTGTTGAGGCATGTAGTACCCGTCACTGTGGCAGTGTTTGAGGCATGAGTATCCTGTCACTGTGGCAGTGTTGAGGCATGTAGTATCCCCGTCACTGTGGCAGTGTTGAGGCATGCAGTACCCGTCACTGGCAGTGTTGAGGCATGTAGTATCCCCGTCACTGTGGCAGTGTTGAGGCATGCAGTATCCGTCACTGAGGCAGTGTTGAGGCATGTAGTATCCCCGTCACTGTGGCAGTGTTGAGGCATGTAGTACTCCTGTCACTGTGGCAGTGTTTAGGCATGTAGTACTCCTGTCACTGTGGCAGTGTTAGGCATGTAGTACTCCTGTCACTGTGGCAGTGTTGAGGCATGTAGTACTCCTGTCACTGTGGCAGTGTTTAGGCATGTAGTATCCCTGTCACTGTGGCAGTGTTTAGGCATGCAGTATCCGTCACTGTGGCAGTGTTGAGGCATGTAGTACTCCTGTCACTGTGGCAGTGTTTAGGCATGTAGTACTCCTGTCACTGTGGCAGTGTTTAGGCATGTAGTACTCCTGTCACTGTGGGCAGTGTTTAGGCATGTAGTACTCCTGTCACTGTGGCAGTGTTTAGGCATGTAGTACTCCCGTCTATGTGGCAGTATTCCTGTCGAAAGAGAGGTAAGCTGCAGTGTACAGAGTGAGGTGACTGTGATGCTGTCTATCAGCGTCAGTCTCAACTCAACAGTGCCAAGTCTCACTGACTCACTATACTGTAGTTATCATTTTCCGTGAGATCTGATCGATGCCTTGACCTATTCAGTTAGCACCTCCCTGTACCGCTGGCAGCTTAATCGAAATCTTTATCTTAAGTGTAGTGTGTATGGTACATTATTCCATTTTACTCGATGTTGCGTGTGTTATCGGTTCCTTTCTTATGTGAAGCACACCTGAATTTCCCGTCTGGGATAATAAAGGTGTATTTGATTTGATTTGATTTGATTTATCACTGGGCTGAGTCTCAAGTTCTCTCTCTCTCTCTCTCTCTCACACACACACACACACACACACACACACACACACACACACACACACACACACACAGACACACACACACACACACACACACACACACACACACACACACACACACACACACACACACACACACACACGAGGTGAACAGCCTGAGAGTCTGAGTAAAAATTTACTGAAGTTTCTGGAGGGTCACAGTTGTGGTTCTTCACGGTTCTGACTGGATTCCATGGTCGCCACAGAGTCCCACTGTATTTTTCCGGGAAATTGAATTCTAAATCAGCTGACACTTTGACAGATTGTTTTTCTGGTACAAATTTACGAAAAGCACACGAGGAACAGAACAGCAACAATAATGATAACTGCATCCTTAAACGAAACAAGCACAAGAACAAGGCAGTCAGGATAATGATACATCAGTTATGCAAAGAAAAATTAAGTATAGTGGAGTTACAAAGTCAGCATGTACATGAAAACACTTTCTTACCTCACCTCTTTCCAACCAGCACAGGCTACTAAGGGTGGGTGGTTGGGTGTTTGGGGTTTATTGTCCTTTTCAGCTGATATCAAAGACGGGGCAACGGTGAAAAAGCCAGCACAAATATTTGGCCCCAACCGGGATACGAACTCACGACCCGCTCATTAGAAGTCCAACGCTCTACCATTCGGCCACCCCAGCACCCCCAGGCTACCAAAGGAAAGGCAGACACAGATATATTTTAATAGACAAGATAAAAAACCAGTAATATTTGTTGCATATATATATACGTGATGTTTCAGTAAAGCAATACAGATAACTGTTTGTCGTCTCAAATGACCGCGTGTGCAGGTAAAGTTCTACTGCCGCTTGAGCATAGCGTACGAACCATGACGGTCGTGGACTTTCTCACATTCTGCTCCGTACTTGCATCTTCCCTGCAATCAAATTTTATTTTGCGTGCTTGAAAACAAGAACAGCAACAAGAACAAGAAGAAGAAGAGCAACAGCAGCAGAGTGCTTGAAAACAACAACACAACAACAACAACAGCAACAACAACAACAGCAACAACAACAACAACAACAACAACAACAACAACAACAACAACAACAGCAGCGTGCTTGAAAACAACAACTTAAACAGCTGATGTTATTTCAGTTCGTTCGTCTTAATTTGTTAATCAGAGATAGTTAAACCTTTTGTACATACTTTTACCTTTGACTTTTAAATTTGACTTATTTTATGCCCTCTGGTTGAAGACAAATTTGTCTGTAAGGACACAATAAAGTTGTTTGCACTTGAACTTGAACTTCAACAACAACAACAACAACAACAACAACAACAGCAGCCATCACCACCACCATTACCAGTATTCTTATGCAAACATTTTTTAGCCAGCCGACAAAAGATCAATGTGAAAATGGTTATACTAGACTTAAAGAATTGTACGAAGAACAGCGTGATACAGGAAAACACTCCGCGCTATATATAGGTACCTAGACTAACAAAGATTCCCAAACAATGCTGAATTAAATTCATGGCTGACCTTAAGGAAAAATTCGCAGATCTGTCCCTTCTGTGGAATTCTTCCTGTCACCTCACGAGCTCCGCTCAGATCTGTACAGTGGAAGAAATACAAATGACGTGGCATAAAGACACGTGGCAGAACTGAAGACACGTGGTAGAAAGACACATGGCAGAAAGACACATGTTCATCGAACTACGATAGATCTTCGCACACGTTTGTCTTGCTTTATGATCAGCTCGTAAGGTCACATAAAAAGTCACAACATTAATGGTGAACACTGAATTCGCTTATCAGTCGCACGTTTTGGATCATTGCTTAGTTTGGTAACTGAAATTGACTGACTGAATAATTGATTCATTCACTGACTGACTGACGATTTGATCATGAATGCCTGACTCACCCGACTGATTGATGATACGGCCAAAAAAAAAAAAAAAAAGGAAAAAAAAAAAGGGAGAAACAAACAAACTTGTGCTTACGCATACATGCATAAAGAAATTAGGGTAGGTAGAGAGGAACTTTTTTTTTTCTTTTTTAAGACGGGCCATTGTTGTTTTGAAATCGGGCTCAGAGTTGTTCTTACTATACAATAGACGACAAATTCTTCTACAGCAGAAGACACAAAGTCTTCTACAGCAGACGACACAAAGTCTTCCACAGCAGACGACACAAAGTCTTCTACAACAGATGACACAAATTCTTCTACAGCAAACGAAAAATTCTTCTACAGCAGACAACACTAAGTCTACTACAGCAGACGACACAAAGTCTTCTACAACAGACGACACAAAGAGACGACATAAATTGAACTGAACTGAATTAAGCACCTGATCCAAGCCACTTGAGGTGGCTGCGCTTTTGATCGTAGGTGTCTTCATTCTCCATGTACATGAGGAGGTCCTCCAGAATCTCGCGAGGTTTGCGATCACACGAGACTCCGTACAGCGCCAGTACCCCCTTCACCTTTAAATACACAGCACGGATACATTCAGAGGATAAGTATTATCATTATTTGTATATCTACCGCTTTTGATGGTTTGAGAGTGAAAAGAAGAAGACGTTTAACCCCTAAAGTACCCACCCACCCTTCTACAGCAATGAAAATAAAACCAAACACACACACACACACCTGGTCATTGATGTTATGGTTCAGCCTGCAATGCTTGCCGTGTCTACAGTCGTTCTTCACGTAATGGCGACAGATATGGAGATGGCGACACTGCTTGCCCTCCCTCCCACCGAAGTCACAACTGCCCTTGTTGTAAGAGTGACACACTTCGGGTCGCGTGGCCCCGCGCCGGACGAACGGGAGCTTGAAGATGAGGCGAAGCTCGTCAACGTTGAGGTCGTCCAGGGAGTGAGCCTTTAGCACCCGGCTGTTCTGCTGGGTCTCGGGGTTATGCCCGAACCTGCAGTGAGGGCCGTGGCTGCACTTGCCGGACAGCAGGTGGGAAACACAGATGTGGAGACTTTCACATGAGCCTGCAGGCGTAAGGACACAAATGAGAATGAGGTCAAGCGCAGTGTTTTTTTTTTTTTTTTTTTGCTGCCCCAACTCTTTGCCAGCTCCAGTGGTATTCCTCTCAGGTCATGGGTGGAACCCACGGAGGACCAGGAAGCTGGGACAATTTTTATTATGCATGATGATGGAGATGAGGATGATAGTAAGATGATGCTATGGAGGTCCATGTGGTTTGGGACTGCGGGACAGGGCCGCATTCCACGCTTCCTGTCATAAATATCCCGGCATTAACCAGGCCCGGGAACTACGGCACCTGCGGTGCCGGCCGTGTAATCATCCACATCATAAGACGTGTCATACAAAGGGAAGCACCCCCAAAGTCGCACCCGTGAAGTGGGCGAAGCTCGGCTGTGTGGCAACAGCCTCCCCATTGGGCCCATAGCACACCCGCTCTGGGTAGGAGCCGACCTAGGTAGGAAAAATCCCGCTTGCCTCGGCTGGGATTCGAACCCGGGTCTCCCGGTCCATGATCCGAAGTGCTAACCACTACACTACGGGGGCCGGTAAGCGCAGTGTTTATTTGAAGGACGCTGTTTGTAGTTAGGGCAACGTGCATGCCAGGGGGGTGCAGCAGGTGAGCGGTGGTCTAATAGGTAGCGCGTCGGATTTAGCCACTGCGCTACTGAACGGCCGTCACCAATGTCATGGCGATGAAGCGGGGGTTCGAGCTTGTGATATGTGATACCGGTTTTTCCTGGCTACCGGGCTGCTCATCGGGGGTTTCTCTCCGGGTTATCCGGCTTTCTTCCGCCAGCAAAATTGTAAAAAAATATGGTATAGGTATTGGGTGGTGCTGCACCGCGGCGACGCGCTTCCCCCGGGGGAAGCAGCCCGAATTTCCCGAAAGGAATAATAAAGTAGAAGGCAAGCTGCCAGTGAAGCTAGGACTTTTGGGGCACAAGAGAGGCAAAGGTGACGGATTTCGGTGGATTTGGGTGAAGTGGCTTTCTGGCCTGAACAAAAAGTAGAGTAGCATTACTCCAGTGAGGCCTGAGCGGAAAGGAGACATTCAAATTGTTTAAAACCCCTGTCAGATACTAGGCTAGGAAAATTGCTGAACAAGGTAGAACAAATTTGATCCTAACTTTTTATTACAGATTTCAGTAGAACACAGGCCCCTAATGCTGTGATGGTCTCCGTGAATTTTTTCTCCGTCCGCGTCACCGTTAAAAACGACCGTTTATCTTGCCATTTTCACTATATGAGCCCTATAAATGGGCTTTTGAGGGTGTGCACAAAAGTATGCGTGTTTGCGGGTACAAAAATGCGCAGAACTCCACTCTAAATACGGTTACTGTTAGACAAGACATGCATTGTTGACATACTGAAATTTTACCCCAATCAGAATGGTGCTTCCTGGAAAATTGCGGCCATCAGTTTGGTCGTTGATTCAAAGGACCCTGTAAAACGGCAGTATTTGATGCTTGTGCACTTATCAGGTCACTGCAGGTGACATGTATCGCGGAAAACATTTACGAACATTGAACAGTTTAGTCAGGAAACGCTTCTTTGGTGTTGTGAAGTTTCCTTGTCACCGCATGTCCAGGTACGTATGAAATATGATATCCAAGTGAGCACTTTTTTCGGTGGCGATATTTTGGGGGTGTACTTACTAAAGTAGTTGCTGTGTTGTGAGTAGTGAACGGTTTTTCTCAAAGAGCAGTGCACACTCAAGAATAGTATCCCAGTTGTGTCATATCAAAAGTTCATTGAAATCGCTTTGGTACTTTTGTCACTAACAGCCAACGAAAGTGCAACCTGTTTAATAATGGCTGCTAGTTCAGTACTAGCACAGTGCAATGGAAATTATGTAGAGCACAACCTCAAGCCTATAGTAGTATGTGTCTGAATTCATTTCAAGTGTTATGAGGTATGTTAATCACACGGCAAACATGTTTTCAAGGTCAAGGTCATTGGTTTGTCTGTTTACTCCAAAACATTTTACTTCATCGCTCAGAATAAGCATTTTGGTGCTGCTAACTTTTGTCCCCATGGTTTGGTGAGTTCACAACATCCTCAGAATACAAATATGACTGCAAAATCTTCATAACTCAAGCGTGACCTTGACCTTTACTAGAGGTCACCAGAAAGGCATTCTTATCAATGCATATTAGGCAAATGTTATGCCAAAAGTTGTATTTACAAAATTTTCACCCAGTCTCTGTGACCTTTACTCCCAAGGTCAAGGTCACCAAAGTTGTCCACAAGAAATCTTCTCATGCAAACATCGTTTGTGCTAATTTTGTTTTGCCTGGTGCTTGTGACTGCTTGTTCGTTTGCTTATTCTAACACAGCGATGAAAGAAAATGTTTGGGAGTAAACAGACGAACCGATGACCTTGACCTTGTAAACATGTTTGCCGTGTGATTAACATACCTCATAACACTTGAAATGAATTCAGCCACTTACTGCTGTAGACTTGACGTTGTGTTCTACATACCCTCCATCACATTTTGCCAGTAATGTATGCCAGTGATTTTCATTTGTAAAGTTATGAATGTCCAAAAAAAGAGGCAAAATAACGGCGTTTGTTCCCAAGGAAAAACACATTGAAAATACAGATTTGCTTTTGTGTCTATTGTTTTGCATTTGCATTTGTGTGATATTATTTTTCTGGAAGTTTCATATTAAGTTTGTCTAATTTCTGTACCTGTACCTCAAAACAGGAATTAATGAAAATGTCCGACATTTTATGAGTGCGTTAGAATTTGAGGCAAAAATGTATACTTGTAATAGTATTTTAGGGATGCTGGACCATTTCGCTAAAGTATGATGTGCGTCTGCAAATGATCTGTCAAGCGTAGCAGCTGCAGGAGCGTAATATGTCAGCCCGGTCCCCATCAGTAAGAGAATTGGCGTCTGTATGGAAAAAGGAAGATTTGATAACTGAGAGCTTCTACAGGCAAATCTGTCGTCATTTCGTTGGACCACCACAGGGTGTCTCGCCTAACATATCCAGTAGTCAAACTTGAAGTGTGTGCACAATACCTGCTGCAGCGGCGTCATTTGTAATCTTTGCTGTGTATAGTCAATTTTTGAACCCAACCACAATATGGATTCCCGCCATTTCCCCTCACAGCCAAAAGGACATAGTGGATGGGCTAGTAACACGTAAGTGCCAAGCCTCTCCTCTAAAAGTTGGTCAGTAACAAAAAACGCTGTGTACACTGTGGCCGTCATATCTGGCTACTTGGTAACCTACCCCCGTAGCAATTAATGCTCTGTTTAATTAGAAAAAGGTGATTTAAGTCACCTATTTCAAGCAGTGAAGAGTTCATGAAATTTGATGTGGGATGCACGTTTTCCTTCTCCTGGAACCACTCTACTTTTTCCAATATGTAAAACAATGACAAGTTAAAACTGGTGGTTGCTAGCAGCAAAATATAAACCTACCCCCCACGCAGCATGTAATGAAGGAAATGAAAAAAAAAAATGGGTAAAATAATGACCGCTGTAAAGAAGACGTGCTTGTTTAGATTCACGGATCTTTCTTCATACGACTAGTCATTGTCTTTTCCTCCAAGACAAATGTATAAAAGGAAATTGCATCAAGTGTAGCAATTATGGCAGGCTCTTTGGTAAGCACCGCTTTCAGCCCATATAGGGAACTGATAGCTTCAATTAACGGCCATCTATAAGCAATAATCTCTCATACAAGTTCTTGAAGATACTTCTGAAACACCGAGCATGTGCCCGAATATTTGCATCATATTATACTTGTTTTCGCGGATACACCTTATCACAGCAACCAATCAAGTGTCCCTACTCCCATCATTACGCATATTCAGCCATTATTAAACAGGTTGCACTTTCGTTGGCTGTTTGTGACAAAAGTACCGAAGCGATTTCAATGAACTTTTGATATGAAACAACTGGGATACTATTCTTGAGTGTGCACTGCTCTTTGAGAAAAACCGTTCACTACTCACAACACAGCAACTACTTTAGTAAGTACACCCCCAAAATATCGCTACCGAAAAAAGTGCTCACTTGGATATCATATTTCATACGTACCTGGACATGCGGTGACAAGGGAACTTCACAACACCAAAGAAGCGTTTCCTGACTAAATTGTTCAATGTTCGTAAATGTTTTCCGCGATACATGTCACCTGCAGTGACCTGATAAGTTCACAAGCATCAAATACTGCCGTTTTACAGGGTCCTTTGAATCAACGGCCAAACTGATGGCCGCAATTTTCCAGGAAGCACCATTCTGATTGGGGTAAAATTTCAGTATGTCAACAATGCATGTCTTGTCTAACAGTAACCGTATTTAGAGTGGAGTTCTGCGCATTTTTGTACCCGCAAACACGCATACTTTGTGCACACCCTCAAAAGCCCATTTATAGGGCTCATATAGTGAAAATGGCAAGATAAACGGTCGTTTTTAACGGTGACGCGGACGGAGAAAAAATTCACGGAGACCACCACAGCATTAGGGGCCTGTGTTCTACTGATTTCTGTAATAAAACGTTAGGATCAAATTTGTTCTACCTTCCGCTATATAAAAAGCCTAATTAGACTAGCCTATACGTTCCCTTGAATGGTCTGTGTATGGTAATTTTTGCTTCTACATTAAAGCATTTTTTAGTGGTGACTATGATGCCTGAGGCTAAAAGGGAATACATTAGAGGCATTTTGAGGTATCGTGCATTCGTATTCTTTGACCTGTGCAATACACAAACAGCCACAGGACAGGACAGGCTCAATCACTGGTGTGGGTTCTATCAGGAACAACACTACTAAACAAGAGGTGGACAGTGGCTCAGTAGGAAGCTCGTCCGACTTCAGCAGATGTGAGTGTGAAGCAAGGTTTCAGTCTGGTGAAGCTGTGATGTGTAATACAGACTATTCCTTGCTTATCTTTCTGGACCCTTCGGCTTTACTCCCCGAGGCTGGGGGGGGGGGGGGGTAGGGGTGGGGGTTGAAGGAGAGGCGTTACGAGGAAAAATGTTAGCCAGATCAGGCTGCAAGGGAGCTCATTGAAAGAAATTTATTTTTAAAAATACCCAGCAACAACAGCAAAGAAACAAACAAACAACAAAACTCAATCAGTCAAACACAAAACCCCAAACAACAAAACTCAATCAGTCAAACACAAAACCCCAAACAACAAAACTCAATCAGTCAAACACAAAACCCCAAACAACAAAACTCAATCAGTCAAACACAAAACCCCAAACAACAAAACTCAATCAGTCAAACACAAAACCCCAAACAACAAAACTCAATCAGTCAAACACAAAACCCCAAACAACAAAACTCAATCAGTCAAACACAAAACCCCAAACAACAAAACTCAATCAGTCAAACACAAAACCCCAAACAACAAAACTCAATCAGTCAAACACAAAACCCCAAACAACAAAACTCAATCAGTCAAACACAAAACCCCAAACAACAAAACTCAATCAGTCAAACACACAACCCCAAACAACCGCAGTAACTTCGTATGGCTGTAACAATACCACTGTACCAAAAAAAAAAAAACTTTACCAGGTAAACAAGTACTATTCATTATTATTATTATTAACATATATCATGCAATTAAAAGTGACAGGGATCCCCACCCCCTACCCCCACCCTCACCCCACCCCAAGACATACTTCTAAAATCTCTATCTGTAACGGTATACCAATACACTGTACTGAGAAATACCTTCCTTGCAGGACCCGCTCTTTCTGCTGTGAGCAGGACAGACTGTCAAGGTCGTTGTCAAGGAAACAAAGACCTCTCCCTTGTGTTGGTTCAAAACGAAGAGGTAGGGATGGGCCTCCAGGAAACGGCGGAACGCTGTGCTATCGCGGATACCTTGTTGGCGAAAAGCATCCTGGGAGTAATTCTGGGTAAATTCGTCTTCAAGCCTTCCTGTACAGTTTGGGCGAACCAGGAGACAGTTTCTGGTGAAGGTCAGAATGTTGTGTGGCCGCGCCATCGCCATACTGAAGACAGGTTTTCAGTCCTCCTCAATTTGTAAATTGTTGCATGTGTCGTTGGTACAACGATGTTTCAACTGCCAAAAACCAAACCAAAACAAAACAAAACCCCCCTATAAAACAGGAGTGATAAATCAAATTCCAGATTTTTCGTCGTTGGGTTGAAGCGGCGCGTTCCCCGTCGCTCGTTGTGTTACAAATAATAATAATAATGAGTATTATATAGGCGCTTTACCCAATTTCATGAATCGGCTCAAAGCGCCGCGAACTGAACCCAACACGCACGCTCACGTGAATAACACGCATTCTCTCACACACTGGACATACACACATTACAATCACGTGGTGCGAAGGGTCAGCTCAGCTAATAACAGAAACAACAACAACAACAACAACAAATTCAAAACAAACATTTAAAAATAGACAATAGAGTAATTTACCTAACTTGAAGTGACGGAAATACAGACATCTTAAAAGCCCACGCGAAAAATCACAGTTTTACTTGAAATATTCAGACCACTAGAAGCCACTTCACGTTCAAGCCACTACGAGGGCTGTTCAAATATTAATGGGAATGGGCCTGCCATTTTATAAGTAAACGTCGCACAGAAAATAATTTTATACCAAAAGAAAATCTGGCTCAAGCCCTATTAACATGCAGAAAAGAATGATGACATCATGGTGCATTTTAGAGTATGACCTCATTAAAATCGTCATCCAAACTGCTGAGCCAGAAAACCATGGACGCCGAGAATGAGCATTTTCGCTTCTACACATTCGTGAGGCTAAAACTCGGAGACGATGGCAAGAAAATCCTTCAAGATTTGCAAGCTGTTTTTGGAGCCAAGTGTGTCGGTAAGAGCACAGTTTACATATGGGTCGAAGCTTTTTTAACTGAACAAGGGCCTTCAAGCTCAGGTACCAGTCCGGGCCGTCCACTCTCAGCTCGGAACGAAAGAAACATTACCCTTGTGAAAAGCCTGATTGACGAAGACCCACATTCGACCATACGCGAGTTGAGTGAAGCATGTGACCTCTCTATCGGCACCATACACAGCATTCTGCATGAAGATCTTCAAATGAGAAACTTGGCTGCAAGATGGGTACCCCATCTCTTAACTGACGAACAAAAGAAACGGCGGGTTGATTGCTCATGCCAACTGCTTCAAGATTTTGAGCCAAATGGACCAAAACGCCTGTGTGACATAGTGACCGGTGATGAATCTTGGCTTACGTTTTACGGCATCCCCAACAAACGCTGCAACCGGGCGTGGGTAGGCCCAGATGGAGACCGACCAGTTGTCCTGAGGCCAGGATTTCAGAGCCGGAAGCCTCTTTTCCCTATTTTTTTCAGCACCCAAGGCGTCGTGGCTCTTGATATTCTTCCGGCGAAGGCTGCCATCACTGCCACGTACTATACCAAAGTGGTGCTCCGGAAAGTGGTGGATGCGATCTGCGAGCAGCGCCCAACCGTTGGAACCTCAAGGACCTTAATGCTGCATGACAATGCAGCCCCCCACAAAGCCAAGATCACCACGACCTTCCTAGAGGAAAGAGAGACCAAAGTCTTGGTCCATCCCCCCCTACAGTCTGGACTTGGCACCGTGTGACTTCTGGCTCTTTCCTATCTTGCAAGAGCGACTCGCTGGACGCAAGTTTGATCGCATCCAAGACCTCTCAAAAGCCGTGAAATCAGAGCTCGAGGGTATCCCGAGGAAAGAGTACCAGAGGGCGCTTCATATGTGGCGAACAAGACTGGAAACGTGCATTTGGGCCAAGGGTGAATACTTCGAGGGGATGTAGAAGTTTGGGGTCGATCCGATGCAAGACACGTGAGTAATGGCAGCATTCCCAATAATATTTGAACAGCCCTCGTATTACGCAATCTGCAGCGGTCTCGCGCCTTTCGGGAAGGCCCATGCCTTGCCGGCGTAACAGTGGCTGGAAGTGGCTCCTACTGGTGTGCAGTGGCTTGGTCTTTTTAACCAGTCTTATCTAAAAGCGGTCAGGTGATGGTCGGGTCTTGGGAACGCTCAAAATATTAGTGGCTGCTTTTTTTTCAAAGGGGGGGGGGGGGGTACGGGGAGCTTCGGATTGGAGGGCCTTGCACTTTTCTTGGGGGGGGGGGGGGGGTGGAAAGGCCCCCCTCCTCCCCCTTTCTTCCATCCGGCCATGGTGATCCTGCATTTGATTGCATCTCAATGTGTGACGTAAACAACAGAGTGGTGACCGGCAGCAAATAAGCGCAGTCTTCAGTGGAAACCGTGATTTCTCAGAAATGACACGATGTGCGATACCCATCAACCGGTTGTGTAAACTACACCCCCTATACCCCCTGCCACAACCCCCTGAAAGAAAGTGTGTTACTGTGTATCCCCCCCCCCCTCTCTCTCTCTCTCGCCAGTCAGTAAAAATATAGGGCATACTTTATGCGTTGACGACAAAAATCAATGTAAACTACAGAGCGATTGACCCAGCAAACACACCGGGGATTTGAAAATACACAACACGCATACCCCCCCTCTCCCTCCCGCGTGAGTTGAGAGCGAGACTGGAAATCCCGATTTGAGTGTCTAGTCAAAACCCCACTCAACGTTGATCAGGACAGCCTAGCCCCCCCCCCCCCTCAGTCACACACACACACACACACACACACACACACACACACACACACACACACACACACACACAGACATTGACACACCTGTGATCCACCTACCCATACGCAAACTGAAACCGAAAGTTAAAAAAAAACAAACAAACAAAAAACCCTAGAGGGCTAGTGGCAGAAGCTGTCATATTATTTTTAGTATTTTGTGCGACTGAATATACCCGATAATAAGGCTCATGATGTGCCCTGAAAAGAAGCGGCCAGTCTGATCTGATAAGTCTTACCTGGCCTGTCGGCTCAACGCAGCCCCTGTCGTGCCGTAGTTCGTGTAGTTTCTCTTCCTCGTCCCCCGTCACACGACATACGGGCTTTCAAAAGGATGAGGTCAGCGCCACCTGCCTTCGTAATTGTATGCAGCCGGTGGTGAAACTTTGCATGGCTGATATTTTTGGCTGACTGGGCGGCTACTGTACTGCATTCATACCTGGTGTCTTTTTCAAGCTTGAAGCACAGTCTGAGGCTGAATGCTCTAACGAACCGCAACTCCCTCCAGTTGCGTAAGAGGTTCTTGTTAAGGTTTGCTTCCCTTGTTCTATCATTTGCGTCCACGGCCAAAGGCGCAAAATTTCCCACAGACAAACAAACAAACAAACAAACAAACAAACAAACAAACAAACAAACAAACAAACAAACAACCCCCCAAAACAACAACCACCAACAACAGAAAAACAATCAACAACGACCCCCCCCCCCAAAAAAAAAACAAACAAAAAAAAAACACAAAAAAAAACACACAAAAAACGAACAAAACAAACAAACAACAACAAAAAAAACCACCACCAACAACAACAACAACACACACACACACACACACACACACACACACACACACACACACACACACACACACACACACACACACACACCACAAAACAACCAACCAAACAAAAACCAGCCAAGCTACATTCTTCCAAGCACCAAAGTAGTTAAAGGGGCTACTGCTACCATTTTTATGCTCACAGGTAATTCTGAGCTGTTTTCGTGGAACCTATCATCATACCACTTAGATACCTGGACAGTGACAGCGTCTGTACTGAGCCAGCAAGTGTACTCGATGACGTGGCTACCACACTGGGCTCTCAAGTAGTGTACAAACAGTCGTAGAATTTGAATCTTCCACCGCTCGCACAAAGTGAGAACAATGAGAAATTAGTCAACAGTTAGATTTTATTTTAAACATCTGTCAGATGCGTGCCCCAAAATGGCCTGTGCTTGGTAATTTTAGTTTTAAAGGGTGACTATAATGCCTGAGGTTAATAGTAGTATAGCAACAGATAAAACAGAAGTCCTGCCCATTGGCTCGCCTGCTCGCCTACGGCTAGTAGGCAGCGAATGCGCGGACATTGGTGGTCATAATGATATGGTTCCCTTCCATAAGTCCGTCAAATACCTAGGCGTAACCATCGACCAGACACTGTCCATGCACGTACAAATCGGAAAAACATGTCAAGCTTGTTTCCTGCAACTGAGGCGTATCGCTTCCATACGTTCTTGCCTCTCAGACACCACTTGCGCCAAGCTGGTCACAGCGTTCGTAACTTCCCGCCTAGACTATTGTAATTCGGTTCTTGCTGGCCTTCCCGCGGAACAGATCGCGCGCCTGCAAAGACTACAAAACAGTGCTGCCCGTCTGGTGCCGAGGAAAGGCATGCGAGACCACATCACACCGCTTTTGAAATCACTGCACTGGCTGCCAGTCAGTTTCCGCATTAAATACAAGTTGGCAGTTCTAGCCTACCGTCATTTCGATGATACTCTTCCGCCTTATCTGTCTGCCTCACTCTGCACCTACATTCCGTCCCGTACCCTCCGCTCATCTAATGACAAGCTACTCAAGGTCCCTAAGATAAACCTGAAAATTTATGGTGAACGATGTTTCCGTTTTGCCGCCCCTACAGTCTGGAACTCTCTGCCTATGGGGCTGAGACAACAACCATCTTTATCAGCTTTTAGATCTGGACTGAAAACGCACATTTTTCAACAGGCTTTCAACTGATGTGTCTTTGTATTGTGTGATGTGTAATATGTATTGATTGACGTGTTGGTCTGTATAGTGTGAATGTGTATGAGTGATGTGTGTTAGCGCAATGAGTCACTGTATCTGAGAAGTGCGCTATATAAATGAAATTTATTATTATATTTATTATTAGTAGGGAATACACATGTATTTTGAGGCCTCGTGCATTTGTACGAAACCTGCATCACACGAGCTGGTTGATTTCGTCAGAAACAACTGCGAGTTTTGTGGGTCAAGCCGGTTTGATTAAATAAATAATCGCGTCGGCCGAGTGTGGTGTATTATGGGTAATCGGGCGCATCTCACTTTGAAAATTATTTATACTCTGTCCGTAGCTGGAAATCTTGATTTGAAAGCTGACATCGACATTCGAAATGCTTCAAACGGCATCTCTGACTGAGGCCTTTGCGCATGTGCTTGGAGACGTGCGCGTGGACATGCGCACCAGAAAACTTGACTTTATCCAACGTGTAGTTCATTTCGGACGTTTACATCACTCAGTCAGTGCAAACTTTCAGTGAGTTAACTACGAGTGCTTTACGTCCGCAAATAGTAAGGAAACAGAGAACGAAAGTGTGAGTTATGACTTTCCATAACCCACTCAGTGATTTACGTTTTGTTCTTAGCCTGTCTTGAGCAGTTTCAATTTTTGTTTGTTCATTTATGATCAATGCTTTCAATGTACAAAGAATGGTCGAATCTAGTGGTCTGGTTATTTTTTTCGACCAATACCTTTGCTATCGAAAAAAGACGTTTCCTGAAAATATAGAAGATTAAAAGGCCCAATTATTCTTCTCTCCCCCCCCCCCCCCCCAGGGAGAGGTCACAGGTTAAAACGATTTTCCTTCTAAAATTAATAAAACTTGAACTTACACTATGTCTACACGTCATATTGCAATACTTGGTGGGTTGAAGTCTCTCGGTGTTGCAAACAAGCCCATGGCTACGCGCGATTTTGATAGCTAGGAATTGTCCCGCCCTCTTGGGAACGGCCGGGGCTTTTTAGCCCTCCCCGTGACCACTCAAGCGGTGCGCCTCTGTCGTCCCCCCGGACAACGGGCATCAAATTGACCCCTCACCGGCCAGCGCCACCTCCAGCGGAAGTCAGGCGAAGGGGGGATAATAAACGCGTTCACCGGAACGCCAGTGAACAAAGATGGGCAACTCTTTTACGTCGGAGACCAGATTGATTTGTTCCACAAGGGGGCGCCCCTGCTTGTGAAAACATGACCGACGTGGAAGGCCCCTCGTGCGAGGTGTGCCATCGCTGGACCTTGTAAAGCCCGCGCTGTTGGTTGTCGTCTCCGTTATGAAGAGCAAATTTGTGTAGGTCAGCCTAAAAGCGCCCCGATGACGTGACAGTGGCAGCGTTTGCGCATGTCTGTAATGTTCTGACGCTGGAAAGGGCCGGGGTGCAACGCACGTGCAATCCGCTGACATGTCCCCTAAGGGACACGTGATTGCGCAGGGCGCGTGAGCGCGTGACAATGAAGATGACGTCAGCAGAGTGAAGATGAAAGAGCTAGTTGGACAATTTGTCGGGCTGTAACAATCCGCGCCGTGAAACACGCTCTCATTTGTCGAGGGTATTGGCTGCTCGGCAGAGGGAAGGCGTGTTGTCATCTGCGTCTAGAGATTTAAATCCAATTAAACTGGATAAACAGTTCTCCTTTCTGATGCAAAGCCGGGCAAAGAACCACCAACCTAGCCTTATTTTCAAGTCTGGAGGCTGTCTGAGTGTATGTCGAACATCAATTTGTTTGCTGCTAAAGTCGGTTTGATTTAATACACAAAGGAGTCAGCCGAAGAAATGTTCTTCATTTCCTTATTGACTAGTTTTCAGACGTGGCTTTCACGACAACTTCAGCTGAGATTATTGATTCACTTCTGGTAAGCGTTCCCACAAACTGACGGGATGTTAATGTACATCATAGATAGTTCATCGCGAGTTCATGCGAATTTTCTGTCTTTGGGGTGGGTGGGGTTGGGGGTTTAACGTCCTTTTCCACCACATACGGGTGATATCAAAGACGGGGCAACGATGAAAAAGCCAGCACAAATATATGGCCCCAGCCCGGATACGAACTCACTCCCCGAGCATTAGAAGTCCAATGCTCTACCATTCGGCCACCCCGGCTCCCCTTCTGTCCTTGGAAAACAGAAGAAAACAACAACAACAACAACACACAAACAAAACCAAGAATATATCATGGGTATCCTTGCAAAACTTATTTATTTATTTATTAATATAATCAATCAATCCATACTTTATTTGTGCACGTAGGATAGTTGAATCACAGGTCACGGTCACTGACAAAAAGATACCACAAAATGAAAATTAGTAAGTAAACTAATTGAAAACACAAACAGAATAGTTACATTTAAAAGAAAGGGTATAATATTGTGTTTATCTAACATTATTCTATTCATTTATTCAGTTATTGAAAGGAATTTGCCTGAACATTTCCAAATCAGTTGGAAAGAAGCCCGAATACCCGGAAAGAAACTGGGACGATCGGCCAACATGAACGGTGCCACGTGATTATACACCAAACATGACACATCCGACGCTCAAAGCAGGATTTGAATCTTAACCCCTCACCATGATGGCAGTTAGGAGTTGTTACCACCACTCCGCTGACCGCTTCCCGATATATCTCTCTCTCTTTTTTATTTTATTTTATTTTTATAATTCATCTTTTTGGTATACGATGACATAACGGACAACATTACATACAATACATTACATTTCATACAATACATACATAACATACCTTACATGGTTGTGCACATTACATTACATACAATGACCTAAGTTACATATATACTACATACACTACATACTTTGCGTGCATTGCATATTTTGCCTAGTCCACGTGAGTGACGTCTACTATGTGCATTGCATACATTACCTGATTGTATTCTATCAGCCACAGCACTTGTACATTCCCGATATCTCTTGAAACCCCATGCAAAAATAGCAATTTTACTTGAAATCTTCAGATCACTAGGAGCCACGTCATGCCACTTTTACCGAAATCTGCAGCGGTCTCGGGCCTAGCGGGGAAGGTCCAGGCCTTGCGTAATAGTGGCTTGAAGTGGCTCCTACTGGTGTGCAGTGGCTTGTTCTTTTTAATCAGTCATGTAGCGGGCGTACGTCATAGTGGCTTGAAGTGGCTCATACTGGTGTGCAGTGGCTTGTTCTTTTAATCAGTCATATAGCGGGCAGGCGTGGTCGGGCTCGGGGTCTTAAAGATCTAAGCTCCCAACAAAAAGCTTTACGAAGCGTGAAATTTTTTTTTGCAGAGTCGACCGTGCAAGCACAGTCAACTCTGTCACAGTTGCTGAGTTTTCAGCGCTTCGGGGACTCTTATAAAACCAGAGCACGAGTTTGCCGTGACATTATTTGGCTTTTGCTCAGTGAGCGAGACACATCGCTACAGTGTCTAGCGGATGTTGAGTGCTTGCACGATCTTTCTCGCTCAGTGTCAAAACGCAAACTGAGCTGTGAAATCAGGCTGCCCTTGGTTTTTATTGGGGTTTCAGGGATGCTTGAAACTCTGCAACTGTGACAGAGTTTGACTGTGCTTGCACGGTCGACTCCTTAATGTTTTTTTCACACTTCGGAAAGCTTTTTGTTGGGAGCTTAGATCTTTGAAGAGCTAAAATTGACATGATGTTTCGCCCACAAAATGTCCGATAATACAACAACGACGACCTCCAATAAAAAAAAGAAAAAGAAAAAAAAAAAGATGTCAACTCTTCATGAAATTACATTTCCGTCAGCTCATATCCGTTTTATTTTCAGTCCCTGTTTCAAGACAGTTTCACCTTGCTGTAGAAAGTAATGCTATTTCCCTTCCACGTAAACTACACGTACAATCATTGAAATCCTCTTTCAACTTGACAGTTTGAACATCTCATCACTGTCCTTGTGAGGGCCCCGGGGCCTAGGTCATTCCAGAGCTGAAACAGATTACATGAAAAAAAGTCTAAACTCTGTTTCCAGGTTAAAGATTCCTAAAGAATACAGCAGAAAGGCACCTCTCTTGTTTCCCCCGCAGAACCGGGGAGCCAGGGTGGCCGAATGGTAGAGCGCTGGGCTTCTAACGCTCGGGTCGTGAGTTCGTATCCTGGCTGGGGCCAAATATTTGTGCTGGCCTTTTCTTCGTTGCCCCGTCTTTGATATCAGCCGTCTGTGCTGGAAAAGGACGTTAAACACCCAAACACCCACCCACCCCACCGACCCTTCCCCCGCAGAACCTTTTATTCTTTGCGTCAAATACTGCTCTAGCTGCCCAGATGAGACAAACAGGGGCCAAGCGGCGGCTGTTTGTCAGTTTTGAAATGTTGCTTTCACAGTCGTCAAGAATGATGTCCACTGCTGGCCGTCTGCCCAAACAAGCTATTTAATTCAATTAAAACATTAGATAAGTATTTCTGCCCATTGTGCAAAGTTGTGTAGGACTTGGTTTCCATACAAAGGACTCCTCATTGGAGAAAGGGATCTTCCATATGACTGGTGTCAAACATCACAATACCTTGTGTCATTGTCTTGATATACTTGTTAGCTGGCAAAGCTCTGTGTGTGTGTGTGTGTGTGTGTGTGTGTGTGTGTGTGTGTGTGTGTGTGTGTGTGTGGTGTGTGTGTGTGTGTGTGTGTGTGTGTGTGTGGTGTAATAGTTTATATATGTAATATATGAATATAGTATAACTGTTTATATCTGTGTATGCCATTTGTCTGTGTATCGTAAAAAAAGAAGAATAAAAAAAAAGGAAAAAAAAAAAAGGAAAAAAATTGTAACATTGGACCTCGGGTGATAAATGTATTTGTTTAACTGCCCTAACTCTCCGCCAGCTCCGGTGTTGTTTCTCCCAGGTCATGGTTGGAACACACGGAAGGCTCGGAAGATTGGGCAATTTTTATCATGCATGATGATGATGATGAGGGTATGATGATGCTAAGGAGGTCCATGTGGTTTTGGATGTTTGAATGGGCCGCATTCCACACTTTTTGTCATAATATTCCGGCGTAACCAGGCCTGGTAACTACTGCACCTGCGGTGCGGCCGCCGAGTAATCATCCACATCATGAGGATGTGTTATAAGAAGGGAAGTCAACCCCAAATTCTCACCCGTGAAGTGAATGAGTCTCGGCTGTGTGGCAACAGCCTCTTCACTGGGCCGATAGCATGGCCGCCCTGATTAGGATCCGACCAAGGCAAAGAAAAATCTCGACTGCCTCGGCTGGGATTTGAACCAGGGACTCCCGTTACATGGTCCAAACTGCTATAACCACAACACTACGGGGGTTGGTCACACCGACCTACCTTGATCGATTACGCAAACCACTTTTTACGTCACCCAAGAATTTCGCAATTTTTTTTTGTACAGAAAATGTCCAGTGCAATAGTTTTCCATACTTAAAATTAAAGTTTCAAACACGTTTGTCATGCATACAAGAACGCTGTGGTAAACATTTTATCGAATGCACGTGCATCCATGCATCAGAATTAGTCACTTGGGACACAGTTATGCATCTAATCAATCAATCAATCAATCAATTGCACTTTATTCATCCCGAAACGGGCAATTAAGATTGAGACAGGCTCAGTATAAATCAACAAATAAATAATTAAGAACAGCCAATATTAATCACAGACTCGAGTAACTTAAAAAGCGTAAGAGTTCATTTATAAGCTGAACGCTGGGCTAAAAACAGAACACAGGCATTCTTATTCTTCTCTCTCTCTCTCTCTCTAAAACCATAGTGGTGACTGTGGGTGGCGTAGGATTTTATCCTACCTATGCAGAAGTTAGTTAGTTATGTAGGGCTTAACGCCGCGCAAGCAGCAAAGACTATTTCGCGGCTAAACCGAGTCCCGTTCTGCCAGGTGTCTTTAAAACATGAAAGTCCGGCTTAAAACATGATGTAAATTTATATTAAGAATTTGTGTAGCTTAAAGGAGAACCAATGAAAGACTAATTTCTTTCCTGAGTCTAAGACTCAGAGAGTAAAACCCGGCTGTGGCCAAATATTTGTGCTGGCCTTTTTCTCGTTGCCCCGTGGTGGAAAAGGACGTTAAACTCCTAAACACCCACCCACCCACCGACGAAAATGGTAGCAGAAGCCAAAAGGAACATCGATTCTTTTGGCAAACAGGCAGCTTTGTAAGCTCCCCCCTCCTTCCTCCCCCCCCCCCTGAACTCATTATGAACATAGAGACTTAGAAGCCCTAATTTTATGAATTTTTCAGCTCAAAGATCCTGTGGAGCTGTTCTGGGGTGTCTTGCGTCCCACCACTAAGACGCGTGTACAAATGCACAGACAGGCTTGCGTTCAGCTGACTGAAGCCGTATCCGCAACCGTATCCGTAAAACGCAGTATCCCGTGAGAGTGTGGTTACCACACTCAACCTCTTAGATGAGTTTTCCTCGTTTGCACGGCCACCAAACGTCAGCGTGTTGCATTCTGGTCTCTACTAATCTCTACGACAGACTTCTTCGAGCGCACATGCGCAGGTCACAAACGCAACTATTCCAAATTCTTTTCTGGGGCGGTCGGTGGTCTAGTGGTTAAGAGACCTCGTCACCATACAATGCGAGAGGCCAGGTTCGAGTCCCATTCGGGGCAAAGAATTTTTCCTTCTCGTGCGTGACACTGTTCATTCGGGCCGACCGTCGGGGGTTCTCATCCGGGTACTCCGGCTTCCTCCCCCTCTGCCCTGGGAATGTTGAGCCCACAAACTTTGAAAATAAATTCAATTCTAAATTCCAGTGTGTTCATGTCCAGTGTGTGAGAGAATGCGTGTGATTCACGTGAGCGTGCGTGCTGGGTTCAGTTCGCGGCGCTTTGAGTCGATTAAAAAATGGGTAAAGCGCCCGTACAATACTCATTATTATTATTATATTAAATCAGAAGTCTGGCTTTTTCATCGTTGCCCCGTCCTTTGATATCACCCGTAATGCAGCGGAAAAGGACGTTAACCCCAACCCCCCCACCCACCCTCTCTATATGAAAACCTAGCAATGGTAGCCATAGCGCCTTGAAATTCCTGTAACTTTGACCAAAACACGAACCTTCTCTCTCAATGCCTGTGTAACCGTTACTGTTTATACAAGAGTGTTTGCCGGTTGTTATGGAGTAGCGTTATATCCTGGTTTCGGATGTCAATTATGTTTGAATTTCTCTCAGGGACGGGGTCCCAATGGGGGTGAAAATCTCATAACAGACTTCAAAGTCCCACACAAATCCTGCCTGCCCTGCGAATCACGAGAACCGAGACTGAACAGTGTAAGATGAGTATAGTGGCCGTCTTGCTTTATGTGACGTCTGTAGCGTGGTGTTACTGCTGTCCCGTACTGCAGGACACAAATTGCCCGTGGGGGTCACGTGCTGTGTTTTATTTGAAGAACCCTGTTTGGCGAGAGTGTTGGGGGGTTGGTGTTTGGGGGTTTAATGTCCTTTTCCACCACTTGCGGGGTGATATCAAAGACGGGGCAACGATGAAAAAGCCAGCACAAATATTTGGCCTCAGCCGGGATACGAACTCACGACCCGAGCATTAGAAGTCCAACGCTCTACCATTCGGCCACCCGACTCCCCTGGCGGGTGTGCTAGTTGGTAGTAATTTTCGTTGTCACGAAAAAGCGTGATTTTCGTGATTTTTGTATTTTGTAGGGCAAGGTGCATGCCAGGGGGGGCTGCAGCAAGAGGCAAGCTGCAGTGAAGCTGGGGCATGTTGTGCACAGGTCGGGCACAGGTGACGTGAGGAGATCTCAGTGAAGTGGCTCTCTGGCCCAAACAGAAAGTAGACTAGCAACCGGCCCCCGTAGTGTAGTGGTTAGCACTTCGGACCATGGACCGGGGAGACCCGGGTTCGAGTCCCCAGCCGAGGCAAGCGGGGATTTTTCCTACCTAGGTCGGCTCCTACCCAGAGCGGGTGTGCTATGGACCCAATGGGGAGGCTGTTGCCACACAGCCGAGTTTCACCCACTTCACGGGTGCGACTTTGGGGGTGCTTCCCTTAGTATGACACGTCTTATGATGTGGATGATTACACGGGCCGGCACCGCAGGTGCCGTAGTTCCCGGGCCTGGTTAATGCCGGGATATTTATGACAGGAAGCGTGGAATGCGGCCCTGTCCCGCAGTCCCAAACCACACGGACCTCCATAGCATCATCTCACCATCATCCTCATCCATCATCATGCATAATAAAAATTGTCCCAGCTTCCGAGCCCTCCGTGGATTCTACCCATTACCTGGGAGGAACACCACTGGAGCTTGCAGAAGAGTTGGGGGCAAGCAAAAAAAAAGAAAAAAAAAAAAGAAGAAAGTAGACTAGCATTACTCCAGTGAGGCCTGATCGGAAAGTAGACATTCATTTTTTAAAACTTCTGTCAGGTGCGTGCCGTGCATGTTTTTTTATTTTTTAGATTGAAGCATTTTAGGGGTGACTATGATGCCTGAGTCTGATAAGACATATGTTCTTTGACGTGTACCCCACCAAAATCACACCACCGACACACATAGAGAGTAGTTTCCAACGCCGAGCTACCGTATAGCTTCTTGATTCGGCTATGTCCTTGTAACATTCCAGTTACTCGTGAGAAAGCTAACGTCAAAAGGAAAGAAAATAAGAAGGAAAGACAGAAGAAGAAGAAGAAACAAATGTGCTTTAGGCCTTGGCTTAAACAGATTTGTGTACAAGAGTAAATAACAAGGGTACACGTTATCACCTAGAGAATTCTGAAGCTTTCTATGTCCTGTAGACTCCAGTTACTCGTTAGAAAGCTAACGATAAAAGGAAAACAAGATAGAGAGAAAGAAAGAAAAAAGCAGAGGCAGAAGAAGAAACAAATGTACTTTAGGCCTTGGCTAAAACAAATTTGTATGCAAGAACCTGCGACAAGAGTACACTGTATCGGCCCAGAAAATTCTAACGGTGACTTAGCTTCGCCGAAAACGCTTCCATGAGAACGGCGCTGTCAGGCCCAAGCTAACGTTTGCGGACCAATTGGTGTTGATTTCAATACGTTCGTGCAAATAGCGACGGTGTCAACATCATTTCCCTACAGTTGTGGAGGGCGAACCGTGCCCTCAATGGTTCAGACAGTGTGTGGAGGAATCTAATTTTTGGGTTTGTACAGAGTTAGTTTCCGTGGGTTGGATGCATGTTTCTGTAATTGTAATGGAAAGTGTAGGACGTGCATGTCAAATAACACAATTCCACGGATTGACTTGTAGTTAGGAGTGGTTTTCTCTGGAGCACCGCGCGCGCACGTACGCACGCACGCACGCACGCACGCACGCACACACACACACACACACACACACACACACACACACACACACACACACACACACACACACACACACACACACACACACACACACACACACACACACACACACACACACGAGAACCACCACCACAATACAAAAAACCCCCAGTAATAAACAACAACAGCAAGAAAGACAACAAGATCAACAACAGAAAAATAACAGAAACAACAACACTAACAGAAATAGCAAAATATGTAGAGAACCACTCCAGCAAATGGCAGTGTACTCATTCGCTTCACATTACCCCAGGATACTTACAAACAGTACAATACTCTGTCGGTCAGTCTAGCTGTGTGTGTGTGTGTGTGTGTGTGTGTGTGTGTGTGTGTGTGTGTGTGTGTGTGTGTGTGTGTGTGTGTGTGTGTGTGTGTGTGTGTTTCTCCTCTGCCCCCACCCCTTCTCTCTGTGTCTGTCTCTCCCCTCACCCCTTCTCTCTGTGTCTGTCTCTTTCTGTCTGCGACCCCCCAAAACACACCACACACACACACACACACACACACACACACACACACACAACACACACACACACACACACACACACACACACACACACACACACGCACAAACCCAGAAAAAACCCCAAACAAAACAAAACAAAACAAAACAAACAAACAAAAGCAAAAAACAAAACCCCCCAAACAAAAACAAATCACAAAAAAAACAACAACAATAACAACAACAATAAACAACACCAACAAAAACAACAACAAGAACAACAAAATACGAACGAACAAACAAACAAACAAACAACACAAATATACGACTGACTGGTGAGTCCTTGAATGCGACCCCCCGTGTGTAGCCGCCCGGTTCTTGTCAGAAAGGTACACACGGAAAACTTTCTGTCCTGATCTTTGTTCTGATTTGCACAATCATTTCACACCGCCACCTTCGGTCCCTAGAGCAAACATTTAATTACTCCAGTCATAAATTATTTGAGTAACCCAAAAACTGGATCAGCAGGACCGTTTATTCCAGCACGACACATCGATTCGCATCAGGTTCTGCTTATTTAAACGTCCCATGTCTGTCGTGTGCATCAGACCGTAACGCTCAAATAGAAACAGTTCCGTTTGACTGAATCTGTTTGCTGGCCCTAAAGCCCCGTAACAAATCGTGAGCTTTTTGGAGGGGGGGGGGGGGGAGCGTCTGACACCGTGCCACAGAGACTCCTGCACGGTAACTGCGTCTCACAAAACTGGCACTGAGCCAAGAAAGAGTACACGAATTTTACAGCCGTGGATAATAATACGCTTGAGTAGAAGAATTCGAATTTTCGTCACCTCTAATAGCTTTGTATTCCGAGGTCTACTGACCGTAAAGGAAGGCAATTTCGAGCTTTCGATCATCATTAAAGAGAATCACCAGTATGTGATGGAAAAGGACGTTAAACCCCCAAACACCCACCCACCCACCCTCATTGAAGAGAGGTAACTTTCGGAACTTTCATGACTTTATAATCATGCAGGTATAAGGACACAATTTGACCATGGCGTTTGGTGATTATTTGGGGAAACCTGTTCGGCGAGTGTGCTAGTTGTTTTCTGGTTTCTGTTGTCATGAAAAAGCGTGATTTTCGTGATTTTTGTATTTTGTAGGCCGAGATGCATGCCGGAGGGGGGGGGGGGAGGGTAGGGGCGCAACAAGAGGCAATGCCAGTGAAGCTGGGACTTTTTGCGCTGGAGAGCGGCAAAAAGCGACGCAAGAGTATTAGGATGAAGCGGCTGTCTGGCCTAAGCAGAAAGTAGACTAGCATTACTCCAGTGTATCCTGAGTGGAAAGGTGACATTCAAAATGTTTCAACTCCTGTCAAGTGCGTACCATTGAAAGGTCAGCGCATGGTAAATTTTGTTCCTGACTGAAGCATTTTTAGGGGTGACTAGGATGCCTGAGGTTAACAGGGAATTATATAGGGGATTTTGAGACCTCATGTAGTTGTGTCCTTTGGTCTGCAGGAAAGAATGAGTCAGCCCATGCACACACTACCAGTAGTAGCGGGGAGCCGGGGTGGTCGCATGGTAGAGCGTTGGACTTCTAATGTTCGGGTCGTGAGTTCGATCCCGGCTGGGGCCAAATATTTGTGCTGGCTTTTCATCGTTGCTCCGTCTTTGATATCACCCGTATGTGGTGGAAAAGGACGTTAAACCCCCGAACACCCACCAAACCCCACCAGTAGCAGCGTTATCTCTTAAGAGCTCGAGCTTCACCACTCATGGCCCGCTGTATGATAAGACTCGTTGAAAAGAACAAGACACTGAACACCAGTAACACCTTTCTAATTTTTTTTTTTTTTACACTGAAGGGTTGTAGTCCCGTCTCAATAGTGGCGTACTTAATGAGAGCATTGTAATTAGGATGTGTGTGTGTGTGTGTGTGTGTGTGTGTGTGTGTGTTGTGTGTGTGTGTGTGCGTGTGTGCGTGTGTGTGTGTGTGTGTGTGTGTGTGTGTGTGTGTGTGTGGTGTGTGTGTGTGTGTGTGTGTGTGTGTGTGTGTGTTGTGTGTGTGTCGGTGCGGGCGTGCATGTGTGTTCGTGTGCTACTGTTGTAATATTACATATTTAACGATTGTGACATGTTACAATTTATATGTGATTGTTATCTGTTTTTACGCCGCAACTAAATTGCCTCCTCCCCCGAGGACAATAAAGAATGATTGAATTGAATTGAAAAGCCACTTCAAGCCACTATCACACAGGGCGTGGGGCTTCCCGCTAGGCCCGAGAGCGCTCCAGATTGCGTAATATTTCTGCATTGGGTTTTAAGAGCTATTGGAGAGTACAGATTTGGCAGCTTAAATACTGGATTTGAAACATTTAACAGTTGGCAATTATATTGTGTAGTGATTGTTGTCTCTTTTTTTACGCCGCAACCGAATTGCCTCCTCTTGAGGACAATAAAGAATTATTGAATTGAATTGAATTGAATTGAATTGAATTGAAACCTGCGTGTGAGTGTTCATACTTTCCTTCTTTAAAAAAAGAAAGGACAAAGAGTGAGCGACATGGACATTGTAACTGAACTTGATAGGGGTGTATGCGTTGGAGAGGGGGTGGGGGGGGGGAGGAGGCAAGAGGGCAGGGGGGGGGGGGGGGGGAGCAGCAGAGAGTTTGTTGAGTGACGGGCAGACCGTATGAGAAGTACTCTTTTGGATACATGTGTGTGTGTGTGTGTGTGTGTGTGTGTGTGTGTGTGTGTGTGTGTGTGTGTGTGTGTGCGTGCGTGTGTGTGTGTGTGTGTGTGTGTGTGTGTGTGTGTGTGTGTGTGTGTGGTGTGTGTGTGTTGTGTGTGTGTGTGTGTGTGTGTGTGTGTGTGCCTGTCTGTCTTCAATGTTTAATATCTCTAATCACATGCACATTCTCCCCACAAGGGACCGCGCTGTTTGAATCAACACGTTTTCACAGACACGGGCACGAATGGCTGCCGACCGTTTATTTGGGCTCTCACATCATAAATTAAGTTGTCGGCTGGCAGGCTACAAATGGACAGCCCTCGTTACTATTGTTGACAGTCATTTGTTACACTGACAACAGACGGAGTGGGCCACCAGGCTTCAGCGGCTACGACAAATTAGCCATCCGGCAGTTCTGACAGAGATTCGTTTGGCTCAGCGGTAGACACACAGAACGAGGGGTGGGTGGGTGGGTGGGTGGGAGTGTGTGTTTGGGAGTTTAACGTCCTTTTCCACATAAAGAATAAGAACTTACTGATGAAGGTTGTCTCCTTCATGAATATCATTAACAAGTTTATCAGTTAATCATGTTCCGGATAAGAATACGTGGCTAGCACATTGAGTTGTGTATTTTGAATGTCTCTCTGTCTCTCTCTCTCTCTCTGTCCTCTCTCTCTCTCTCTCTGTTTACGCCCTTGGGTGATCATAGTTAGTATACATTGTTAGCGTCAACGTATGTGGTTTTGTTGTTTTTGAGTTTTTCTTTTATTTTCTTATTCTTTACACCTGTTTTTATTTGTTTGTGGTTGTTTTTGTTTTTCTCTCCAATGCCCCTTGAGGGTCAAATATTTGGCCCCAGCCCGGGATACGAACCAACGACCCGAGCATTGAGAGTCCAAACGCTCTACCATTCGGCCACCCCGGTTCCTCCCTTGAGGGTCAAGAATAAATGACTGACTTGACTTGACCATGTGTAAGGGTGACATCAAAAGACGAGGCAACGGAGGCTCGGTAGCTACGGAAAAAAAAATTGAGACATAGATTGGTTTCTTGGTAAACCACGAGTACTCTCTGTATTGTATTGCATTGTGTACTATGCAAAGTATCTGGCATTCTCTGACGTGTATTGAAATCTCTGACGTACTCCGCGATCTCTGAACGTATATTGTGTTCTCTAACAGTCATCCTTCCGCTTCACTTCCTGTGGAAAATGAGTCACTAATCACCCCCCTCGGGATTTCTGAATCTAACACTACACCCCGCAGTAAAATATGTACTTGATACTGCATTCTGACGTAACCACTGTATTACGTTGGGTTCTTTTTTTGTGCGCGAATGACACGCATAACTATGCGTAATCTATGACGTGTATCGAGAGGACGTTTTTGTGCATGTTGCCATCAATATTAACGACGAAACACTTCGGGAGTATTCTCTGTCTTTTCTGCGTCTCGGAGGAGGTCTTGGTAACGTGTAGAGGCACACGGACAAGCACGGGCGCGCACAAGAAGAAACTTTTACGTCATGTAGCGCTAGAGGCCTGAAGGTGGCTGGTTTTGATCTTCCCTCTGACTTAAGAAGATAGACAAAAATAAAAATAAAAAAAAATAAAAAACTGTCCCTCCACGTCGTCCGTCTGTCTCTCTGTTAAAAAAAAAAAAAACACCCACCAACAAACCAAACCAAACAAACAAACAAACAAACAAACAAACAACCAAACAAAAACAACAAACAAGAACGAACCAACGAACTTCATTTTACAACGGAAAAGATTTGGCCATATATTGGTCGTTTTCAATCAGCCGTTGCTACACAAAACAAAAGAACAAGAACAAAAACCAGAGAACAAAAGAAAAATACAAACAAACAACAACAACAACAACAACAACAACAACAACAAACCCTAAAAGGTAAGAAAAGGAAAAGGAAAAGGTGCTACTAGGATGGTTAATGGAAGCTTGTCTATGTATGTTTTGGAAAACAAGTCAGAATTGTCAGCTTCTTTAATTCAGATCCAGGAAACAAGTTTGTGTAGACTGTAAAAAACCATTTCTTTGTTCTTAGAATCCAGCTGACAAAAGCGTATGTTTTGCTTTGTCTTTGGCTGGAGGGGTTGGAGGCTGGGAGAAGAAAATGGGGCGGGAGATGGGGAGTGGGGTTGTGAAATACGTTTTTGAGAGTCTGTCTGCACCCCACACACACACACACCCACACACACACACACACACACACACACACACACACACACACACACACCCACACACACACACACACACACACACACACGTCGCTCTAGCGTCGTCGGGGACCACTTTGACTGTTACCCTGCTTAGATACCCGTAACTATCGGATTATGTGTCGGCTTTATGCCGCTTCTGCATCACTTTAAAACTACCTCCTACAGAAACACTGGGGGCGTCATCTTTATCTCCCTTGGATGATACCGACTAGACGGCAGCACCAGTCGACCATTTACAGCTGCCACGGTCAGTTACCTCCCCTAACCTGCTCTATTACTTCCCTTTAGCTTGTTATCCCCGAGAGCCTCCGGTAATGGTATTTTAGACAGAGTTCCGGTCGGGGCCGGAGCTGACCTAGGCTTGTATTGAATTTTCGAGAAGGAACCTGCACTGAAATGTTGCAAACATAGTGTATTATTTATTTATTTTTGGCAAACTTGACAAATCTATAGCCTTTGTGACAGCGTACAGTGGACAAGTGAACACAATCTGATACATTTATTACCAACAACGAGCCTGCTTTGGAAAAAAAAAAAAAAAGAGAGAAAAAAAAGAGAGAAGACTTTTCCTGTGCAGCCAAGTGAAATTTCGTCGTCAAAGAAAGGAACAGAAAGAGTCAATTAACCGCACATTCTCAATGTTAGGGCCAGTCATGACGACTACGACGACAATAATGAGATACTACTACTACTACTACAACCACAACTACTGGCATTACTATAATAATAATAATAATAATAATAATAATAATGAGTATTGTACAGGCGCTTTACCCAATTTCACGAATCGGCTCAAAGCGCCGCGAACTGAACCCGACACGCACGCTCACGTCAATCACACGCATTTTCTCAAACACTGGACATAAACACATTACAATCACGTGGTGCGAAGGGTCAGCTCAGCTATTAAATTTTTCGGAATTTAGAATTGCATTTATTTTTCAAATTTGGTGGGCTGAACATTTCCAAAGCAGAGGGGGAGGAAGCCGGAGTACCCGGAGAGAACCCCCGACGATCAGCCCGAATGAACGGTGCCACATGCGAGAAGGAGTGGGGCTCGCATACTACCACTACTAATAATAATTGTAAATAGTACTACTACTACTACTACTACTACTACTACTACTACTACTACTACTACTACTACTACTACTACTACTACTACTACTATACTTACTAAACTGTATTTATAATTGTAATAATAAGAAGAAGAATAACACACACCGCAATCTCTGTCGTGTAAAATACAAGTTTTCTGTTGACACACTCTCTACTAAACCGACCACTGTTTCCTTGCCCTACTCAAAGCCATTGACAAGTGACTAGCACATTACGACATAGAATTATTGGTCCCCTAACGATAATTGTCATAAACCTCGCCATTAAGCAACGTCTATATTTTCCGCCAATGTGACATTGGTAAATAATTAATAGCGTTCTACTCGAAACGAAAGATATGACAACTGAAAAAAAAAATGTCCTGGGTTGGCAGGCAGTCCCAGATATCTCTGTAGTTGATGATCGTGTACTTGTGGAAACTTTTTTTTTAATTTTTATTTTTAAAGAACTCATTATAGGTGTAGTTTTTCGTGTGAATGTGTGAACAGGGGCGCCGGAACCGGGGGGGTCAGGGGGGGCAGCTGCCCCCCCCTGTACCAAGCAGGGGGGGCAAGAGTGTCTTTTTGCCCCCCCCCCTGGAAAATCAGGTGACTATGGCAAGAGGGGGGGCAACGGCCATGGTCTTGCCCCCCCCCCTTCCCCTACCTCTCCCCTACCCCTCTTAGTGCTCTCTCCCTCATCCCACCAACAGAGAACTTCTGTTTTTGCGGACCGAAGGCTGTCCGCTCCTCCTGATTACCCCCCCCCCCCCCCCCCCCCCTTTTCAACTGTTTTCGGGCAAACGTCCTGGTTCGTAAAGGTTTTTTGTCTACGCAAGCATTTGATCGCCCCCCCCCCCCCCCCCGCTTTTCACTTTTCTTCGGGCAACGTTTCCCCCCTCCGAGATTCTGCCCCCCCCTCCCCCCAACATCTCCGGCGCCCCTGGTGAATTAGGTTTTTGTTTTGAGGCATGTACTTCTCCGCAAACCGTTTTTGATTTTATTTTAAGATTGCATTTGTGTAAATGTGTGTGTGTGTGTGTGTGTGTGTGTGTGTGTGTGTGTGTGTGTGTGGGTGTGTGTGTGTGTGTGTGTGTGTGTGTGTGTGTGTGCTGCTTCTACATAGCCCTATCAGCCTACCGTGATTATTGTCATCACTATCAGCAGTAAGTAGTGAATACTTTAAGTGAAGGAAGTCTACTTGTACCCACTTGTTTTGGGGTGTTTTAAAACAAACAAACAAACAAACAAACAAACAAACAAACAAACAAACAAACAAACAACCAAACAAGTTCTATGATTTTTTTAAATTGTCTTTTATCAGAAGAGCAAGTAATAAACCTTTTTATTAAAAAAACAACTAACAACAACAACAACAACAAAAAAAAAACAACCCAAAAAAAACCCCCAAAAAACCACTTTTCTTCAAAGTTCACCCATCGTTTAGCTCCGTCCTATCGACCGGTCACGACCTTGACATTAACATCACAATACGGGGCTTGTCAAATGACAATTGACTCGTCCAGATCCTGCGATTCACGCCTTGTTCTCTAATTAAGGGGTCAGGCAATTGGAAGGACGGAACTAGGACGCCGTGATCTCCCGTATCGAACCTCAGCGGGCGGTGAAGCATAAAGCGACAGAGATAGCTTGACCATTGTTAGCAGCTTCTAGACAACAATGTTGAATGTTCAGAGCAATGTTGCGGTTGTCGTCAGCAATCTGCATACTTGTTGGAGTGAGAGTGAGGCTCGTGCGAGTGCATGCGTGCGACTTTCTGTGGTAAATGCTTTACGTGTAATTATGGTTTTCACAGTAATAACCTTCATTACCATATGTATAAACATTAGAAACTTGTTGTAGTTTATATGATAGATGCTTTGCAATCATTGACACACGCATGCTTGCGACTTACTCAAAAACGGTTGGAATAAGAAAAATCTTCGGAAGAAAACCCAAAAGATAAGAACGAATACTTCTTTTCAAACAAACCAACAACAAACAACCATTCCAGCCGCCCAACCGTCCAACCAACCAACCCGCCAAACACGATGTCTAAATCATCTAGTTCCGGTTCTCGGCAAAACTTCACTGAACCAATGAAAAAAAATTCTGGAAAATCAATTCCAATAGAAAGACACTCATGCTCAAAAGACTGGCAGATAAGATCTGATAGAGAGAAAAGAATCTCAGGATGCGGATATCAATTTTTTGCACCCCATTCACGACCAGCGTCCCCCAGATGGGAGGCTCTTCAACATAGCACCTTTTGCTTGTTGGAGAATAATGATCACATGGTGGTGCTTTGTTTATGGGAAAGTAATGTGATGATTATGCTTGGTAGAGCTACAGAACCACTTAAAATACTTTATTGTCCTTTACCACCCAATACCTACCCTATTTTTTAATTTTGCTGGGGGAAGAAAGCCCGAGCCTGGTTAATGCCGGGATATTTATGACAGGAAGCGAGGAATGCGGCCCTGTCCCGCAGTCCCAAAGCACACGGACCTCCATAGCGTCTTCTTACCATCATCCTCATCTCCATCATCATGCATGATAAAAATTGTCCAGCTTCCGAGCCCTCCGTGGATTCTACCCGTTACCTGGGAGGAACACCACTGGAGCTGGCAAAGAGTTGGGGCAGCAAAAAAAAAAAGAAAAAAAGAAAAAAAAGAAGAGTAATGTCTCTGGACAACCATAGCACAAACTGAACACAGAAACGGTTGGGACAATAGTCCTTGAGAGTGAGACTGCGAGCATGCTGGGTCAGCTAACCTCATTAACCTTGACCTTGTGAACCCGGAGTGACCGATGGATAGGGTTCTAATGAAAAATAGATTACAGTCTCAGTTACACAGAGTCAAGCAGAGTTCTCCCCCTTCCAGCTCCCGTCGTTCCCTTTCACAGATAATGCGATATACTGCGCAACTTATGATAAGGGATGCGAAAATTGTCTGCGGCACTGTGCAGAAAGGGAGCGTGTCTGATAATTTTGATACATATATTATGTCGGGGCATCTTTCTACTTCAAATTTTGGGTACTGTTGGTACTGTTTGCAAACTTAATCATAGCCTCGTTTCCGTGTGGGCCGCTGAATAGAATCCTCCCGTAATAAGCAAGTTTTCATCTAACGACATGAAACTGATTACCACGTGTACCATTCAAACCATATTTCATGACCTGATTTTGCTTTGTGAGGGAAGCACCCCCCCCCCCCACACACAAATCGATAGTTGACAAATCGTAGTATTAATCCCCAAACACCAAACTGTCGTTGTCTGACAAAATATCCGCTCTCTCTCTCTCTCTCTCTCTCTCTCTCTCCATCCCCCAAAGGCTGTCTTTTGTAACATCTCCCCAGCTACACGTCTCCCATTGTAACACTCCCTGTGGCGCCCCCTGGTTCTTTTGTTTTCACCAGAAACTCTTGATTGCAGGTAGTAACGGTATTCTGAAACTCCATGTGATGGAAATCCGACATGATAGAGAGAGAGACACATCACCTAAGCAGAGCTGTCGGTACTGCCTGAAAAGGACATATTGATGAGTCGTCGAGCGCTCTCAAATACAGTTAAAAGGGTGTGACTGATGAAATTTTTATTATTCCAATCCCCAGAGAACACGGGTGCGTATACCTTTGTGATTTTGCTGACAGTGTTAAGTGCGGATAAGCTGCGGCGCTTTTGAATCCGTTGAAATTCTGGGAGTTCCCGTGGTAAGTATTGTTTTTTTTTCCGACGAGCGAAGGTGAACAAAGGAAGAATGAAACCTTGACGGAAATAACAAGCAAGGGTTGTTTTTATTGGTTGTTTGGTGGAGGGTTTAACGTCCTATTCCACAAGATAAGAACGGTTCAAAAACCTGATGGGCAGCAACTTGGTTCGGTGTTTCGAGACAACATCTCGTGCAGACTCGTTTCCGGTGCCTGTCTTGCCCTCGTGTACACACCCACGCACATTAAAGTGTGCACGTCGAGGGCGGCCTCGAAAGGGAACAGCCAGCCACGCGCTGAGCATGCAGCAAAAAAAAAAAAAAAAAAACCCTGACGCCGCAGTGTGGCGACTCGCTTGTCTTGGGGATGAGTCCAAGTTAACTTTACAACGATAATGGGGCTTTAATAATAATAATGGGGCTTTAATGATAACAACAACAACAACAACAACAACAACAACAACAATAATAATCAAATCAATTCAAATTACTTTATTCATCCCAGAGGGTGGGTGGGTGGGTGGGTGTTTGGGGGGTTTAACATCCTTTTCCACCACATAGGGTGATATCAAAGACGGGGCAACGATGAAAAAGCCACCACAAATATTTGGCCCCAGCCGGGATACGAACTCACGACCCGAGCATTAGAAGTCTCATCCCAGAAGGGAAATTATAGGCCACCATAGAAAATATTGATAAGACATAATAGTAACAAATAAAACTTGCACTAACAGAAGCCTCTGTCACGCACACAAGTAAATCTAATTTCACACACACACACACACACACACACACACACACACACACACACACACACACACACACACACACACACACACACACACACACACACACACACACACACAAACACACGCACGCACGCACGCACGCACGCACACACACACACACGAACGTGGATACAAAAAGTATAAATCAGGAACCCATCTCCTGACAGAAATCGACCTTAAAGCATTACCTTTCGCCAGCTACAAACACTGACTCGCCAAGCTTAAAGTCACAATACATATGACAGACATACAACAGCGTGGGGGAACACTTGTCATCGAGTGCGCTCCATCTGTACATCAGAATCAGTCACGTGGATCACAGTATAGCATCTGACACCATTGTGGTCACTCTGGCCAGCGCATTAAGTTGTTCTAGAAGTGTACCGCGTACTGAGCAGACGATGATGATGATGATGATGATGATGATGATTGGTCATTCGTAAAAAACTTCCATGCAGTAATCATGCTCTCGGTGCCTTTGGGGTCTTGGGAAAAAGGAGAGGGTGAGGGGGGGGGGATGTTTGGGGGTTTAACGTCCTTTCCACCACATAAGGTGATGTCAAAGACGGGGCAGCGATGAAAAAGCCAGCACAAATATTTGGCCCCAGCCGGGATCGAGAAAAACAAGGAGAGAGAGAGAGAGAGAGAGAGAGAGAGAGAGAGAGAGAGAAAAGGTGCGTCTTGAGGTTCCGCTTGAAGGTCATGACTGACGCAGAACCTGACTTGAGGTGAGCTGGCAAGTTGTTCCAGAGGCAAGGAGCTGGCACTCCTTGAAAGCCCGTGCACCAGAGCGTTTCTTGTTTGTGTTGTCATAGTAACCTGGGAGGCCAAGTCTGGGACTGGGAAGAAGATCTTAGGCTGCGTGAAGGTCTATAGAGTGGTATGCGCTCAGCCAGATATAGTGGAGCAGTGCCGTGAATGCAGGAGAAAGTCAAGGAGAGAAGCTTATGGTCAATGCGAAGCTTGACTGGAAGCCAGTGCAGACCTTTGAGGACCGGTGTGAGTGTGGTCAGACGTTATTTGGTTGCGGACTGAGGACCAGTAAAACGACGCTGATTGGTTGCTATATTTAGGAGCTTTTGTCGCGTCCCAGTCTGCTCAGGATAAACCGTAGGGTCAAAGAAAGTCGTATTTGTCTATTATTAGAAGCCACGAGGGGTGGGGTGGGTGTATGGGGATTAACGTCCTTTTCCACCACATACGGGTGATATCAACAGACGGGGCAACGATGAAAAAGCCAGCACAAATATTTTTCCCCAGCCGGGATACGAACTCACGACCCGAGCATTAGAAGTCCGACGTTCTACCATCCGGCCACCCCGGCTCCCCAGAAGCCACAAAAGTCACGAAAAACAGTTGCAATGGCCAAATGAAACATCCTTCTGTCTGGCACACAGCCGTAGAGCTTTTTTTTTTTTTCCCCCCAACTCTTTGCCAGCTCTAGTGGTGTTCCTCCCAGGTCATGGGTGGAACCCACGGAGGACTCGGAAGCTGGGACAATTTTTTTTATTATGCATGATGATGGAGATGAGGATGATGGTAAGATGATGCTATGGAGGTCCATGTGGTTTGGGACTGCGGGAACACGCTTCCTGTCATGAATATCCCGGCATTAACCAGGCCCGGGAACTACGACACCTGCGGTGCCGGCCGTGTAATCATCCACAATCATAAGACGTGTCATACTAAGGGAAGCACCCCCAAAGTCGCACCCCCGAAGTGGGTGAAGCTCGGCTGTGTGGCAACAGCCTCCCCATTGGGCCCATAGCACACCCGCTCTGGGTAGGAGCCGACCTAGGTATGAAAAATCCCCGCTTGCCTCGGCTGGGATTCGAACCCGGGTCTCCCGGTCCATGATCCGAAGTGCTAACCACTACACTATGGGGGCCGGTACAGCCGTAGAGCTTCCAAAGCGGCCGTTTTTATTCGTTATGAACGTAGAGACTTTAAACCACAAACATTTGCATCCCTGCAGCTCAAGTTTACAGAAACATTTCCTCGTCATTACGCTTTCATCTGCTTCCGCAAGGTCTCTACATCACGGAGATATTTTTTTCTAAATGTCAGGAGGCTAGCAGCAATAGAAATCCATCATTGTTCACAGAAGGCAGTCTACTCGAATTTACGTTCATCTTGGCAGAGGGATGGGGTTCTATTCTGTTACGTTTCATAATGACGCTGGAGAGATGAAATGTCTTTTGTTGTAAAATAAGTATCATTCAGCGAATACTACTTGACATTCAGTGTAAATATTGGAAGCAAATGGCAATATGTAAAACTTATAAATACACCCCAACGTGTGTTTGGCTTAGGTTCCGAGTCGTGCTGGTCATCAGTACGGTGGGAATAATGTTAAATATTAGGACCCGTCAGGGAGTTTTACAAATGTCAACAGCAAACGCAGTCAGCAAAAGTATAAAGAAAGAAAGAAAGAAATTTAAGAAAGAACGAACAAAGAGAGAAAGAAATTTAAAAAGAAATAAGAAAGAATGAAAGAAAGGAAGGAAGAAAAAAAAAAGCAAAAAAGAAAGAAAGAAAGAAAAGAAGTTGCCTAATGCAACACGAACCACAAGGGTTTTATTTATATATTTATTTATTTATTTATTTATTTGGACTTACAGAGTTCTTCTACAATTAGAGGTTTTGGACATTGATTCTTCACTCGCTTGCCTTACATACATTTATTCTCTGATTTTGAGAAAGAAAGAAATATTCCAGTTGCAACCCAAACCATGTGGATTTATCAATATATTTTTGTATTTATTTATTTGGTCGTTAATCATTTTATCATAATTCATTCAGTTAGTTATTTAATCCGTTATTTATTAACAAGTTATTCATTTAATCAGTGACTTATCATCAGTTAATTCATTTAATCAGTTATTTATTTTCCGTTTGACTTAAGAGAGACATCCCGCTACGATATAGAGGTTTGGGGCACTGATTTCATGACTCCCCGCACTGCATAATTATGTCCTTAAGTCTTTTGTAGGGAGCGTCCCTCTTCTGTGACCACCTCTGCCACTCCCCTAGGGGGGCAACAGACCAGCACCGTCCAGTCTGAAAACTTCCAGAAGAACTGCGACATGCAAATGAAGATGACCAGTGTGAGGATACGCGTGGTGATATAAAAGACAACAGACTACAGCCGAACGGATCCTGAATTGCCGATCAATGCAACAGAGACACTGAAATTGTGCTTTGCACGTCAGCCACATCCGTAGATGAACCTTCCAGCAACATTATGGGGTGTCAGGTTCGGAACTAAACGATGTTATCTGAGGCGGCAAACCCCACGCTTGATCAGTTAATTACCCGATGGTGCAACGGCCGTGACTGACGATCGTGTATTTAACAAGATCAACAGACATTGTTTAATGAGCGTTATTGGGCCTTTGAGATTTGACGATGACGGCGCTGTTACCGTGGATCACAGTGTATGAGTCTTTGTAGTCACGGGGGGAGAGTGTGGGCTGAACACACACGTGGGGCTGGTATGGTAATAGTTGGGTGAACTCGGTGACTCGGGGACAGTGTGTGTGTGTGTGGTGTGTGTGTGTGTGTGTGTGTGTGTGTGTGTGCGCGCGTAAGAGAGAGAGAGAGAGAGAGAGAGAGAGAGAGAGAGAGTGTGTGTGTGTGTAGAGAGAGAGAGAGAGAGAGAGAGAGAGAGAGAGAGAGAGAGAGAGGATGATGATGAAACTTTTTTTTAAGGATAATTCTTGTAGTCATCTCTGCCTATCTTACAAGAAGTTCTCACTACATTTTACAATAATAATAAAAAAGAACCCAACAACATAATATGCAATGATAAACTAACAATGTAGGCTACCGAAAAGGTGAGAAACAACAACAACAACAACAACCAAACAAACAAAACACACACAAAAAAACAACAACCACAAACACACAAGCAAGATAACAGGTCACAGAAAACCACTGTGATTAAGCAGGATCAAGAAAGGCTTATAAGCAATGGGGGATGTGTGCAGACCAAAGCATAAGGTGTTAGAGTTTTTAGACTGGTGGAAGTGTTTACTGAAGCGGTGAAGAGAGAGAGAGAGAGAGAGAGAGAGAGAGATCGCCGAGGTGCAACCACCACCCAGTTCGTTGGGAGGAGAAAGCCGGATAACCCGAAGAGAAACCTCCGATGAGCAGCCCGGTAGCCAGGAAAAACCGGTATCGCATATCACAGACTCGACCTGGACTCGAACCCACGCGTCATCGCCATGACAGCGGTGGCTGTCGTTCAGTGGCGCAGCCCGGAGCAAAGTCAGACCCACTGCTGAGTTTGTGTCAGGGTGTGTGTGCGTGTGTGCTTACTTAAATGTCAATTTGTTTTTACCTCCTATTGTAATGGCGCCTGGAACTTCTAATGAGGGACAGGCGTCACATTTAAATGAATTTAAAAAAAAATTATTATTATTATTACCGGGCGGTCGGTGGTCTAGTGGTTAAGAGACTTGTCACCAATGCGAGAGGTCGGGGATTCGAGTCCCACTCGGGGCAAAGATTTTTTCCTTCTCGTATATGGCACCGTTCATTCGGGCCGATCGTCGGGGGTTCTCTCCGGGTACTCTCTCCGGGTACTCCGGCTTCCTCCCCCTCTGCTTTGGAAATGTTCAGCCCACCAAATTGGGAAAATAAATGCAATTCTAAATTCCAACATTTAAATAGCTGAGCTGACCCTTCGCACCACGTGATTGTAATGTGTTCATGTCCAGTGTGTGAGAGAATGCGTGTGATTCACGTGAGCGTGCGTGTTGGGTTCAGTTCGCGGCGCTTTGAGCCGATTCACGAAATTGGATAAAGCGCCTATACAATACTCATGATGATGATGATGATTAAACTGTCCAACGTACCAGAACCAAAGAGCGACAACCTGGCCTACAGACACACCGTTGCGGGAGAAGATCTTCGGCTCGGCTGAGTGTCTCCGACGGACTGCAGCCTTCATCAGGACTACTGGCGTGCCTGTCTGAGTGATCGAAGAAGAAGAAGATTATTACCTATTAGACCACCCCTCACCCCCTAATTATTCAGTCTAAGAAAATCCTAACATAGCCTGTGTGGTGAGGGGGACCCGGGGTGGCCGAATGGTAGAGCGCTGGACTTTCAATGCTCGGGTCGTGAGTTCGTATCCCGGCTGGGGCCAAATGTTCATGCTGGCCTTTTCATCGTTGCCCCGTCTTTGATATCACCCGTGTGTGGTGGAAAAGGACGTTAAACCCCCAAACACCCACCCACCCACTCAGTCTAAGAATATCCTAACATACACTGTGTGGTGCACAGCATAACGAAGAAATTCAGAGAAGGCCTCTCCGCTTTTTTTTTATTGTTTTATTTCCCCCTAGTCCAGTCAGTAATGGACCTCACACCACGAAAGCAAATGTCATCGATATTGCTAACCCTTTTACAGAGCAACGTTCCTTCGTCTTCAAGCAAAACCTGGACACAAGGCAAACAGCTGTGAGAGTGGCTGTTACAACAGCCAGCAACAACCCCCAACACGGGGCTTTGGTTTCATCCGGAAATAGTCCTGGTTGCGGCCATTTAAAGATCAGGCGGGACAACTCTACTCTCACCCACAGCCTTTCATTCACAAGATTTTTTAAGGTCGCGCCGGAGGGATCTTCGCTTGAGCCCCGTGCGCATGCGCTTGCGGAAATAGGGTAAAACATTCCAAAAGTTGTCGGTGATTACGACCGAAATGATCTCCCTTCATCACAATCTTTACAGGGTCAAGTAACACTGTTTCAGAAGACGTACGTGGACAGCCAGCAAAAATTAAATTTCCATTTTCCCACGGGAGGCTAACAGTAATGGACATGTTGTGTATTACGCATTTGTTCATGTCATTTAAATGGAGTAATATCCCTTGTAATGAGGAATACCTCGTCCATTGAACAGCATTTGGATGCCAATTTGAAGAGTATGGGCAGATTCCAGTAAAAGCCAAAAATGAATATTTTTGAGGCGTCACAGACGAAGCGGCCGAAACTTCATCCATTTGTTTCAATCAGTGTTGAGGTTTTATGAAGACCCGCGGAATCCGTTCAGCCAAGGACACTAGGTCCGCTAAAGGCCGTTATTAACCGGGCGAACTTTTGGCTCGCGAACTAGGTTCGAAGAGTACGGCGAACTAGATTCGCGCACGTTGTTTCTAAACCGACCGAACACTTCTTCGCAAACCCTGGTTCGAAAGGTACGCCGAACTAGGTTTGAGGTCTGCACAGCGTGTCGTGGGAACCCTCGCGATCCTTTGGCCGATTCTGCGCTCTGATTGGTTGCTCGGGGAAAGCTGTTGTGCGCTTGTACAAAGTTGAGGAAAATGGCGGACGGCATGGCGGCTATCGACTCACTTGACATTTCCCTCAGCGAAGAGGAAACTATGCTGTCTGTCGACTTATGCATATCATTAACGGTCGGTTAAGAAAGAGAACTAGTTTGGCCGAACCTCTGGAACTACGTACGTGTGCGCGCTCGCCCTGTTCGTATACAATACACAGTTCGCCGAACAAGTTCGCCGGACTGGTGGTTCGCCCGGTTAACAACGGCCTTTAGATGTAGCGTAGCAGAGCTAGGGTCCTTGTTTCAGTTGACAAGGTTGCCGAGAATATCTCAGCCAGTACGTTCAGCACTTCAGGCTCAGGCTGTGAATTTCTTCAGTGATCCCAGGGCTACGATATGATGATATCATGACGACGGGGCTATTCAGCTGTCCGACAAAAAAAAAAAAAATCCATCTTATCTTATCTTAAACAACAAAAACAACAATACGAAACCCATCGACCCAAACAACAACAACAACCAAGAAAACCACCGCCAAAGAACCGCCAGTCCTACCTTATCTTCTCTTTAACAACAACAACAACAACAACAACAACTACAGCAACACACCCAAACAACAACAACAACCACCACCCCACCACCGACGACAACAAACAAAAACACCAGTAACGAAAAACAACAACCAATAACAACAATTGCGAACCAAACCAAACTAAACCAGACAACACCACACCAAACCAAACCAAACTAAACCAGACAACACCACACCAAACCAAACCAAACTAAACCAGACAACACCACACCAAACCAAACCAACCGAAGCAAACCAAACAACAAACAAACAGAGCAAACCACAAGGAACTAATTATGACAAAGGGAGACCGACTTGTACATTGTGTTAATTTGTTTGGTAGACGCACGCAGATCTATTTTGAGTTTCAACAAAACACTCCTCACTGACCAAAACGAAAAAGTCACCGAGGTCGCCTTCAAGTTTATTTCAATTTCTGTAATTGCTGTAGATGTTTCCAAAAACAACTAAGCAACTAACAATAGTCCTTTTCATTCACAGTACCAGTGTTGCCGCTGATCGGAAACACAGCCACGTGCATGACGTCACAGGAGAACGAAGCGGCACATGTGTGCCCAACATCGCCTACTCGTTTGGAACAGGTCCAGTATTGTACTTGGACAGATCATTTTTTTTAAAAGATCAACAAAGACCTGCAGCATCCACTGAAGGCGGGGAAATCGGAGGGTAAATGTAGAAGAACAACAAACCACGGGTAAAGCGGGGATAGGGGTGGGGGTCGGGGAAGTGGGGGGGGGGGATGTGTGTGTGGGGTGTGGGGTGGTAGTGGGGAATCGTTTGGCTGGGTGCTGCTTTAAGATACAAACAATTATCACGGGCGGGATTGGGTATTTATGGTGTTGACACAAACTGTTCACAGTTGGGGGGCTGGGTGGTTCATGTTGGTGGGGGGGGGGGGGGTGAAGATAGGGGTGGGGGAAGGGAGAATAAGGGTGGGGGGTGTCTAAATCGCCATGGGGACACCTGAAGGGAGTGGACAGAAGGTCTGTGAGTGGGAGGAGGCAGGCGAGAGAGGGCGGGCACGACGTATGAATTGCTAGTCGGCAGCCCCGCTCGCCCTCACAATCCGTGCCGCTCGCGAAACGCACGCGCAGAGCCGAAGATAATCCCGTGCTACGCTCTGGCCTCGCTCTTTTCAGCGCACGTGCGAGAGGAAGCTCCCAGAGACAGACGAACAGCGGGACAAGAGAGACAGTCAGCCAGAGTGAGAGAGAAAAAATAGACAGACAGGGAGGGACGTCACTTAGCGAGGCAACAGACACCAAAGGGGGAAAAAAAACAACCCAACAACTCAGTTTCCAAACAGCTCTCGTGAACTCTCAAAACTTCGCAACTTTATTCGCTGGGCTTTTCCACAGGCTTTCGATTCAGCCTAAGTCTTCTTCGCTTCTGTCCACCTCTTCACCAACCAAGGGTTGAGATTCAAATCTTCCGCATAGTTCTACCACAACGATTTTTTGGGTCACTCATTTTCCTGCCAACGACTTCACACCACACAGCAATGGAGCCTTCAGTCTGCAGACTCGTTCTTCTGGTCCTCTTCGCTACAGCAACCGTCACAGAGGCAATGGTAAGTAACAAAATCCCCCCCCCCCCCGAAAAAAAAAGAGGAAAAAAACCCAAAAAATCAAAACCCCAAAATGTTGTTTAACTCATTTTCTACCAAGAAATTTTGGGGTTGCGCACCAGTGGCCTGAATAAAAAAACAAAAAACAAAAAAAAACCTCATGATTAATTTATGGATACATGGATTTGGATTTGGCCTAGTGGGAGTGTTGCACTTTGATTATACTCGTTGTTTGCTGCGGTGAGAGCCGTCAAGGAACCATTAATGCTGCCCCTGATTTTCGCATACAGGACCAAAACCGAAAAAGAGTCAAAACGTGGAATACTCGTGTGGGGTACAAAATGTACCATAAAAGATCAGAAGATTAAAAAAATGACTAAAATCACGGTTGAGGGAAACAAATTTCAAGGGCGTTTTCAGTCTGTTGTTGCGTTTCTGATCTTTTTGAGACACGCCGGTGTTTTTATTTTATGTTTTCGTTCTGACAAATGTCATGAAACGTTAACTTGCCATGCCAAGTCTATAGTAATAGTGTCATGAAACGTTAACTTGCCATGCCAAGTCTATAGTAATAGTGTCATCGTAGTTAGCATTATCGTCGTCGTCGGCTTATTAAGACCTGGGCGACGACAGAAACATCGCTGATACTCACTGTGGGTGTTTCAACGAGCTGTAATATTTTCTTTCTGAAAACTGCCTATGAATCTAATGTTCATAGGCATCGTACATCATCATCGTCGTCGTCGTCATCATCATCATCATTAGAAACAGCGGCATCGATGATATTGTATTGTGTTGTATTGTATTGTACTGTATTGTATTGTATTTCGGCTCAAACGTTTCACACCAAAAATATTTCAGCAGTGTCAAAATGGTTCTTTTGGATCATATTTCAACAACAGGCAAAATTTAAAAGTACTCGCATCAGCTTGCGCCGTTATGTTGTAAAGACAAATCTGTGGTGGTCTTCTGAAAAAGCAACGCATATTGTTCGGTTTCGAACATTCGACCGAAAATCCTTTGAAAACTTTAATCTATTCATTTTCCTTAGTAGTCTACATGACTATGACTTCGACATTACATACCGTAACAGAACCCCTGTCGAGGTTCTATGTGAAAAAGGGGAGCCGGGGTGGTCGAATCGTAGAGCGTTGGACTTCTAATGCTAGGGTCGTGAGTTCGATCCCGGCTGGGGCTAAATATTTGTGCTGGCTTTTTCATCGTTGCCCCGTCTTTGATATCACCCTATGTGGTGGAAAAGGACGTTAAACCCCCAAACACCCACCCACCCACCCACCCTATGTGAAAAATTACTAGTTTCTCTTCTTGTTTCATTTTTATTACTGGAAAAACTTTCTTCCCATACGGAGTGCCGTACTGATAGAGTTTTACAATTTTCACGTGTCTTGTAGACCTGCTTAAAATGCTCTAAAAAAATCACTCGTGGTGACTAGAAATAATCTGTTCGGAAGACCATCGGCTGGTTTGATAAGATTGTTCTCTCAAATGTGTGTGTGTGTGTGTGTGTGTGTGTGTGTGTGTGTGTGTGTGTGTGTGTGTGTGTGTGTGTGTGTGTGTGTGTGGTTATTTCTGTAAACTGAAAAAAAAAAATCCTGTGAGGATTCCCAAAACAAAATACACGAATTGACCGTCTGCCGAAATAAATTCTTTTATGCAAAAACGACACAGTCTGAAAATGTGGAATCCATGTTAACCTTTCCCAGTGCATGTTTCGCTTTATGGGCGTATAACTGTGAGAAATGTGTCGTATCTAACAATCATGGCAGCCCCGTGCTGGCGACGCGACCACCAGGTTACACCCAGATGGTTTGCTGTCTGGCGATTTGTTCAGCGCTAGCTCTAATGTGTCAAGGCCGTAAAATATTATTTCTGTGGAAATGCCGTGTCCACACATTACATGGCCACTCGGTTTGCTTCGTGATCGATGTTTATCGCTTTTCGGCTCCGCAACCAATTTCTGTTACAGATTAGCAGAGTTGAAAACCTGTCTGCTTGTTTGTTTAGGTGTGTGTCTCTGTGTGCGTGCGTGCGTGCGTGTGTGTGTGTGTGTGTGTGTGTGTGTGTGTGTGTGTGTGTGTGTGTGTGTGTGTGTGTGTGTGTGTGTGTGTGTTGGCTGGGTTATTTGGGTGTTTAACGTCCTTTTCCATCAGGCGCGGATGACGTCGAAGACTGGGCAACACAATTCTGTCACAGAATATTGGAGCTGAAATCAGACTGATTGTTAATTTAGGGTAGGGAGTCCGTCAGTGTTAATTTAGGGTAGGGAGTGTGTCAGTGTTCTGGGTGGTCGGTTGGTTGGAGGTTTAACGTCCTTTTCCACTACACACGGATGAAGCCAATTACTGGGCAACGAGAAATAAACAAACAAATCAGCATAAATATTTGGCCCCAGCCTGGATTCGAACGCTCGACCCGAGCATTGAAAGTCCAACGCCCTATCGCTCGGCTATCCCGTCTCTTCGCGTGTGTGTGTGTGTGTGTGTGTGTGTGTGTGTGTGTGTGTGTGTGTGTGTGTGTGTGTGTGTGTGTGTGTGTGTGTGTGTGCGCGCGCGCGCGCGCGCGCCTGAATGCGTGTTTCTTTTTGTGTTTTAACGTCATTTGTCCACTGCCAGGGTGTCCCAACAATTGTAAAACTAAAATCCTGTACAAACCGGCCCCCGTAGTGTAGTGGTTAGCACTTCGGACCATGGACCGGGAGACCCGGGTTCGAGTCCCAGCCGAGACAAGCGGGATTTTTCCTACCTAGGTCGGCTCCTACCCAGAGCGGGTGTGCTATGGGCCCGATGGGGAGGCTGTTGCCACACAGCCGAGATTCACCCACTTCACGGGTGCGACTTTGGGGGTGCTTCCCTTAGTATGACACGTCGTATGATGTGGATGATTACACGGCCGGCACCGCAGGTGCCGTAGTTCCCGGGCCTGGTCAATGCCCTGATATTTATGACAGGAAGCGAGGAATGCGGCCCTGTCCCGCAGTCCCAAACCACATGGACCTCCATAGCATCATCTTACTATCATCCTCATCTCCATCATCATGCATAATAAAAATTGTCCCGGCTTCTGAGTCCTCCGTGGGTTCCACCCATGATCTGGGAGGAACACCACTGGAGCTGGCAAAGAGTTGGGACAGCAAAAAAAAAAAAAAAAAAAAAATCCTGTACAAAGTTTTGCTCTGTCGGTGCTCGAACCCTCGATCCTCCGACTCGAGACCGACGCTGAACCGGTTAAGCCACCCGACCTTCCTTTCTGTTACGCACTTGGACAATCCGCGCGATTGTAAACAAAATAATTACAAACGTAAGGCTGCGAACAACATAAAAATACACTTAACAGCTAAAAGCCAGTGGATGAATGGATACATATGTAAAAATGCCAAGCACCTATTTTGTGTATGACAGGATTTGTCGGGATACTGAAATGAACACCGGTTCGCTTATCTTTTCACCGCTCGAGCCTGTCCACCCCTGCCCGCCACATAATAAGACTGGTTAAAAAGTGCAAACCACTGCACACCAGTGTGGGTCTTCTCCTCCAGGCCCGACACCGCTGCAGATTAAAGTGGATTCTAGTGATGTGAAGATTTCAAGTATAAGTGCGAGTTTTTCTTGGGCATTTAAGAGTTATGGGGGAAATTGCCTCTGATCCAAACGACCATTGAATGTAACGCGATGAGAGTTTGACAGGGCGGGAAATTGACACTTTAATAATAATAGTATTATCGCAAGCTTTTTAAAAGTGAAGTATTCGATCGTGGTGGAGGGTTACCCACAAAGCAGCATGTAGCGGCCAAAAGCACAGACTGAGCAATGGTGGGTGGGTGTTTGGGGGTTTAACGTCCTTTTCCACCACATACGGGTGATATCAAAGACGGGGCAACGATGAGCAAGCCAGCACAAATATTTGGCCCCCGCCGGGATTCGAATTCACGACCCGTCCATTAGAAGTCCAACGCTCTACCATTCGGCCACCCCGACTCCCCCACACAGAGTGAGCAAGGAACCACTACGGCTCATGTACGTTCTGATCTTGAACATCGTGTGCCGTGGTATTGCTTTTTTGTGTACAGATATTCATTTTTCCCGGAGGCTACTGGTGCCTGTTAGTGGAGAACGAGTCTCTAACTCTGACTGCGAATAATGCGGTGCTGCAAGACTGCAACCATAAAACAAACAAACAAACAAACAAACAAACAACACACACAACACACACACACACACACACACACACACACACACACACACACACACACACACACACACACACACACACACACACACACACACACACACACACACACACAAAACCCCCGACCTTTAATATTAAAGAAATCAGGCGCCTGATAAATGACAAAAGACCAGACCAGCCTGAGACTTCGCTCGAGTGTCACATTCATTACGAAAAAATACGAAAATGTTTTGGTTTGGGTCGTCCGATTTCAAATTCGGTTGATGGCCGCCGTCGGGAAACGAGTGAGGATCAAGGGACGGAACTCCTGATTTCGGTCTCTGATCACGACATTGCAATTCTAGATGTTTATCCGTTAAACCCCCAAACACCCACCCACCCTAGCTGTTTATCCGTTAAACCCCCAAACCCCCACCCACCCTAGCTGTTTATCCGTTAAACCCCCAAACCCCCACCCACCCTAGCTGTTTATCCGTTAAACCCCCAAACCCCACCCACCCTAGCTGTTTATCCGTTAAACCCCCAAACACCCACCCACCCTAGCTGTTTATCCGTTAAACCCCCAAACACCCACCCACCCTAGCTGTTTATCCGTTAAACCCCCAAACACCCACCCACCCTAGCTGTTTATCCGTTAAACCCCCAAACACCCACCCACCCTAGCTGTTTATCAGCTTACAACCTTCTCCATATCAAACATAATTATGAAACTTTGGGTAAGAATTATATAGCACTTTTGAGCTGAATGCCACCGCGTTTTACATATTGGTACTAGTGAAAGTTTTTTTTCTTCTAAAAAAAAAAATATTATTTTGTTTTGGTGTTCCTCCCAGTCGTGGGTGGAATCCACGGAGGGTTCGAAAGCTGGGGCAATTTGTATCATGCATGATGATGGATATGAGGATGATGATATGATGGTGCTTTGGAGGTCCGTGTGGTTTGTGACTGCGGGACAGGGCGCATTCCACGCTTCCTAACATGGGTGCGGTGCCGGCCGTGTAACTATCCACATTATAAGATGTGTCATACCAAGGGAAGCACTCCCAAAGTCTCAGCCGTGAAGTGTTTGAGTCTCGGCTGTCTGGCAACAGCCTCCCTTGGGCCCATGGCACACCCGCTCTTGGTTGGAGCCGATCTTGGAAGAAAAAAAAATCCCGCTTGTCTCGGCTGGAACTGAAACTCGGGTCTCCAGGTCCATGCTCCGAAGTGCTAACCACTACACTACGGGGGCCGGTCTAGTGATAGTTTTCGATGCGAAATACAGCTAAAGCGAATTTCGGCTGTTATGATTACCTCCAGCCTCCGACCCAAAGTTGGGACTGTTGATGTAGACCGAGAGAGATTTGTTTGAGGAACTAGAGAAATAAAAAAAACATTTTGATTGGTCACTAAATGGCAAGTGAATGAAAACAGTTGTAACCGACCCTACCCGGTCGATCAACCGTCGATTAATGGCCCACTAAAGAGAAACTGGGATCCATTAACTAGAAAACGCCGCTGTTCGATTTCTTTGGATCTGGTTAAGTAGTGAGGGCTTGTGCCTGAGCACTTTGGCAATAACATACAAAACTCCGTCCTTTTCTTTATTACCGACCCTCAGCGTTGAAACGCTCACATCCAAACAGTAGTCAACTTTACAGAAACCAGCTCATGTTTTGGAATAGTTGTACTCAGTTGTAGGCAGGGGATTTGGTCTAGTGGTTAAGACATCCGACTTCGGATCCTGAGCTGCCTGGTTCGAGTCCCCGGTGGGCAGGAATATGGTTGGATACCATATCGAGTCAAAATCCATGTGCAGGCTCGTTTACGGTGCCTGTCTCGCCTTTGTGTACACACGCACGCACAAATATCAAGTGTGCACGCTATAAATCCCACGTTCATCTTTCGAAGAAGAGTAGGCTGTGGCCGGTGGCGTGGTAAAACAGAAATACTGTCGCACGCACCAGAGTGAATAGCAGGGCGGAGGTTTGCACATAAAGTAGCGCTTAGCGGCAGCAGGCTTTCACTGCTTCGCCCTCTAGCCCTGCGGCGCCATAAGCATCTCAGTAGAGATGGATACGCGCGCGAGGAGAAGTCTACCATACCATACCATACCATACCATACTCGTGGGTGCGCCTGTACACTCGAGGTACTCCGTGTTAAACGTGCTAGTTCTATCTTTGCTAAGCTTTCGTTGTACAAATTGTGGGCTGCAATGATACCTATTTAGACATTGGGAGAACAAATTGTGGGCATATAATTCTCGCAAGGTGTCTCTTTAAACAGGAGTAGCTCCCCCCCTTTTGGATGAAGGAAACGGATCCTTGGTAACCAGTTGTGAACACGTGACCGCATTAGCACGTCGTTAAGGTCGATAACCGTGAGAAAGGAAAAGTTTGTCCTAAGCGTGGTCGACACGCATTGCAATCTTTGATGCATTGCATTGTGAATTTTCTGCGTTTTTTGTTTTTAAAAATATTTTGTTAAGGGCGTTAACAATGTGTTTTGAGAAAAAAGTAGTTATGTCGACTTTGTGACCGGTTAAAGCAGTCGACCCCAGGATTTGGAATTGAAGAAGTGTTTGAAAAAGTTCTTCCAACAGACGGTGGGTGTGGCTGGGGTTGGGGGGTGGGTTGGGGCGGGGAGGTGATGGTGGGGGAGGGGAGGGGACAACCCCCCCCCCCCACTAAACCTGAAGAACGACCGTCTATCTAAGAGCATTCACACATGAACAGACAAACTTCAAACTTTAAGTGCAGGAAGACTATGTGCCTTGAATAAAGAGCAACTGTCCGAACTGGATTGGACAAAGGAAAAAAAAAAGCCCAAGCACATAGACAAGCAAACAAACAAGCAAATAAACTAACAAACAAACAAAACCACAAAAAGACCAAAAAACCCCAGCAAAGCAACCAAAACCAACAACAACAACAAAAACAAAAACAAAAAACCCAAATAAGAACCCCAAAGTAACCCCAAAACAAAACAGTAAACAATCAAACAGAACAACAGTTAAAAACAACAAAATACCAAACAACAACAACAACCACAAAAACAAACAAAGAAAAACAGAAACAAACAGTGAAACAAAGCGAAAAAAGCGATCAACCAAACAACAACAAAACGAAACAAAATAACAACAACCAACAAAGAAAGAAAGAAAGAGAAGAAAAACAACAAACAGACAAACAAACACACAAACAAAACTGGAAACCCAACAAGCACGGCAATCCGGAAGTGGCCGGAATTTCAGGGAGACAATCGTCATTTCAGGGAGACAACCGTGCATTGTTTTAGCGAACATTACCACCCTTCCCGTCCGACGCCATAAAAGCGGAACTGTGATGCAATACACATGCAGTTACTTGCACATGACTCTTGCGCCACGTTTCAATGACAGCAATCCCAGGACCCCCTTGTTTACAATAAAACATTCTCGTGTCGGATGCCGACGATTGTTGAGTTAATGTAAAACGTTGGTTCCACTCGGTGGATAGACAGATAATTTTTTTTATTAAATAATAATAGTATCAATGAGTATTGTATAGGCGTTTTACCCAATTTTATGAATCGGCTCAAAGCGCCGCGAACTGAACCCAACACGCACGCTCACGTGAATCAGACGCATTCTCTCACACACTGGGCATAAAAACATTACAATCACGTGGTGCGAAGGGTCAGCTCAGCTATTTAAATGTCGGAATTTAGAATTGAATTTATTTTTCAAATTTTGTGGGCTGAACATTTCCAAAGCAGAGGGGGAGGAAGCCGGGGTACCCGGAGAGAACCCCCGGCCGACGATCGGCCCGAATGAACGGTGCCACATACGAGAAGGAAAAATTCTTTGCCCCGAGTGGGACTCGAACCCCTGACCTCTCGCATTGGTGACAAGTCTCTTAACCACTAGACCACCGATCGCCCCGGTTATTACAGTTTGATCAAATTTATACATTTGGTAGAATGCACACGCACGCACGCACGCACGCACGCACGCACGCACGCACACACACACACACACACACACACACACACACACACACACACACACACACACACACACTACTTCCAAACCTATCAATCTCCTAATGCATCCCTATGCGTTTTTTTTTTTTTTTTTTGCGGCGTCACTGTCACCATCGTGTCAGTTGTTTTGAAGGCAACGGTCCAGTGATTAGAATCTGCCCGACGCTATAGGCAGAGAGAGTCTGTAAGACAGAAAGTAACACTTCATACAGGTCCGTCTTCGTCCTATCTCTGCTCACAGACAGTGTAATGCTGGGAAAAAAATCCACAACCACTTGTGTGTTTCTACAAATTACTTTGTCATTCTTCCGGGTATAACTAAAATACTTCGCAGTGCAGAAATCGGGAACTCAAACACAGCGGAAAAGAAAATTTTTCCAAATGTTTTCTTAAAGCAGGCGTCTGCTAACGTGTTGCGGTCAATCGCTGAGATGAAAAGGGTCGGGTCGTTTGAATTTTTGTTCGCACAGCTACCAGGCTTCAGCTTTTTGCATTTAGACCTCACGGCTGGTGTATCAACCGCGTCAGTGAGTACGCTTCTGTTGGATCAGTGCCAGCATTTGATGGCCAGTCACTGGGCAGGTGTCTAAGTGGTGAGATGCTGGGCACCACGAAAACAGTTCAGAATGATCGGTGAGCGTAAAAATATAAGAATTAAGCCGGTTCTTAACTGGGCACTGCGGAGCGCCACAGTGCTGTCTACAGTTGTGACACAGTTGTGATTTGGGGGGTTTCCGCCACTGTGGCGTCATCACAGCAACCTGGAATTCAAATAGCCACAACTGTGACTGTGGTTTCCACAACAGATTCTGACTGGCTGTACTACGTCACTCGGCGCGCAAACATGGCGGACAGTGCATCTTCAATCGGTTTGTCACTGAGCACAGCTGTGTTCAGTTTTGTAGTTAGTAGACACACCTAGCGCAACGACTGTGATGTGCACATGTGTGTTTGGCGCGCTGTGTCCAGTTAAGAAGCAGGCTTTAGGCTCTTTGAATTTCAAGGGTATTGTTGCTCTCACAAGACCAACTGTTCATAACCACAATTTTTCCTCAGTGGAGCTTTGTGGTCTTGGAATAATAGATAAATAGTAACAATAAATAACGTTTATTACATTCCCGGAAACATTTCCTATGGGGTCAATGAACTTGAACACTGCCTGACTGTATGTAACAATGCAGCCGACCGTGACTTTCACTCTAGTTTTAAACACCGTAATCCGTAGGCCAGAGTCACCCACGTGGTTTCCCTCTCTGTCCAATCAGGTGCGCCGTTTTACAAACCAGCCAATCGCAATGCATGAAACACGAAACCTGTGCCGCTGACAGGGAGAAGGGTCGATGCTCAAGTTTGATGTGTTTGACCTTGCCAGGGTGGCTGTCAGTTTGACGAAAGCCGGACGAACTTTGATCGCACGTGCAGCCGACCTAGTTTTGGAATTTATGGCTTTTTAATTACGTTTCTGGCGCGACCTCTAGACCACAGCGCCGCCAGAACGAGGCTTGCAATCCCACTGCACCCTATTATCGTTCATCTGGATCCCACGACCGATAATCGAGTTCATGTGTCCCTTTTTTTTCCGACTTGCGATTATCTGCCCATAACTTCCGACACACAACAAAGACAAAAGGGCTTTTTACAGCGAAGGTTTTGAATTTACTGCCTGCAGCCTTTATCCTGATGACTTGGGGGATTCATTGTGGTGCAGCCCTTCCCTTTGATGCGTGAGAAGTTATTCTTTATAAGCCTGCATTATGTGCGTTAGGAAAGAATTAATAAGCTGCACAGAGGAAGTGGTGTTTCCCTAACGGTTGGTCCACACGCTACAAGTACAGGGTCTTAAAATGCAAAAAAAAAAAAAAAAAAAAAATGATGCCAATAAAGAAACCCCGAAATATCGTAACTTCCTGGCGGCCCGGCCAAAGTCAAAGATTCTCAGAAACAACACATGAAAACGCTATTGATTAACTGTGATGCAAGAACCACCACACATGATGATACAGATTGTATTCAGGTCACATAAAATGTCTGAACTTTTCCATAACCAGCATGAAAAAAGCGTGGCACCGGCAGCTATATCAGCCAAAAAGGGTTCTCAAAAAAAAATCTTGCAGACATGAAACTCCCCGCGAGCATGCAACACGTAAGGCTGTTCCGGCCTAAGAATCTTTCGTGAGTTATGACAAGAGATGTTAAGGCAGGCATCTCCGTATGGATGTCCTTGAAGGTCAAAGCAACGGTCCTTCATTCAGTTACGTTTATCTGTCGAAAGAACAGCCACAATATTCAACGACAACTGTTATGGTTGCGTTTTCTAAGGAGGGGTGGGTGGGTGTTCGGGAGTTTAACGTCCTGTCCACCATGTACAGGTGATATTAGCGAAGGGGCAACGAGAAAAGGGCCGGCACAAATATTTGGCACCCGCCGGGATTCGAACTCACGACCCGATCAGTGAAAATCCAACACTCTACCAGTTTTCTAAGGAAGAATATTTTTGACTGGTTTGAAATTTCGGTGTCATCAAGGGATAACTTGTCTGCATTTTTCGTTCATCGGTGGCGATGAGGACACAACTTCTGTTGTAGGAATACTGGTTTTGATGTGACCGGCGGTATGTCGAACACGGTCTCTCCAGCATGTTGGGCACGTTACATGTAACACGTAACGAGTACACTATCTACAAGTTCTGTACAGTACTGTAGCTGGGAAACTGCATCCCGTATGCCGACATGTAACACGTAACGAGTACAATATCTACACGTTCTGTACAGTACTGTAGCTGGGAAACTGCATCCCGTATGCCGACATGTAACACGTAACGAGTACAATATCTACACGTTCTGTACAGTACTGTAGCTGGGAAACTGCATCCCGTATGCCGACATGTAACACGTAACGAGTACAATATCTACACGTTCTGTACAGTACTGTAGCTGGGAAACTGCATCCCGTATGCCGACATGTAACACGTAACGAGTACAATATCTACACGTTCTGTACAGTACTGTAGCTGGGAAACTGCATCCAGTATGCCGACATGTAACACGTAACGAGTACAATATCTACACGTTCTGTACAGTACTGTAGGGAAACTGCATCCCGTATGCCGACACGTAACACGTAACGAGTACAATATCTACACGTTCTGTACAGTACTGTAGCTGGGAAACTGCATCCCGTATGCCGACATGTAACACGTAACGAGTACAATATCTACACGTTCTGTACAGTACTGTAGCTGGGAAACTGCATCCCGTATGCCGACATGTAACACGTAACGAGTACAATATCTACACGTTCTGTACAGTACTGTAGCTGGGAAACTGCATCCCGTATGCCGACATGTAACACGTAACGAGTACAATATCTACACGTTCTGTACAGTACTGTAGCTGGGAAACTGCATCCCGTATGCCGACATGTAACACGTAACGAGTACAATATCTACACGTTCTGCACAGTACTGTAGCTGGGAAACTGCATCCAGTATGCCGACATGTAACACGTAACGAGTACAATATCTACACGTTCTGCACAGTACTGTAGCTGGGAAACTGCATCCAGTATGCCGACATGTAACACGTAACGAGTACAATATCTACACGTTCTGTACAGTACTGTAGCTGGGAAATTGCATCCAGTATGCCGACATGTAACACGTAACGAGTACAATATCTACACGTTCTGCACAGTACTGTAGCTGGGAAACTGCATCCAGTATGCCGACATGTAACACGTAACGAGTACAATATCTACACGTTCTGTACAGTACTGTAGCTGGGAAACTGCATCCAGTATGCCGACATATAACACGTAACGAGTACAATATCTACACGTTCTGCACAGTACTGTAGCTGGGAAACTGCATCCAGTATGCCGACATGTAACACGTAACGAGTACAATATCTACACGTTCTGCACAGTACTGTAGCTGGGAAACTGCATCCAGTATGCCGACATGTAACACGTAACGAGTACAATATCTACACGTTCTGCACAGTACTGTAGCTGGGAAACTGCATCCAGTATGCCGACATGTAACACGTAACGAGTACAATATCTACACGTTCTGTACAGTACTGTAGCTGGGAAACTGCATCCAGTATGCCGACATGTAACACGTAACGAGTACAATATCTACACGTTCTGTACAGTACTGTAGCTGGGAAACTACATCCAGTATGCCGACATGTAACACGTAACGAGTACAATATCTACACGTTCTGCACAGTACTGTAGCTGGGAAACTGCATCCCGTATGCCGACCGCCAAAAGCTGAAATGTAGCGCTCATATAGAAAAACATGCGAATTCAAGCGTCTGTTTGACGGTAACGCGGACGGGGGAAACTTGGGGAACATTTACCAGTGCTTTCTGGTCCTTGCTGGTCTGTTTGCAATTAAACAACAACAACAACAACAACAACAACAACAAAACTGTCCTGCCTTCTTTATATGAAACAATTTCCAGAACTAGCTGCCAAACTGATCCGTTCTACATCTTCACTTCAAACCAGTACAACAACAACAACAAAAATACACACACACACACACACACACACACACACACACACACACACAGAGACACAGAGAGAGAGAGAGAGAGAGACACACACACACACACACACACAGAGGTGTACCGATTGCAACAGCGTAGTTTTGTGAAAGACATTTGATGGAACCTGATCGTCAGAATCGAGAAACAGTTACCGGTCCTGGCCACCAGGGAGCAGAACGAGCGTTAAAAACCACACCACGCGCGTGATTTCGTGAAAATTTCGTTTGAAAATGGACTCACGATGGGTCCCAGTCGTCGCGGGCAGCTGACAAGCTCGCAGTTTTACCGCGTCCCACAGGAGACAGAGGTCCCACAGACGGTATCGGCTTGCACTCCAGGGCGTCCAATCTTGAAGTGGAATTTAGTAACCGCTCACCGCCCGCACAGCCCTGGTGAGGGCCCACGCAAGCTATTTCCAAGTGTGTGGACGATGAGGCAGAAATGGGACCTTGTCATTACGGCGTCTCGCAGGAACTGTCACTGCCTCTAGACGGCGTGATTTGAGAAGGGAAAGTTGAGAATCTGTGTCAGGTCCGATTGAGGTCGCCTAGTATCAGTGGCTACTACCGCTACAGGAATATTGCTAGGGGGTGGGTGAGTGAGTGAGTGAGTATTTTAAGGCTTAACGCCGCGTCAGCGATAAAGACTAATTCGCGGCAGCCACACGTTTGAAGGCCACTTCGTTAAAAGGTAAAAAATTGGTTTAAAACAACTAATAAATATAGGCTAAAAGTTTATACGTTAAATGAGATTCTATCAGTCTTTGGTTACTACAAGTTCAAAACGCCAAGCATGAGACGTATACATGAATAAGTAAAAACACAATGTTCAAATTTTATGAAACAAACTGACTCCCCGAAGGAAGCCAAAAATCTTGTCCGGAGGGACATTCCGGAACAAGAGCTCCATTGATTCGGCAGTGAAATATTTCTGTCGAACCTCAGTGAGGTCGGCACAAGAAATCAAAATATGTTTAATGGTATCTGACTCATCGCAACCGAAACAGAAAGGACTCTCTTCACCTTTCAGCAAGTGCGAGGGGGTATAATATGTGTGCCCAATATGGAGACGGGCCAGGACCACCTCTTCCCGACGGTTTGTTGCTAGGGAAACGTTGAACGGTTCTGTAGTAATGTTTACACCACTCGCCAATGCAAATTTTCAGTGAGTTAACCACGAGTGCTTTACGTCCGAAAATAGTAAGGAAACAGAAAGCGAAAGTGTGAGTTATGACTTTCCATAACCCACTCAGTGGTTTACGAGTTCACAAAAACACACTCCAGTTGCGTCATCAGTCAAAGACTCGCAGAAAGTGCGTCATTTCAAACGGAAGCTCGGCAGCTACGGCAACACAATGAAACATTTCGTGGTTTACTTTGTGGTAAACCACTCGAACTAATCATGTAAGCTCTATCTAGCATATCCGCTATAAGCTAGCGGGCAGAGTGTTCGACCCTCGAGCCAAGTGTCTCATCTTTCTTCCAGGGCCATCGTCTTGAAACCACCTTGCACAGGAGACTTCATTATTGAAAACTATACTATCCGTCGTATACTAGGTGAAAACAAAGTGCGTCCTTTGTTTTGTGTGTGTGTTAAAAAAAAAAGAACTGATTATGTTTGAATGCTCAAGATACGCACAGTAGATGTGTTGCTGTTGTTTCTCGTGAACTTGAACTTCTGGATGGAATGCCATCTCAAGAGCGGCATGTAGTTATTCTATGCAAACAAGCGAGGCCCCATCTAAACACCCCTGACTAACATAGGCCTAAAAATTGTCAATGAGAAGCGGTCACAAAATAACGAGTAAAATGTTCATTAGCCAACCGTCAGTCGCAAGTGACTTAATTGTTCATGGGCCAGTCAAGTTTCTTTCACCGAGTGTTCCAGCCAATGGCGTGTTCAATTCAATTCAATTCAATAATTGTTTACTGTCCTCAAGAGGAGACAATTCGGTTGCGGCGTAAAAACAGACAACATCCACATACACAATATAACATGTCCCAATAGTTAAATGTGTAATATCACAACAATAGCACGCACACACACGCACGCCCACACCCAAACGCACACATACACACACTTCCTAATTACCATGCTTTCATTAAATACGCCACTATTAAGACGGGTCTACAACCCTTCAGTGTAAAAGTAATTTATGGTACAATAACTGTGGCGTGTGTTTGTCAGGCGGCTGGGGTGTGGATGTCTTTGTCCGTAAACAACTATGAACACTTCCGTCTGGCTGCCGATTCCGTGACACACCATCAAATGTGTCACGGACAGTTGACGGCAAATGGAGCCTAAAGCCATCGACAGATTATGCTTTTCCGCTGAGTACTCCTCGTACGATAAAATGATTGGTAATTCTTTTCCGGTGATTTATCTTGACAGACGGATTACTGTGACCACACGCAAAGCTGGAACATGCCGCGGTGTCAGTCAAACACCGCATCCCGACGACTGCAATACAGATGGGTTTAGTTCCATGTCCTGATCCAATGTCAGGTCCACGTTTGTGCGACCAATGAAATCACGACCAATGAAATCACGACCAATGAAATCACGGGACTACATTGGAAATAATGATGCAAAGATCAAGCTGCAAACTGAAGACTTTGATGTCGTCTTCTGTTTTGTGGGCCTTGATCATAATTCGGGGCAAAGTTTTATAATAAAATCACGTTAATGAAATAACTTGATGAAGAATATGTGTATTCCTGAAAAAAAACAACAACTTAAGACGGGAAATTGGAAGTCACGTGTGGGTATCTAACACAGAGTATTCCAAAGACCATAGATTGTTTTCGTCTTTGGTATTCGGGCATCACATCCAATCATGGAAACTCTTCCTCGGTGATTCAGGAAAGGAAAACGTTGCAACATTTTATGTTTAATTTAGATTTTTTTCTCTTAAAGCATTCAGTAATTGTGGTTACTATTTGCGAAGGTTTATTCGTTTTTTGTTCATTCCTGCTTTCCTTTTTCAAACCTTTTTCAAACATCTCTTGTGCATTTCCCTTGTCCTACTTTTGTAACTATTACTGAGTTCATGAGTTCGTATCCCGGCTGGGGCCAAATATTTGTGCTGGTTTTTTCATAGTTGCCCCGCCTTTGATGTCACCCGTATGTGGTGGAAGAGGACGTTAAACCCCCAAACACCCACCCACCCGTAACTGTTACTGAACATTTAAACGGCCACATTCCATGTGTGCTGAGCCAACGTACGTTTTGGAAAAGTTTCGCTCGCAAGTGTGCCTGTATGCTCGAAATACTCTATCTTGAGTAGTACAGCTCTTAATGCGAGACAATGTTGCTGACACTTTACGGGAGCTGTCGAACATTTAAATTCTGCGACTATTGTTACACTAATGGAGTGCTCAGTGTGGTCGCCGCGCCATCGAGTACGCTTCTGTTGGCTCAGTGCCAGCATTACAGACGCTATTACTGTGCAGGTGTGCAAGTGGTGTGATGATAGATACCACGATAACAGCTCAGACCGATCTGTGAACATACAAAATGGTAGCATCAGCCCCTTTGAGTTCGTGAGTTCGAATCCTGGCTGGGGCCAAATATTTGTGCTGGCTTTTTCATCGTTGCCCCGTCTTTGATATCACCCGTATGTGGTTGAAAAGGGTTAAACCCCCAAACACCCACCCACCCACCTTGGTAAGAAAGTAATGGGACATTTTGAAAAAAAAGAAAAAGATTTGGCCTACGGCCGATGTCCCACGCAGAAATGAAGCGCTGCAGTTATTTTGTTTTTTCAGTATACAATTACACACATAAAACTATCTTTATTCTGATGTATGGGGACGGCCATACAGTCTGGCGACAGCTTTCGTCAACATTGCACCACTGCTGTGACAAACGAAACAAGCCTTCCAACTCAAGCAGCCTCAGTCTGTGGGAAAACGTGTAGAAAACAAACGTGAGGTCTATTTTGGTCAACCAGACTGGTTATTTTCATCGAGGAAGCGTTGTTTGGGTCTATTCTTGTGCTTTACAGTTCGTAGTGATGTTGTAAGACACAGCCTACTCACGACGTAAGCATGTAAACAAACAACCTGCAGACTTGGGATGTGTCCCGAGAGTCGCTGACGAGTTCGTCTCAAACTTGTTCAACTTTAGCTTGTCTCTGTTGCGTCGCGCGTCTTCCGCGATCAAGTTACTCTCTCGTTAAAACGCCCCAGGCTAAAAATAGCCAAATGCTTTCGTCACACCTGCCAGTCTTGAGTTTTTATCACGACACTTCGTTGCCGTCGGCTGATTTGGTGGAGAAGATACTAGGGTCGTGGAAACTTGTGGGAACGAACTCCAGAGTGGAGGTGAAGTTTAAGTGGGTTCAGGAAAGTGGCGGGTCACCTTACCCCAACCCGTTTCAATTTTCCAATAAGCAATTTGTGTAGGAGTTTGTTTTTGTCTCGTCGGTGTGTAAGAAATATGAAGCACACTTGTTTTGCTTTACAAGAAAAAGGAGGATGACGTATGTTGACTGGTTGTTTGAGGGTGTATCGCCTTTTCCCACAACACACGGGTGATATCGAAGACGGGGCAACGAAGAAAAAGTCACCCAAAATATTTTAGCCCCAGCCGGGATTCGAACTCACGACCAGAGCATTGTCAAACACATTCTTCTTTGGAAATGTTCAGCCCACAAAATTAAAAAAAATTAAATGCAACTCTAAAATTCTGAAACTTAAATTGCAACACGTGTTTGTAATGTGTTCATGTTCAGTTTGTGAGAGAATGCGTGTGATTCACGTGAGAGTACGTGTTGGGTTTAGCTCGCTGCGATTTGAGCCAAATATTTGGGATAAAGCGCCTGTATTAATGCGCTTATTACTATCAGCTTTCGGCTATCCCGGCTCCTCGGATACGAGTGAGAAAGATAAGTCGGAAATATGCGCCAACACGTCAGAGACAGGAAGTCTAGCAAGTGTTACTCAATTCTACTACCACTACGACAACTACTACTGCAAGTCCTACGTCCATCTTTCAAAGAAGAGTAAGCTGTGACCGGTAACACGGAAAGCAAATACACCTCTCACACACCAGAGCAAACAGCAGGGTGGAAGTCCCCAAATCAAGTAGGATTTAGCTGCAACAGTCTACCACCTCTTCATCCTCAGCCCTGCGGCGCCTCGCTGGATTCAAAGGAGACGGATATGAAAAGAAGCCTACCAGTACCACGCGAGGCCACACCATACCATACTTTGATATTTAGACAGTGATTTTCAGTTGAGCTCATAACGATGAGTACCGACCGGCCTTGCTCGCTCGTGGCCGAGCCATCCCTGGAGAGGAGAACTTTCACAAGAGCAGCCAATTTGTCGTCGTATGCTGGTTTATATAACTGTCTGTTGTATTGATTCTCCTCTTCTACCATTCTTTGACAGGGAATCGAAATTGCATTGTCCTGTCTGCGAAGTTTTTTTCCCCCTTGCTTTTGTGAAACTGGTGCGTTTGAGAACATTTTTTTTTTAAAGTCGATTCTGGAAGCTAAGTATTTACTTGGTTTGGTGCAACTGGTGTGTTTGAGAACAATTTTGTTAAAAGTCGATTCTGGCAGCTAAGTATTTACTTTTTTGTGCAACTGGTGTGTTTGGGATCAATTTCATAAGCTGATTCTGGCAGCTAAGTATTTAGTTGTTTTGGTGCAACTGGTGTGTTTGGGATCAATTTTATAAGCTGATTCTGGCAGCTAAGTATTTACTTGTTGTGGTGCAACTGGTGTGTTCGGGGTCAATTTTATAATTTGATTCTGGCAGCTAAGTATTTACTTGTTGTGGTGCAACTGGTGTGTTTGGGATCAATTTTATAAGTTGATTCTGGCAGCTAAGTATTTACTTATTTTGGTGCAACTGGTGTGTTTGGGATCAATTTTATAAGTTGATTCTGGCAGCTAAGTATTTGCTTTTTTGTGCAACTGGTGTGTTTGGGATCAATTTCATAAGCTGATTCTGGCAGCTAAGTATTTACCTGTTTTGGTGCAACTGGTGTGTTTGGGGTCAATTTTATAAGTTGATTCTGGCAGCTAAGTATTTACTTATTTTGGTGCAACTGGTGTGTTTGGGATCAATTTTATAAGTTGATTCTGGCAGCTAAGTATTTGCTTTTTTGTGCAACTGGTGTGTTTGGGATCAATTTCATAAGCTGATTCTGGCAGCTAAGTATTTACTTGTTTTGGTGCAACAGGTGTGTTTGGGATCAATATAAGTTGATTCTGGCAGCTGCCTTTACGAACCTATCCTTCCAATAACCCAATTTCATAAATCGGATCAAAGCGCCGCGAACTGAACCCAGCACGCACGCTCACGTGAATCACACAATTCTTTCTCACACTGGACATAAACATATTACAATCACGTGGTGCGAAGGGTCAGCTCAGCTACTGAAGTTTCGGAATTTAGAATTGCATTTATTTTTCAAATTTTGTGGGCTGAACATTTCCAAAACAGAGGGGGAGGAAGCCGGAGTGCCCGGAGAGAACCCCCGACGATCGACCCGAATGATCGGTGCCACATACGAGAAGGAAAAATTCTTTGCCCCGAGTGGGACTCGAACCCCTGACCTCTCGCATCGGTGACAAGCCTCTTAACCATTAGACCACCGACCGCCTCGTCATCGCGAAAACACCTACACGTTCACAAAATGACGAGTACATTTGGTTCAAAACTTTCACACTTTTTAAGAACCCACTCTCCTACAATTTTGTATGCAAAAGCAACTTCTTTGCCTGTGGCCTTAATCTCCAGTGGCCGGCAGAGGGTAACTCGAGGCCCCGTTTCACCCCTAACTAATAATTTGACGGCATTACGGAAACTGTAACAGCCAGCTCAACTCGATATTTGGGGTCGCCGTTAATCAAATGGTGTTCTACAAATCCGTTAAAAACCCCTTCTCTTCAACTGTAACAGTCTTTGCAAATCTCACTATTTTCTTGGATCTCCCCTCGTAAGGTGGCGACGCCTTTCCTCTGGGGGTAGCAGCCCGAGTTCCCCTAAAAGGAAAATACAGTAGAAAAAGGCCTTTTCCAGTGGCCCTGGTGCTGGACAGAAGACGTTAAACCCCTAAACATCCACACCGCCCTCGCTTTTCCCAGGCATAGTTTGCCTTAAAAGGCGAGAATGTGAGGCCTTTTTATTTTGGGCTGCTTGTAGACAGCAGGAATCTTGTACATCTGACAGGAAAATTCGTGGGCGTACTTTACATCAATGCTTTTTTGCCTTTTGGAAAATACCCCCCCCCCCACACACACACACCCTCCATTTCATTTTTCTTTCGGTTTTTTCCCCCCAAGCTTACACATCACTTGCAGGCATGCGTTATTTCCGGAACCGGAAATCAGCCAATTCGCCGGTCCTGCTACTCCATCTGCGGACCTGTTTCCGGTTATTGGCCGCGCGACGCCTGATGGGACTGACGTGTTGCTGGTGTTTGTCCCACATCAGATTCATCTGCCCCACCCAAAAACTGCCAAGTCCTCTTCAACACAGGAGAGGGGAAAAAAAAAGAAAAAGTAAAAGCAAGGCTCACTGTCTGGATAGGCGCGTCCATTTTGACTGTTCGTCGGACGCCAAAAACCGCCAGAGGGCGTCTGGGTTTTGATCAATGAGCCCTGCACGATAAAGCAATCCCGTGTATTTCCCCACGCTGCACTAAAGTGCTGCCTCCATAATAGCCGGGGGAGAAGCCACTGTGAATTATTTGTTGACTTCTCTAACTATCGTTAACATGATGGGCGGTAAACTGCAGCTTGCCCGCGACACGAGTGTCATGGAGGATTGGTCTTTTGTGGTCACGTGGTCTGCCAATGGCTGATGACATCTGCCGACGCGACGGAGTGACGTAATATGAAATGTTTGTTTGACAAGGGTGTAATTTTGTAAACCTGGTGAACTGTTACGGTTTCGGTTCACGGCTTTTCAACTGGCTATGGCTGAATAGAAAGCTCATCCGAACTTCGTTGCAACGAACGATGCAGAGACCTGGGTCCTGATTTCGTAGGGATTCACAGAAGTTTCTTTCTTCTTCTTCCTTTTGCTTTCACTTTCTTTCCTTCTTTTTTGAGACAATGACAATGACAGTGACAATGACACTTTATTTTCCAAGGATAGAAGATTAGGTGCGCAGACCTGTCTTACACCTTTTCCTTGCTATGCTAAACACACACACACACACACACACACACACACACACACACACACACACACACACACACACACACACGGTTGCTAAACGAGAGAGAGAGAGAGAGAGAGAGAGAGAGAGAGAGAATGACAATGACAATGATCCTTTATTTATCAACGGTAAAGCTATTGGCACAGTTACCATTTTCAAACTTGCCGTTGCTACTGTACATTACAAAAGAGAGAAAGAAAGAAGAAGAAGAAGAAAAAAATGAAGCAACAAACAAACAGTCAAGGACAATCAAGAAGCAAACAACTAAATATAAGCCAAAAAGTGAAAAAAAAAATAAAAGAGAGAGAGAGAGAGAGATTATTAAGTCTATATAAAAGAATACTTGGTTCATGCGCGACAGGTCATTTAAAACAGATTACACCTTAAATAGTAAATGAGAGAGAGAGAGAGAGAGAGAGAGAGAGAGCATCAGATAAGTTGACACAGAGAAAAGGTGACGAGTGGAAAAGCCTCGAAAGACCTTTGGCAGAGGAATACCATCGTCACCTGAAAAAAAAGGCCTAAATGCCCACCAAATCCACGATGCTTAGACAGTTTTACCAGACGACGGTAGAACAGTGACGTAAAGTTCCGAGTGTCACCGCGGTATCTGCGCATGCCCAGACGTCTTCTGTCCTCACCCCTCCCCCCCACCCCTCCCCCTCCTCCTCCACCCCCAAATGCCCTTTCTATCCACGCCCCAGACCTTCATGTCCACTGCACCAGTGGTAAAGCCACTGAGCACGCGGCCCGTGAAACGTTGGCAGTTAATTATCTGAAGAAGACGCATTCGGAAACCGTGAGACGCAAAACAAGGATTAGCAGTGAGAGCTTCACCGACACCAAAGCCTGATGCTCATCCTGGCTGGTGAGAAGGCCCAGCTTCACGAGGCTACCGAGTGCAAATCAGAGAACGTTCTCTAGCGCAGTCACTTCAGAGAAACTGCATTACGGTCTCTAAATCACGATTTAAGAATTGTTTTCGCCGAAACTGAGACCTTGACTGCCCTGTTAAGACCGCCCGCTGTGTTTTAACACTGACGCGTGTCGATCTCGGGGAAAATTCAGAAGTGGGTTATTAGCAGAGGGGGAAAATGGTAATGTTTCCGTGATATTAGGGATGTCTGAAATCCGACACTTAATGAAGCATGAGGGAAATGTCGTTATTCGATTTATAGCCTTTGATAGATGGGAAACTGGGGGAACACGGCGTGCACTGCGGTCTGGGAGATGTGCTGGCATTTCGCTGGCCTGAGCGACGTATGGAAAAGAGATGGCGTTGAAAGCATTATTGCAACGTTTATCACATGGCAAGGAGGATATGTTAGGGTATCTGTGTGCGGTTTTGGTGGTTCCTGACAGCTGTTATGGGGCCACTTCCAGGAAATGATTGTCAGGTTTTTGTGAATGGGTGATGTTGACGCCAAAGGTGCCGTATATACAGTTTACCCACTCGCACACGAAGTGCTGAAATAGCTGATGTGGTAGAGAGTTGGATTGTCGTTTTAATACTCGTCTCGTGAGTTCGATTCCTGCTGCAAATAGCCAAAGCCTAAAAATGGGCTGTTGTTTAACTCGATACGCCCTCTGTGCCACAACCTTTGCGGGATGGAAAGGAACGTTTTCACCAAACCAACCAACCAGCTGCCCTCTCCCTCTCCCCCCCTCTCTCTCTGTCCCTGTGTAGTGTGGCAACGGCAAGTTGCACAAGGGCTATTGTGCCTATAACTTCTACCGTGGTCAAATACAAGAACTGTCATCGTCGTTGTCGTTGTCTCTCTCTCTGTCTCTTTTACAAACACACCCCACCACCACACACACACACACACACACACACACACACACACACACACACACACACACACACACACACACACACACACACACACACACTCTCTCTCTCTCTCTCTCACTCTCTCTCTCTAATCGATTTTTCTCTACCTCAAAACCTACAAGCAGTGTTGGCGGATTTATATCTAAATATACATTATTCTGTTAACCATGTCGACATGACATGAAACAACTCTTTCCAGAATCTGATTCCGGATACAAAACAAGAAATAAACGCGTTAAAGAAATGTACAGGAAATGTCTTCTGTTGACGGGCCTCAATGCAATCCATCCAAAATTCAGAAGACGCTAAAACAAAGTCAACATCCCCTACCTTGTCATCTTCAGGTTAATATAGCTTTAGCTCACCGCCGTTGACGTCTATTGAAGGCTGGTTTCTAGTCTCGCTTGAATGATTTCATTTTACGCTTCCTGGTTTGATTGCAGACAGCGCTATTTGGTGAGAGGCCGCGTCTCGCCAGGGCAGGCCTCCAACCGGAAAATCTCCGGTACAGGTTTTTGTTTAACCGGGGCAAATTGACAAGATGCCGTCAGTTTCTTTTTTATTTGTATTTTTTTTAACCATTATCGGGAGGATGAAATGTGGACGACGCCTAAAAAGGCAATCAATGCTGACAGGGCAGAGGGGGCGTCGGGGATTCTGTGTGTGTGTGTGTGTGTGTGTGTGTGTGTGGTGTGTGTGTGTGTGTGTGTGTGCGCGCGCTCAAGAGAAAGCTTTCTCCAGTCTTGTCATTGCCACTATATTTATCACACACACCCACCCACCCACCCACCCACCCACACGCACGCACGCACGCACGCACACACGCACGCACGCACAATAGGCATTGTTAACATTGTCTCTTTATACAATAAGCGGCGGAAATACAATCCAAGGGAAAAAGAGTAGAAAATGTCAGATTTAAGAGATAATGAGAGGGAAGAAATGTGAATCAGATTTCTGGCCATGGGCTATCATCCAAATGATCGGAACGGAGCAAGAACGAGGTCGGCAAAAGAGAGAGAGAGAGAGAGAGAGAGAGAGAGAGAGGAGAGAGAGAGAGAGAGAGAGAGAGGAAACGAAACGAAAGTTTATTTTGCAACATTAAAAAACATTGGTCAGAAAGCGTCCAATTTTTATTCTTACCGTTTCTAAATCTTCTCTGCAATGAGAGAGAGAGAGAGAGAGAGAGAGAGAGAGAGAGAGACTTTGACTTTGATGCTTTATTTAACAACGGTATAAGATGTTGGTTACAATAACCATTTTTCAAACTTGCCGAGAGAGAGAGAGAGAGAGAGAGAGAGAGAGAGAGAGAGAGAGAGAGAGAGAGAGAGGAAACAGCAACAACAAAAACAAAAAGAAAACCCACACAGTGCGCATATTACGAACGCCCAGATCCGTGCATGTGACGTACAACGGAATAAATGACTGTCATACAATACTACACGTGATACTGGGTTTTTTTTCCCGCACTGTATAAGAAGACTGGTTTTGCCCAAGCGGTGTTTGTAATGTCACTGTAATTGTGAAGATCAACCAGCCGCGTGCCGGCGCCACTTCCGGAAAGCGCCCCGCTGCGGGATGCGAGTGACTGGCATGGACGATAACTCTGATTACGTTTCCCTGTCTCGGTGGTAACGCTTTGCTGTACAGCTGGGACACACACACACACACACACACACACACACACACACACACACACACACACACACACACACACACACACACACCGAACACCAAACACATAATCATAACTTGACGTCGTTGAAGCCTAGTAAACATTGAAATAGCTCGTTAGAGAGAGAGAGAAGATTTTGGGCAAAAGGCCAGTTTGCAACCTTGCCGTTGCTAGACTACAGTACGAGAGTAAAAGTAAGATTAGGATTATATACATTACAGACATTTAAAACTGAAATACAAGAAGGCGGAGAATAAGCATACTATCTAAAATAGATGGCAAAGATAACCAGGAAAACAGAAACGATTAAAGTTAATGCAAACTAACATGATTATGTAAATATGTACATGTTGGGTGTTAATAAATGACTACGGTAATAATAATTGGTGAAGACTGGTTTCTAAGTGCGTGTGGACTAAATGGGCATAAACTGGCTTTCCAGCTCTACTGAACTGAACGAAGAAAGTTAAAAAGGCCGTTTCTTAAAGGTATAAAGTGAAGGGGATGATCTCACATGGAGAGGCAGAGAATTCCAAAGATCGGGACCGGAGAAGGACAGACTGGATTTGTACTTGTCAGTCCTGGGGGAGCGAGAGAGAGAGAGAGAGAGAGAGAGAGAGAGAGAGAGAGAGAGAGAGAGGGTAGGTGGGTGGGCGTTTGGGGGTTTAACGTCCTTTTCCACCACATAGGGTGATATCAAAGACGGGGCAACGATGAAAACGCCAGCACAAATATTTGGCCCCAGCCGGGATCGACCTCACGACCCGAGCATTAGAAGTCCAACGCTCTACCATTCGACCACCCCGGCTCCCCGAGAGAGAAAGAGAGAGAGAGAGAGAGAGAGAGAGAGAGAGAGAGAGAGAGAGAGAGAGGAGAGGGTGGGTGGGCGTTTGGGGGTTTAACGTCCTTTTCCACCACATAGGGTGATATCAAAGACGGGGCAACGATGAAAACGCCAGCACAAATATTTGGCCCCAGCCGGGATCGACCTCACGACCCGAGCATTAGAAGTCCAACGCTCTACCATTCGACCACCCCGGCTCCCCGAGAGAGAGAGAGAGAGAGAGAGAGAGAGAGAGAGAGAGAGAGAGAGAGAGAGAGAGAGAGAGAGAGAGAGAGAGAGAGAGTGAGTTGGTGGGTGGACGTTTGGGGGTTTAACGTCCTTTTCCACCACATAGGGTGATATCAAAGACGGGGCAACGATGAAAAAGCCAGCACAAATATTTGGCCCCAGCCGGGATCGAACTCACGACCCGAGCATTAGAAGTCCAACGCTCTACCATTTGACCACCCCGGCTCCCCGAGAGAGAGAGAGAGAGAGAGAGAGAGAGAGAGAGAGAGAGGCTTTTGCTTCCGCATCACTTCCTTCATCCGTTATCAGTGTATGTCTGAAAGAGGTCCATTTCACACGTAAAGAAAACAACATTAATTTACACATTGAACGACACATCTTTAAAGTTACAGAGGCTTCTGCACGCTATCATTGTTTCGTTAAACCCCCGGCCGGCACACTTAATAGCCTGGGACACCCAGTCAGGACAATTCTTTGTTTCATCTCTCCCTCCATTTCACGAAAGCAATTTTTAGGCTGTGTCTACACCGCATCAAAGAGACTTGCGAGCCGAATCATCACGGCCCGTTTCATATTTTGTTCATCTGTTTCCAAAGCACAAACTATGACATTTGTCTTTCACGGCTGTGTGTGTTTAGATGACACTTTGTTGCGTGGAGAACCGCACAGAGCTGCAGAAAGAGCTGTTTGAATAGTCCCGCACTGAAGCCAGTCCCGCAGCGAATACGGCAAAAAGAAACATCGGGGGAACGTGATAAAAGGTTGTAAATTAAGTTTGCGGGTTTTTTTGTGCGTGGCGGTGGCGGTCGCGAAACAATGCTAGATTTAATGGCAAGTTGACAGGCGTGGAGAGGGAGAGAGGGAGAGAGACGTCTGGAAAAGGTTTAGGGATGGGCATCCATTTCGCACCTTTCAGTTGGGGTTTTCCTTCAAGTAAGTTTGCCCGAAACAGATCTGCACGTTGTCTCCCTTTGACAGCCTCGCCTTCCAGTGGAACTCTCTCGCACCACCTAGTGGCCTTTGCTAGAGCCCACTATATCGCACCACTTGGTGACTGTTGCTAAAGCCCACCATACCGCACCACCTGGTCACTGTTGCTAAAGGCCACCATACCGCGCCACCTGGTCACTGTTGTCAGAGCCCACTACACCGTACCACCTGGTCACTGTTGCTAAAGCCCACTACACCGCACAACCTGGTCACTGTTGCTAAAGCCCACCATACCGCACTACCTAGACACTGTTGCTACAGCCCACCATACCGCACCACCTAGTCACTGTTGCTACAGCCCACCATACCGCACCACCTGGTCACTGTTGCTATAGCCCACTACACCGCACCACCTCGTCACTGTTGCTAAAGCCCACCATACCGCACCACCTAGTGACTGTTGCTATAGCCCACCATACCCGCACAACCTGGTCACTGTTGCTAAAGCCCACCATACCGCACCACCTAGTGACTGTTGCTATAGCCCACCATACCGCACCACCTGGTCACTATTGCTATAGCCCGCCATACCCGCACAACCTGGTCACTGTTGCTAGAGCCCACTGTACCGCACCACCTGGTCACTGTTGCCAGAGCCCACTGTACCGCACCACCTGGTCACTGTTGCCAGAGCCCACTGTACCGCACCACCTGGTCACTGTTGCCAGAGCCCACTGTACCGCACCACCTAGTCACTGTTGCTAGAACACCACTATACTGTCACCAGTACAAACTTGAAAATATCGCTTATCGGTTCTTCGACTGTTCTCGCCGTCCTGATCTGTCGGGCACGCTTTGCTCTTAACAACCATCACGTACTCTGCGCCCGCCGCCGTCAACGTAACAACTCTTCAAAATTATTCTCAAGCGAAATATGAAAACTGTCGGTGAACTTTCTTTCAGTTTCGTAGCCGGAAGTGTGTTATTTGGAGCTCGCTACCAGTCAGTCTCCGTGGTCTATACTACAGTCACTGTCCCAGTTCAAATCAAACCCGAAAACCAACATTTTCTGCCAAGCCTTCAATAGTTTCCTTCAGCGTGAGCTGTGGGGTCGTTTGTTGTGTCTGTGTGTGTGTGTGTGTGTGTGTGTGTGTGAGAGAGAGAGAGAGAGAGGTTCAGCTCTATGCTGTATCCCTCCCCCCCCCCCCCATTTCTCACAGATAATCACCATCAGTCCGGGAGAAGCGCTGTCTGTATGCCGCCGTCTGCCCCTCCCCCGGGCGCACTTTCCCATCGGCCCGTCCCCTCACCGACGCTACATTTCATTGAGAAAATTTCGCTTCTGGGACCTCGACCATCTGACCCGAAGTGAAAGGGAGAACTCTATTCGTCATACGTGCAGCCTCCTAGGGCGCTTACATCGGCCAGGTTTTCATCTGGTCCAATCACTGCTGCTCTATCACAGGCCTGAACTTCCGAAGATTCCCGAGGGAGTGCTCGGAGATGATCGGGCGCCGATTTGTGACGTCGGCCCAGCTCGGGGGACTGTTTTGGGCAGATGAAGGATTGACTGAGAACGGTGTGGTACGCGACGAATTAATGCAGCAGGAAAGTGATCTTTGTAATATTGACGGCATTTCGGTCATCGGAGGTCCGGCATAAACTCTCTGACTACTTACATTACGCGTCTGCATGCAGTCGTATATCCTGTTTCATTACTGACCTTGACCTCTGGTTGTTGTCGGGATTATTTGCTTGGGTTGCCTGATCACGTGTACATCGGCAGTCCTCTTGTTAAGCCTCGTCGTGTTGATAATCAGTTCATGCAGCACACCCAAGCCTTGGTGTAGGCACCGACGTAATGTGAAGAGCTGAGACATCACTGATATACGAGTAGTTAGCGTGTGTTTGTTTTGTGCTATGACCCCCAAGGGGTGGTGATGGTGTGTCACAGTGTGTGTGTGTGTGTGGGGGGGGGGGGGGGGGGGCTGGTGAACGGAAAGGGGGTGGGGCTGTTGTCTGCTTATTTTCTATGTTTAATAATAATAATAATAATAATACATCATACTTATAAGGCGCACGTCTCTGAAGGACAGACTCAGAGCGCACAAACCCACACACACACACACACACACACACACACACACACACCACAGACACACGCACGCACACCCACACACACCACACACACCCACACCCACCCACACGCACGCACACACACCCACATACACACCCACACACACACCACACACACACACACACACACACATGAACATGGACAGAGTTTCCCAGTTATCAATGGAAAGCCTGACGGAACAGGCTAAATATGTTTGGCTAAATATGTCTTCTAGTCCTTCCCCCTGGACGTTCTGGACATTCTGCCACTCAGTGTTTTCGAATTCATATACTCACTTGAAGCTGAGGTCCATTTTTCCCTCAGATGGTCATCACTTAGTCTAGTCATGTCAGGTTTTGGGTCGTTCATGCCCTGACTAACTGTAATACTGGTCTTACTTGCTGGTAATACATTACTATGCATCACGTGTGTGTGTGTGTGTGTGTGTGTGTGTGTGTGTGTGTGTGTGTGTGTGTGTGTGTTCAATTTTCGTTCGCATTTTGGCCATCGTCTGTCGTTCAAAGTTTGGCCTGGAAACGACTATTCGACGATTCATCTGATCTGACAAGCTGGTCGAGTTTTTAGTGTCGAACACTTAATTCAAGTTTGTAAGTGGAAACATAAAGGATTGCCGTAAGAATATATGTAAGGACACGTAAGACTTGTCTTAATTTTCTTTTCCTGTTTCTCTGTTTCAGAGCTACCTCGCTCTTCCACGAATGGGACGATCGGTAAGTTTTTTCGTGTTGTGCACTCGTCGCTTTACGTTGCCACTCAAGTAATAGACGTCACCATTGATATGACACACGTCATTACCGAAATAATATGCGTCACTATTGAACTAATATACGTCACCATTGAAATGATATACGCCAGCATTGAAAAGATATACGTCACCACCCACATAATACGCGTCACCATTGAAATGATATACGTCACTATTGGAATAAAATGAAACCTAAATATCGAATAATTACAAAGTTCGTTGTATTTTTGATATGTCGTCACTTTGAGATTTCAAAATGCTTTTCTACTAGTACTTCTGCTCGATGAAAATCCAGTTCTTCCCATCAACAACTCACTCATCCAGGAGTGAATTCGCGACTCTCTCTCTCTCTCTCCCCTCCCCATTTTACCCCCAAAGCGCCAAGGCTCAGACGTCAATTATTTAATAGTCTCTGACCAGTTCGGCAAACTGTGCGTTTGAATAATTAACAAGGACTTATATAAGTAATGCTGCTTCCTGTCTGTGGAAACCAGTGCTTCATCAGGTCATTGCTTCTGTCTGTTGCTAAAATTACCATGCAGACAAGTATGGGGTGAGTGGTGGTCTAATAGGTAGCGCGTCGGATTTAGCCGCTGCGTTACTGAACGGCCGTCACCAATGTCATGGCGATGACGCGATGAGTTCGATCCCAGGTCGAGCTTGTGATATGTGATACTGGTTTTTCCTGGCTACCGGGCTGCTCATCGGGGGTTTCTCTCCGGGTAATCCGGCTTTCCTCCCCCAGCAAAATTGTAAAAAAATATAGGTTTGGTATTGGGTGGCGCTGCGCCGCGGCGACGCACTCCCCCCGGGGGAAACAGCCCGAATTTCCCGAAAGGGATAATAAAGCAGTAAAAAAAAAAAATAAAAAAAATGAC